>CM034150.1:1207025-1807025 GCA_019776745.2 Taxus chinensis | reverse complement strand
GTGTGGTGGCCTTCTTTATTGCAGAATGGTGGTAGTAAAATTAATATGATTTGATCTAAGTGTAAATAAATTAAGATAAATTAATTTGTCATCTTATTATTATTTAGTTTTTTTGCAAATAGGATTCATAAAATAACTTTACTACTAGATCATCAAATTCTAATGTTGCTGCCCAGGTTTGATTACTGGGGACCTTCAGTGTGTTAGACTGACATGTAACCGACTACACCACAGCAACTTGTGGTAAACATTAAACTTGTAAAGTTCAGTTGAAGATAGATTTCCAATTCATATAAGTTGTAGCGACTGAAGGACCTGGTTACATATGTATCCTTTGTTGTTCCCCTATTTAGTTTGGTTCCCAATTTAGTCAGATCGGAATCAGATTGCCTGACATTGTAATACCTGCTGTCATATTATTACATATGTAAACATTGTCGATATAGGCCATGAAACAATCTGGTTTTTAAGTAACAAACATTGCTAATACATTGATTTGCCTGAAATGGCATGCGGGGATATCAGTTGGGACAACTCGACTATTTGAAGGTTCGCGTAGTTCATACGCAACTGCATTGTCAAATTCATTCACCGTATCATGTTGAAACATCACTGCTGTCATGTTAGTCTCTCGCACATTAAGAAGTGAACTGAAACACCATTGATGTCACACACACACTTTACATTCGCTCACAGTTTACATCAGATGGTTGAGATGTTATGAACAATTATTACCAAGGCGTTCCCCCTACCCCTACGTTTCTACGACTGTGTAATTGGGTTGTCGGCTATATTAATTTAAAAATATTGTTTTTTCCTGACCTGAATAACTTTTCTCTATGATTTTTAATATTGTTTGTAATGTAATTAACAATTTTAGTTCAATGTCAGACTTTTAATAGTTTTGATTCCTAAATTAACAGTTGCGATTATTATTTTTAATTAGGCTGAGCTAACCTACGCTCACTCGAACATTTTATCAAAACGCCGCATTTATTCACGTTTGTTATCGAAAAAAAAAATTTCGACCGACTTTTTAATCCATTTCTTTTAACATTTATCCTACGCATTTGATTCTATTCATTTGGTATTATTTTGTATCTGAATCCCCTAAATTCTCCATAGGCTTCATGTAATTTAATTAGGTCATAGCTGTATAAAATATGCTAAGCAACAAGTCATCTAACAATCTATATTTTTACCATTGCATAACAGATTTTAACTTTTAATATTTAAATCTTTGTATTCTAATAATTAATTTTTTAATTGATGTAATTCCTTAAAAGAAAAGGGATGATACCTTGCGTAACGCTAGAAAAGATCAAGTATTACGACTGTGTTAAATTTGATGGAGATTGAGTTTCTAGTGACATTCTGTACAGACACGAGAAATGAAAGAAAACAACAGTGCCAACACTATTTTAGAATTTTTAAACTCTTCATTAGCGTAATTTAAATTGAAGACATGAATCTGTAGGTATTTTCAATGTATTTAGCTTATGTGATAAACATTAAGTCTAGGTATCAACTTACAGCTTACACATTTAGTACTGTTTATCCCTAAGGTTAACAAGGCCTTCATTTTACTTAACTAATTTCTTGATGCTTAATAGTTTTAGTAACTATAGATCTTTATTTTCAAATTAATTTCTATCTTGTTGCTGCCCAGGTTTGAACTGGGGACCTTCAGTGTGTTAGACTGACGTGATAATCCTACTACACCAAGCAACTTTATGTTGTTGATCAAATTTGATAGATGCAACGGCCCATTATCCCTTTAATTCCCACTATTTCAAGAGGGAATTGAAAATTGCTAAAAGTTGAACTGGGGACATAATATAAAGTGGCAATACTGATTTGCATAGAGCAACCGTCGACAGGACCACAACAAGGCATACGGTCTAAGGACTTACAGATATAGATATAACAAGTTCAAAATTAACAAATCTCTACTATTTCTAGATTTGATTGCACTTACGTAACAATTTTAGATTAAAGGAAGTCAGACGCATTTGACTAAAAAGCTAGAAACTGCTGTCATATTATTTTCAAAATGCATACACACGTGGGAAGAAACAATTGTCGACCACAGGCAGCTGTGGAACTGCAATCTGGTTGGTGTTTAGCTTATTAAAAACTCCCATTAAACGGCTTTTGGAATAATTTCTCATTGTGCACACAATCTAAACATGCGGGGATAGCTTTGAAATATGTTGGGAATTGTAGCGTCTGACTGAAGATCTGAAGGTCGCGTGTTCAATCCAATGTTTCAACTAAATTCGCTAGAATACAAATATCACACACATTATCAAAAAAGGAGTACAAAAATGTTTGATTCCAAGAAAACATCATAGAGTGAACAACCGATGAAATAATACAGACACGAGAAATAATAAGACATCAACTATAAAATAAATTAACTATCGAAAATGGTATCAGATGTGGCATGTTTTTTTAACAGTTCTTGAAATGTAGAAACAACCTTCAAATTAAGCGTATCATCATATTTACTACATTGACAGAATCAATGAATAATGAGATCAACTACAAAAGTATAATTATACCTCTAAAACAAATAACGATATATTCGGCGTACATCTTGACAAACATGCGATTGCTAGTTTAGTCTATTTTATTTTCGTAACTAATTACGCTGAAGACGTTCCCCTATGGAAAAGGCCCTTCGGGTCGTTTCGGCGGTTATGTTAAATTTGACGGCCTACTAGATGTTTTTTCAAGATGTTTAATTTTGACGGCCTTTTGAATGTCATTTTCACTTTTGCCAGCGATTTTTAATAGTGGCTTTTTCATGGCTATTTTTAAGAACTGCTTTTTCGATTGACTTTTTCTTGCATGTTGAATCGTCTTTAAATACTCAACAACAACCAAACCAAGGCAAATTATTAAGCATTCTGTTTCGTTCTGCAACCAAACCAAAAACCATAAGGGTTTATCCTTGCCTACCCGAGAACTCAGAAACCTTCATCATTGGTTTTGTAGTGATTTTCAAAGCTTCTAATGCCCTTGAATAAGCTTGCACACACTTCCAACAATTTTTAAGCTTACCAGTGAGTCACAACTATTCACATCACAAGGGATTTGTCCTTAGGATACCTCATCCTGTCACTAAGATCAGGGTTTTAACAATCAAATAGCAGTTGTATTGGAATACACAACGCGCTCTCTTCCTAAATCAGGTCTCTGATGGACTTCACAACTTGGGACACAGATCTAACTTCCTTCTGGTATAATCTGAGTTTGCATTTTTTTTTTGTCAAATCTTGATTGAACTTACCTTATTCCTCGACTGTGCTAAGAGTTACAAAGTTACAGTCCCCTGAGGATTCTAACTCCCCCTCTTGTTATCATGTCAATGATGATTCTTTAACAATCTCACTAAAGTAGAATTCATATCAGTTTCCTCTCACCGGTTACATTCTTGTGACCTTATTCACATGCATTAACAGTCAAATAACGTTGTATTCGAAATAACAAGACTCTCTTCCTAAATCAATGACTCTAATGGACTTCACAACTTGGGCACACAATCTAACTTCCTTATGGTATGAGTGCATTTTTTTTTGTCAAATCTTGGTATAACTGAATTTGCATTTTTTTTGTCAAATCTTGACTAAAATCAACGAAATACACATGAAATAGTATTTAAAGATCATGTATCTAATCATCTTAAGTTCTTAACAAATATTCTTTCCACTTTCTTGTAAATAAAGCAACTGGAAACGGAGACAAATGCATAGGAATAGTTGCAGCCATTAATCCAGTAGTAGTAGTTACAAGAGAGCTTTGTTAAGACTGTCTGCAAATCAGTTTTATCCCTTTCCTCTGCTACTCGGTTCTTCAATATTAGAAATAAGTATACTGCTCAAGAAACTCCGAACCCCATAAATACTAAAATATAAGGAAATTCCCAGGCTTTTTTGTTGTGTAAGGCATCTGATCATAAAAGAGATCTTGCAAGACTACAACTGTAAACAAATATGAAATACCATGAGATTTACCATGTATGTTTTACATGGTTATTATAAATTTCTTATGTGAATTTTCGTAATTGGCAAATCTAAGTCATGAAAAATTCCTGATGGAAATAGCCAATTGTTGAGATAAAAAATACTTATATACCGTTTGTTGATCTTCTATTTAAATTAACGGCATTTTCTCTCCATTCGTGTCAACTTAGACCTTAATTGGCTTTGTAGGTATTTATATACACTGGCTCATTCCTATTTGCACAACTTGTAAAGTGTGACTAATTCATAAAATGTTGATCTGACCTCTTATGTTGTCAACTTTTCATTGCATACAATTCAACTCTTCGAGTTCATAGAATTAGAAAACAAAATAAAGGCAAATTGTTTTCTTCTACATTGTGTCAACTTAGACCTTAATTGTTTGTAGGTATTTATATACACTGGCTCATTCCTATTTGCACACACTTGCAAAGTGTGACCAGTTCATAAAATGTTGATCATGACCTCTTATGTTGTCCTTAACTTTTCGTTGCATACAGTTCAACTCTTAACGAGTTCATAGAATTAGAAAACGAAATAAAGGAAAATTGTTTTCTTCTCCATTGTGTCAACTTAGACCTTGTTTGTAGGTATTTATATACACTGGCCCGTTCCTATTTGCACAACTTGCAATGTGTGACCAATTCATAAAATGTTGATCTGACATCTTATGCTATCAACTTTTTGTTGCATATAGTTCAACTCTTCGAGTTCATAGAATCAGAAAATTAAATAAAGGCGAATTCATTGTTTCTTCATGGTCTGGAATATGTTGACCTCATTTTGCATAGAAATAGTTCAGACATAGGTACTACAATAATTTCAAATGTGTGTTACATAAACAACAACATACATGTCAATCTCTGCATGGGGTTGAAAAGATCATTGTAGAATTACACATACAAGAGGTTTTTAGAGATCAGATCTATCTCTTCATCTTAACAAACATTGCTTTATACTTTCTTGTAAATAAAGCAACTGGACAAGGTGATATAGATGCATAGGAATAGTGCACTCAATGCAGCTAGAAGCCAATAGTAGTAGTCCAAGTGAGCTTTGTTAAGATTGTTTGCAAACCAATCTTGTCCCTTTCCTCTGCTACTTAGTTCCTCAATAATAGATATAAGAATACTGCTCAAGAAACTGCCAATTCCAAAAACACTCAAATATAGATCAATTCCCAAGCTTCTCATTATGTCAGGCATCTGATCATAAAAGTACTCTTGCAAGCCTATCATTGTAAACACGTATGAAATACCAAATAGAATGTACTAAGGAACCTACCAAAAAATGCTAAGTGGAATAATCTCATTAGGGATGTCTATCAAACCATATTCCTTTGCTTCTTGGAGCCTTTTTCGTTTATGCGATTGTAGCAACAATCATAGATAGAATAGATGAAAACATGCCAAGACCTATTCTCTGAAGCAGTGTTATTACCATGGTTGTTTCCAGTTATACTTTTGGCAAGTGGAACAAATATTCGATCATACATAGGCACCAACACAATAACAGACAAGCTAATAAAGCTTTTGCAAAGTTGCTGCAGGGATTTTAAAGTCTCCAATGATCCTTATATCCATTGTGCTGCCATGTTTTGTGAAAAAGGTTGGAGATTGTGTGAAAACAACCCCATACACCAAACAAGCCACCGAAATAGGAAGCAACCTTAGAACAAGTTTCACCTCTTCAACCAGTGTGATTGTGCATAGCTTGCAATCAATATATGTCTTGTGGTTATGGTTTGAATCAGTTGCAACTGTTGCTTTGTCAAGAAACCTAGAAAACAAAAGTGAATATGTTTGTGAGTAGTTTTTTCTAATTTTTTCAAGAGAATTTTAAAAAGCAAAATGTTTAAACCTAATACTAAACAAAAATATGCCTGTTCATGCACTCTTTCAGGTCATACACAACAATATAACAAGATGCATATAAAAAAGTAAAACGGGTTACCTAAATTGATTTGTTGGCAAAAGATTTCATGTTTCCCCTATGAAAGGTTATTGAAGAACCTGTACTCTCTATTTTCCTTTAGAAGGAACAAAGAGGTTCTGCTTGGCAATTGCAGCAACAAAAACTTGGGTAATTTGTGTAATTAGACTGGTAGAAGGAAGTTTATGTTGGTACATTTTTGTGCCACAGAAGAAAATGGTGAGTGTGATTGCCATGGCCATAGTTGGGATGCCAAATCCCAGACCCCATCTGACATTTTCTTGAATGTACGTGATCACAAAAATAGATATAACTAATCCTCTAGGAAAGTGTCGCAGTCATTGCCCATATAAGCTCTTGTATGTATGAAATCCAAGTTGTCTCGAGGATTCAACTTTTCAATTTCTGCATGATTTTCAAAAAATTCTAGACCATGATCCTCCAAATCTAAATGCTTGGATCTTTGATCTTGTACAACTCTGAATTAGCCTTCAATTTGCTCGATTTTTGTCTCAATATTTGGTTGCCTTGAATTATGACCAGAAGTTTCTAAACTGCTATTAGGAATACTTTCTTTTCAATAATCATCTAAACTCTAGGTTGCATTGTTGGGTTTAAATTCCTCTTCTTCTGAATCAAATACACCACTTGATCTTGAATGTTCTTCACCTATAACTTCATCTTTCAATGTTTCTGCATTAGAGCCAAGGTCTTCTAATACTGCATCATAATGCTCTAACACTCTCTAAATAATTATTGCATCAAATCAGAGCCTTAGAAAAGGCTGGCTATGACAACATGACTGAGTAATGATACAATATGAGGACAGTGCTGTTAAAGGTTTTGCTAATGCCATTGTGACATTATCCGAGAGTGTAGATTTCCCTGCATCTTATTACTTCTTGATGAGCCCTATGAACTATATGACTTTTCAACCATTGTGCTGCCTGCAAAGATTACTTTCAATTGTGTAAAAATTGAACTGTAATCATTTCTCAATGTATATCAAGTTTCAAGTTTGAGATGCAGTTTCAAATTTTAAATTGGGCTTGATGTTGGAGGTTTGATATAACTTTGTTTCAGTATATAATAGAAGGCAGATTGGTTGACTGATTTTTCTCTCTCTCGTATTCAGGGTCAAGTTACATTTATTTGCAATTGTGCATTGCATTTTGCATTGCTTTTCTTTTATGGAAACTAATATTGTGCTGAGTTTGATTCCCAACCACCTATTGAGGATACATTGGGTCAAATCAAAACATTTACTGTTTAAATTCTTGCAAGCAAGGAATTTATTTTGCAACCAAACAGAATTGTATTTAAGCTTCAAAAAGTTAAAGTAAAATGTATTCGCATTATGCTTGTTGTGTGCCATTCTACTAGCCTTGGTTAAGAGTAAATACTTTCTTTTCAATGATTAAGTTTCATTGTTGGATTCAAAATTCCTCTTCTTCTGAATCAAATGCAAGACTTGATCTTGACATGCTCTTTTGCTATAACTTCAAGCTTTTAGTATATCTGTACTATAGCCAAGGTCTTCTAATATTGCATCATAATGCTCTAACACTCCTTAAATACTTATTGCAACAAGTGTTACGAATAGGTGTTTTGCTCGCGATCATAACGACCATATTTGGTTAACCATCTTCAATCTGAAATCTGCTGGTATGGAAGGAGGCTTTCCCAAAATTTTCCATACCTTTTTGGAAGTATATTTAGTATTGATCCTCAATAAATTAGGGTATTTTTCATTTCCAATTCACCCTCTTCTAATGTGATCTTTGTTATGTTCTTGGAAGCCTATTTAACTCTGCTTGTAAGTACATAGGCTTTGAGTCAGATTGTAAGTGAAGTAAGCAAGCTTCAGGTAAGAGGCCTCTGTAGCTTGGTTATGCACAGACATACTGTACATTTCAGCACAGACATACTGTACATTTCCTGCACATCAGAATGGAAACCTGCATCTACTAGAAGCTACACAATGGATCCTTACCTGTGCAGGCTTATTTAGCATCAAATTGGAGCCTTTTTGTCATAATTGCAGCTGTGACAGCCTTAGAAAAGGATGTTGATGACAACGTGGCTGAAAGATTAGTGATACAATCCGAGGACAATGATGTTAAAGGTTTTGCTAACGTTGTGACATTAGCTGAGAGCATAGATTTCCCTGACATCCTATTGCTTCTTGATGAATCCCATAAATATTGTGAACCAGATGACCTTTCAACCATTTTCTGCCTGCAAAGATTACTTTCAATTCTGTAAAAATTGAACTGCAATGATGTTCTCAACATATATCAAGTTTCAAGTTTGAGATGCAGTTTCAAATTTTAAATTGGACTTACTGTTGGAGATCTGATATAACTTTGTTTCAGTATATAATGGAAAGCAGATTAGTTGACTGGTTTTTCTCTTTCTTATCTTTAGGACCAAGTTACATTTATTTGCAAATGTGTGTTGCATTTTTCACTGCTTTTCTTTTGTGGAAGCTAAGATAGTCCATATTATAATGCCCAACCATCTATTGAGGATACCGTGGGTCAAAATATTTATTATTTAAATTCTTGCAAGAAAGGAATATATGTTGCTACTAGACAGAACTGTTTATGCTTTAGAAAATTTAAGTAAAATGTGACCATGTAGGTACTTTAATCATGTACCGACAACCATCATTGTTTATCATTACAAATATTCTAAACCCTGCAATCTTCTCATTCCCTTTTCCCTTGGATTCTAAATTTATTATTATGACCAACATGATAATCTTAGTCTTTATACCATTTTTATTCTGCTTCTAATTTTTATTATCTTGAAGAAATATGCAATTAGACACACAATCCTCGAGAGAACCTGAAACACTAATTTCCATAAATGACCTTAGACCTCTTTTACTTGTTGAGATGTTATTGAAGAACATATATTATACTGATGTAGAATGATTCCAAAATTCAAGTTTAGTTCCCATCATGTATGGAGGAGTCCCTCTTTTTGAATTCACAGATACATTTAGTTTTATTAAATTCTTCTTTCACTTTTTGCAAGATATTTTTGATTCTTTCTCCTGCGGTAAAGAAGAGAATATTGTCTTTAAACGAACTTCAGGTGGGTTTCAATATTTTTTTTGCTAAAAATGATCTTGTATTATATTAATTCAATATGATACAAGATAACTTTCAACAAAAAAGTGGGCGGTATGAGAGCATGCCTAAAAACCACAAACAAAGCTAGGTTGAGCCTAGAGCAACGCGAGTCACACTAGGCATAGCCTAAAAGAGTACAAAATATAGGCATAGCCTAAAAGCAGACAAAAAGAACAATCAAACAACAATAACAAACATGCTCGAGGTGGGTAGATCATGATCATCTGGCCACCCCAAACTAGGTAAGTCCTTGCCAGCATCTAGAAGTTCCCAACCAGTAGCAACTTCTTCTTTCGGGTCCGCTTCCCCGTGAGTAGGAATGACGAGGTTAAGGCAAGGGAATTTTTTTGGTGGTGGTGGTTGAGGCGGCGAGTTCCAAACATCATGATGTGTAGTAGTGGCAAGAGGATAGCTCCACCCATGTTGATGAGGTGACAGGTCCCAACCCTGCTGGCGAGCTAATGAAGGCGGCGGCGAGCCCTAACCACGGTAGTGAGTTGGTGAGTAATTACGATGATGCAATGGGCCTGGGGAGTGGCGAGTGTGATTGAAAGCATAACGCTGATATCAGATATGCTGACCACCATGGGCGGAAGTTGAGGGGTGCCTGGTAGGAGACGAAGGAACTTGAGAAACATTATATGGGGCTTCCCCCCAGTGGCGCAATAGGGTTTGGAGGTGGTCCACCTCTAGCGCAACCTTGTTAGCCTGAATTTGTATCTGTAGAAGCACATTGGAGATCACCATCGATTTATTATAAATGGAGAAATATTGATCAACTGTAGAATTAGCAAAGAAAAAAGAATTTCTTTCTTTCCATATACAAAACATAATCTCCCCTCTGAAAACATGCCAAATTTGGGTGTACATAAACATAAGCTTGGGATTATCTCCCAAAAGGATATGTTGCCAAGTGAAGCAATGAGGCCGTAAAGGAAAGAAAAGTGAATGTATTCAGTTCCAGGCATTTTGAGCTTTCAGAAAAAACCAGAAAGCATGTAAGATTGTTTCCAGATGACCACACAAAGGAAATTTGAGAGCTGGGATCCCAATTTGAATAAGAAAAACCCCGATAGGAAGGCCTTGGTGAAGAATACACCAAAGGAAATGAGCAATATTGGGCTCCACACATAGAATCCAAACAATTTCAAATCACCTATTCCAGGTCGATAGTGTGGAATGAATTCCCCATCGTGTATTAAGTTTATCCACCATGGGTAAATGAGACGAGAGCCAACGATAGCCTTTGCTAGATTTGTGATTATAGAATGGGGTATATGCATGCCACTTCTTGTCCATCCACCATGGGCGAGAGGAATGCACACCAATCTTATGCAACATGTGGTTAGGAACCAAATTGATCACAATAGTAAAACTATTGTGGTCTTGGTTGGAAAGCTGAAATATAGTTTTGAAATCTGACCAAGAGAACTAGGATCGAGCAGTTTTGTAGAAGAAGTCCTCGATGGTGCAAATTCTGCATTTGAAAAATTTGAATGTGGAGATTCTCGAGACCTCTGGTAAACACTTATCTTGAGATTAAAAAATCGGTGACCATCACAGAGAGATTGTTGGTTGACAGAAAGCCCACTTCGAAATCCATCCCTTCTACAAAAGCCATGGCTTAATAAATTCCCAAGCTTTCCAAATTCTCTTAAGCACAAAGGTGCCAACAATTTTGAAAGGCATTGGGGTAATGAGAAAATTGACAAACCCCAATCCTTTCCATGCAGGGCAGCCATAAGGGAAACATTCAACAATATCGTGTTGTATAAGAACTTTCTTATTGGGGTTAGCAAACCGGTTGTACATATAATATATCAAATCTAAGCATACATGCAAATAAAAGCGGATATTCTACCAAAAGAATTATATAAAACAAGAGACATAAATCAAAACCAAATTTAATGTGGTTCACCCAGTGTGGGCTACGTCCACCAAGAAATAAGCCAATCTATTAGCCAAAACTTTTACAAGATATA
The DNA here is from genome assembly GCA_019776745.2 of Taxus chinensis. Taxonomy (NCBI): domain Eukaryota; kingdom Viridiplantae; phylum Streptophyta; class Pinopsida; order Cupressales; family Taxaceae; genus Taxus; species Taxus chinensis. The sequence goes on along the minus strand of CM034150.1, from coordinate 1,795,943 downwards.
TAACGAATATTTACAATCTTCCACACCTCTCAGATGTACAATACTTTATTTCTCTCAAGTTTTTGCTTCATCATCAAGAATTCTCTCACTCACCAAAATTTTTCAAGTTCTTCTTAATTCTTTTTTTTCTCTCTTCTTTCTAAACCCTAGCTTTCATGCTTATATAGTCGTTTATAGACTTAGGGAACTTAGCCATGAAATTACAATCAATAGATATACTTTAATGCTAAAAATAGATCTAATTCCCGAGAGTTAATTAAAACATCCTCGCACAGGTAACCGAAGATGGTTAACCCTAACCAATGCCGGTTCCTCCTTGCCTGACCGATGTCGGTCCTGGGTGACCGATGCCGGTTCCCCCTAACCGATGTCGGTTACTGTATTTTCCAGCAAGTTTCACATTGCATATTAAACTGAAGTAATTGAGCTCCACAACTCAACAATCTCCCACTTAGAGATTAATTACTACACCATACCTATACAACATCATTCTTGGATCCTTCCTTAGCTTTGTTTCTTCCTCTTCAAGTCTCAAACTCGAAGACCAACAGAAGTGGAGTGTAGCTCCAACTTCTCCTTTGCTAATGGCTTCGTTAGCATATCCGCAGGGTTCTCGCTCGTATGAATCTTTTCCAGATTCAACTGTCCATCCTCCAATACCTTCCGTATGAAGTGATACCTCAACTGAATGTGTTTCATTCTCGAATGAAAAACTGAGTTCTTTGCCAAATGAATTGCACTATGATTGTCATTGAACAATTTACAATCAGCTTGCTCCTTTCCCAACTCTTCCACGAATCTACTCATCCATATCATTTCCTTTGCTAGCCTGTTGTAGCTGCAACATACTCTGCCTCTGTAGCAGACAAAGCCACAACCTTCTGCAATCTTGAAATCCAGCTAACTGTTGTATCCACCTACTGTGAAAATATATCCAGTAGTGATCCTCCTACCATCCAGATCTCCAGCCATATCCAAATAAACATAACCACATAATGAAATATCCAAACCTCAATAACATAACTGCATGCTAGATGTCCCTTTCAAATACCTGAGTATCCATTGGACTACTTTCCAATGCTCTTTACCTGGATTGGCCATATATCTACTCACAACTCCCACTGCCTGTGCAATGTCTGGTCTGGTAAAAACCATAGCATACATGAGACTCCCAACTGCTGAAGCATATGGCACTCGTGTCATGTATTTGACCTCCTCATGTGATGAAGGAAACTGATCTTTGCTCAATTTGAAGTGTCCAGCCATAGGTGTACTAACAGGTTTTGCATTTTGCATCTTGAACCTTTCTAACACCTTGTAGATATAATCCTCCTGAGACAAATACAATTTCTTGTTTTTCCTGTCTCTGTGTATTTGCATGCCAAGGATTCTTTTTGCAGCTCCTAAATCCTTCATAGAAAATGTGTGAGCTAGCTTTCCCTTAAGCTCACCAATGTCCAGCATACTAGATCCTACAATAAGCATATCATCCACATACAGTAACAAAATAATATAGCTCCCATTTTCAAGCTTCTTGAAATAAACACAATGGTCATATTCACATCTCAAGTAACATGCTCATGCATAAAACTATCAAACCTCATGTACCATTTCCTTGGAGCTTGCTTGAGCCCATATAAGCTCTTTTTCAACCTGCACACTGATTTCTCCTTACCCTTGACTTCATACCCACACGACTGCTGCATAAAATTATCTTCATCCAAATCACCATGAAGGAAAATCCATCTTCACATCTAGTTGCTCTAAATGCAAATACTCTACTGCAACTAAGTTCAATACAATACTGAATAAAAGTCATCTTAAAAACAGGAGAAAATATTTCACCAAAGTCAATACCCACTTTTTGTGTAAATCCCTTTACTACAATCCTTTCATTGTATCTATTCTGTCCACACTCTTCTTCCTTGATCCTGTAAACCCACTTGTTTTGTAATGTACTCTTACATGCTAAAAATTTAACCAAATCCCAAGTGTGGTTATGTTCCAAGGAGTCCATCTCCTCATCCATGCCATGCTCCCACTAGACGTGGGTCTTATCCTGCATTGCTTCTTCAAAGCTCTCTGGTTCACCATTATCATTCAATAATAAATAAAATAGAGAAGATTTAAATCTTTCTGGAGGTTCACTTACCCTTTGTGACCTTCTCGCAGAAGTTTGGGGTACCATCAGGCTCATTATTAACCTCATAGATATTCGTATCCAAACCTGACAATTGGCCAACGCCGGTCACCTGTAACCGACGTCGATTCTGCTAACGGAAGGCTAGTTTAGATCTTCTGTAACCAATACCAGTTCTACTGACAGATGCCAGTCAAGGGTCAAATGACATCGGTTACTGTGTAACCCTGTCGGTATTACTTTTAAATTTGAGAGTTCATTTTCATCCATAAACTTCTCAACTGGTTCATCCTTGGGTACTAAAATTTTATCCTTGTACATTCTCTTTTCATTCCATTCAATGTCATGACTCCTAATAATTTTAGAATTCTCTAAATCCTAAAAATGGAATCCGAAATCACTAGATCCATAACCATTAAAAGTACATCTCCTGGATTTTGCATCTAACTTTTTCCTATTTTCATTATCAACTTGCACAAAAGCTTCTGAACCAAAAAATTTAAGAAAAGAAAGATTTACCTCTTTTTCGGTTCAAGCTTCCTCTAGTATTCCTCCATCTAGTGAACTTGAAGGCCCACATTTAATCAAATAAACTGATGTATCAACTGCTTCTACCCAAAATTGTAAGGGCAGTACAAAATGTATCCTTATACTTCTAGCACGTTCCATGATTGTCCTGTTCATTCTTTCTGCAACACCATTCTCATGTGGTGTTCTTGGAACCGTTATTTCTCTACATATTCCATTCACTAAATAATAATCATTGAAATCCTTGCTATAATATTCACCACCATTGTTAGATATAAGGAACTTTAACTTAGAATTTGATTCATTATCAACAAGGGGTTTCCATATTTTAAAATTCTCAAAAACTTCATATTTAAGTTTAATACAATAAACCCATACCTTTCTTGTAACATCACCAATGAAAGTAACATAATACTGAGATCCTCCATGAGAATCTACTTGAGCTGGTCCTCACACATATGAGTGTACAAGCTCCAATTTCTGCTCCTTCTTAATTACCCCAAATTTGAGAAATCTCATTCTCTTTTACTTTCCAAAGATACAATACTCACATAAATCAAGATCTAAATCTTTCAAATTTGACAACTTACTCTTAGCCTTTAAGATCTGCATTCCTTTTTGACTCATATGGCCCAACCTGTTATGCCACATGCATGCATTTGAATCTGAAGTAGATAATACAGAAAATGAATCAATAATACATGTGTATAAATATAACATCCATACCTTCTTACCTCTTGCCACAAATAAGAGTATCCTTGGTGACTTTCCAAGAGTCTCCTGTAAAAGTAACCATGCAACCAGATTCACCTAGTTACCCTACAGAACTAAAAATACTCATGAGGCTTGGCACATGCCTCACATATTTCAATACCCATGTATTTACATTTTGTAATTTTAGATAAATTCCCCTTTACTAGTAATACTGCAAGGTTCATCATCACGTGAATAAACATGCCCAAAAATTCCCAAGACATAATTTCTGAAATAACCCTTATTAGGGGTTGCATGGAAAGAAGATCCTGAATCTAAAACCCATGATTCAATACTATTATATAAAGAAAGAATAAGAGCATCTTGCATTACCTCTAATGTAGAAAAATTTACTTCTTTACCTTTGTCCTGGTTGTTGGTTCTCTTTTTCCTTTGACCCAAAATATTTCTTTACATGTCCTTTCTTTCCACATTTCCAACAAGTAATTCCCTTACTTCTGGATTTAGATCTACTATCCCTTGAATTTGATTTCCCATTACTCTTATTCTTGGATCTCTCCTTCTTCTTTCCCTTGATTTATACATTCAAATCATTCCTAGATGATGATTCCTTTATACTATTCCTATGAATTTTTTCATTCAAGATTAAATTAACCACTTCATCAAATTTCAAAATATTATTAGCAGATGTTGTATTACTAACAACCATTACCAAGTTATCCCAACTATCAGACAAAGAACATAAGAATAAGAGTTGGTTTTACTTCATCATCAAATGGTATTTCAACCGATTTTAACTGATTTACAATAGATCAGAAATCATTCAAATGACTAGATGTAGATCCACCTTCATGCATTTTAGAACTAAATAGTTTCTTCATCAAATAAATTTTATTGAAGCACTAGGTTTTTCATATAAATTAGCAAGAGATTTCATTAAATCTATTGTAGAAGTCACTTCTGTAATATTGGAAGCCACGGATGCTGCCAGGCTCAATCTTATAGATCCCAAAGCCTTTCTGTCAAGAATCTTCCATTTTTCATCAGTCATCTTCGTAGGTCTAGACTTCTCATCCAATGGTAAATACAAATCTCTTTGATACAGATAATCCTCAATTTGCATCTTCCATAATTGATAATTTCATCCGTCAAACTTCTCTACCTTGTATTTGTTTTCTTCTGCCATTGTTGTAGCTCCCACTCAATCAGAAAACCTTCTGTGAGTAAATATGTCAACACACAAAACCTCAAACAAATCTCTGATACTAGTTGTTGGGGTTAGCACACCGGTTGTACAGATAATATATCAGATCTAAGTCATACATGCAAATAAAAGTGGATATTCTACCAGAAGAAATATACAAAACAAGAGACATAAATCAACACCAGATTTAACGTGGTTCACCCAGTGTGGGCTACGTCCACCAAGAAACAAGCCAATCTATTATCCAAAGCTTTGACAAGATATACAATGAAGATTTACAATCTTCCACACCTCTCAGATGTACACTAATTTCTTTCTCTCAAGCTTTTGCTTCATCACCAAGAATTCTCTCTCTCACCAAATTTTTGCAAGTTCTTTTTAATTCTTGTTAATCATTACTTCTAAACCCTAGATTTTATGCTTATATAGTCATTTATAGACTTAGGGCACTTATCTATGCAATTACAATCAATAGATATATTTTAATACTAAAAATAGATCTAATTCCCGAGAGTTAATTAAAACATCCTCGCACAGGTAACCAATGTTGGTTAGCCCTAACCGATGTCGGTTCCTCCTTGCCTAACTGATGCCGGTTTTGGGTGACCGATGTTGGTTTCCCCTAACCGACGTCGTTTACTGTATTTTCCAACAAGCTTTACATTACAAGTTAAACTTTTGTAATTGAGTTCCACAACTCAACATTTCCAAGATTCTCTGCCAGTAATGCTTCTGATAATCCATTTAGTGCAAAGAGCTTTCCCTTGGCATTGAATGTGAATAATGCCAAGACCCACAGAATTTCAAGGCAAACAACAAATGTCCCATGCTACTCAATGAAAACCTTTTCCTGTAGAAGCATTAGCCCACAAGAAATCTTTGAGAAAATTTTCTAGCTTCTAGATGGAAGCTTTGGAAGGAACTGTACGTCGGAAAAGCAACAGGCGAGCGTGAGAATCAACAAGTGATTCTTCCACGTACCCGACCTCCCGAGGTCGTGCCGAGACAGCCGATGAGGGTAGAATATGCAGACAAACTAGTTGGGGAGTCTAATGTCTTCGACACGCACTAATGGTATTTGTGAATCTAAGGCAAAGAAGGCCCTTCTAACTTGGACTAGTGTGATAGATCGATCAGCGAGGATGACTGCTCGAAGGCTCCAATCAATATCGAGCTCTGGCGTGATTCGATCTATGGGTTGTGGGATGCGTGGAAAATGACCCGGGATGGTTTCGTGTATTTCTCCTGATAGGGTCATATGGTGAATATAGTCAACTCTATGGACGATTCTCTGGCCTAGTCCAAAATTCTCTAGCTTTGTTAGCTGTGGTGTCTAGTAGGGACAACTGTTGAATGATGATAGGTGGAATCGGAGTAGACTGAAATACTAATGTGCGTAGGCCAGTGTCTATATCTAACTAACTTGTGGATTCGTCAGGCTGTGGGATTTGTGGATCACAACCGTAGACTCTTGGTTGTTGCGGTCCTGTTATGGTCATACGTGAGATCAAGTTCTAATCCCTAGTATCCAGTAGTCATAAGCTTTCTCAGCCTCTACGTTTAGAATCAGTAATTGTGTGATTTTCTCAGAATACCTCACAGGTGTTCTAGCAACTTGAATTCTTAAACTGGTATCTATATCTACGAGGGTGTCTCCAGCGTCTGGCTGTGGAACTAAAGGATCGCACCCGAATATTTGTTCTCTTTCAAATCCTTCTATAGTCATGCGGATGTTTTCTAGGATAACCTGTAGTTTGATTGATTTGACCAAAATGTGTGTGCTTGGTCGTCTTCTACGTTTAACCCTCTCAATTGTGACCTGATCTGTTGGAAGTCTGTTGTTGTTTGGAAGACTTGTATCCAAAGGTTTTGGTCAATGTCAGTTACTACCACTACGATATTGGGCTGGGGCTCAATTGGCTCGAAAATTTATTCCCTGGGCTCCCTAGGTCCCGTAATTGTCATGAAAAAGCAGTAATGAAACAAACTATAATAAAGTAAAATCTAAATACACTTCTAGCATATATAATTCCTTTTTTTGTATTTTCTGGCAATTTATAAGAAAGCAGCTATCTAAAAATATTTAGAATTGACAACTAAATTAATAACGTAAAACAAACAAAATAGCCGAGTGTAGCTATTTGTCTATGCAATTTTGTATATCTATTCTAAACAACGAAAATAACTAATCTATTTGCGAGATTCTCGATCCTACCTTAGAAGTGAGGAATGAATCATAGTTTCTCAGAAACTATCAATCCCCACAACTTCCCTGGAAATATCGAGAATGGAAATAACTGTAATAAAGCGATTAACTACTTTATTTGATAAGTTCTAACTAAAACTTTGAAAGATGAAACCTGGATTTCGCAGAACAGTGGCGAATCCGATGGTATGTGTGTTCTTGTCCCCTTAGTATGATCTCCTCGTTCTTTGTGCTCACGTGAATCCAGAAAAGCGTGTAATGCTTGCATCAACAGGAATAGATATTTGGATCAATGGACAGCCTTCAGAATGCAGACATAATAGAATGCGGATAGGAGAGGGATAGCGCAAGAGTACAGAGCTTGGCCTATGCAATTCCTAGCAGGGTCTACTGCGAATCATGCAACAAAATGCATCCAGAACCTGAAACTCGTCTGTATGAAGAGCAAAACCTACAACTTTAATGGCTGCCTAAACTATTCTACTCCAAAAGCAATAATACTGTTTGCACAAGTTGGATCTGTGGCTTACCAATAGCTGAGTAAATGCAACTAAGCATGCAAAAGATTTAAACTATCAAACTTAAGCAAACTAAAAGACTGAACTACTGAAAGTGATGAGTTTTTAAACAAGAATGAGGGGCCATAAGTAATGTTTGCACTTGCACAAGTTGGATATGTGGCTTACTAGCTGCAACACAATACTAAACAAACATGCAAAGAAGAAAACTAAACCTTCTAAGCAAAAGGAAAACTAACTCTAATGCAAAGAGAAAACCAAGGATCAAAACTTCAGAGCAAAACTGAGAGGCCAAAAGTAATGTTTGCACTTGCACAAGTTGGATATGTGGCTTACCAGTTGCAACACAAAACTGCACTGTTTGCACAAGATGGATTGTGGCTTACCAACAGCAACACAAAGCTAAAACAAAGCTGCAACAAACTATGCTACCAATCCTAATCAAACTAAAAAAGACCCACAGCACTAAAAAATAAGAAATTTGGAGTGAAAATGGTGGCCCTTTGCTTGCACACAAGCCAAGCACTTATAGGAATTCAAACACCCAAAGATCAAAACCAAACTGAACTCCTAAACAATAAACAAAGGAAAAACACTATTCCAGGGGACCAAAAACATTAATGCATACTCAAGTGGGCAAGAAAAGCTGGTGAAACGTGATATTTCACGCGGGTCGCACCAAAAGAGTGTTCTGGAAAACGCGCACAAGACTGCCGCCCTGCTCAGGGCGGCGGTTACAGGACCGCCACCCTGTTCAGGGCGGCGGTTTCGTTACTGAAGGTTCAGAGGCCGAGGAAAGAGGGAAAAAGGGGAAAACAAAGGACACGGGGGCTAAGCGGGGCATGCGGGATGTTAACGCATATCCGAAGAGCTCTTTCTGGATCCCGAACACCTTTCGAGGAGACCTGTATCATCATTGGGGCATTTATTACACCGTTCCGTAGTACAGTACCTTACAATTTTGGGTACGTACATATTGCCCCCTCGGAGAAGCGTTTTAGCCATGAAGAGGCATAAAACGGTGGGTCCGAGTATGGCCTTCCCAAAATGGGAAGTTAGAAGTTATACCTTATACGTCCGTGTGTCGAAATGACGCCATCCGAAATTCCCGCTACCTGTAAAATGCAAAGTGGAACTCAAGTGCAGATAGATACAATAACTTGGAAAATAAACGCTAAAAATAATAGGGGGAAGAGGACGTACCATTAGTGTGAGGATAGAAAATTACCTCCGTTGGCGCTCTGAACCTGTGAAAAAGGGGATTTAAAACGAATTAGAGTGCTATATATATAAAAGTGGGCCCATTTTACTATTCATTTGCGCGAGTCGATTTGATAGATTTTGAGCTCTGGGGCCCACGGTGACGGTTTCTCACGCGGGTAGAGTCAAAACGTCCACAGCGAGATAGTGATCATGCCTCCACGTGCGGAACGCCACCCTGTGAGATCACAGGTTGGTTTTTCTTCAATTTTGTGCTTTTCCCTCTTCAATTTTGAAATGCTAAATTTGTTGTAATGGGGGGGTCATTTTTGAAAATGTTAGGTTAAAAAGGCCCGTCTAGGGGGGGGGCGCCTACTGGGTAGGCTTTGTTTTTAGCCAAAATGGTCGTTTTTTGGCTAGTTTTTTTGCTTGTTTGGGGTTAAAAACCCGCGCGGGTTTTCAGACCGCGACCGCCGCCCTGGCCAGGGCGGCGGTTACATGACCGCCGCCCTGTCCAGGGCGGCGGGTCACGAGACCCGCCGCCTTCAAAGCGGGCGGGTTACAAAACCGCCCCCCTGCCCAGGGCGGCGGTTTTGCATAGAATGCAAAAGGACCTCTTTTGAAAACTTACACTTGTATTTTTAGCATTTGTGTATGTTTTTATAACTCTCTTGATATCGTTTAGATACTAACTTACTCTGTTTTGTGTGTTTTTGGGTGTATGCAGGTGAAGGAGGAGTATATTAGATGGAGCCGAGAGAGGAGAGTGTGACTGGTTTCCCGGGGTATTGGATGCCCTCTCAGTAGATGAGGAGGGACACACTGCAGAGGGCCGGGCATATTGCGGATATCGCGTGTGCCTCACGTTGCTCCATCTAGTCACATACTCTGTGACTTGTTCTCGTACTGGGATGCAGATCGGAACACTTTCCGATTGCCAGGGGTCCGCGGTGAATGGACTATTACTCTAGAGGACGTTTACCGTATCTTGGGGGTCCCGATCATCGGGAGGAGACTCTCACACTGGAGACAGCTGGGTCCAGAGCACAGATTACACAGTGGGCAGGTTATATGGGGGATGCCAGCTATTTCCACGGGGCCGAAGAAGTGGAGATGATGAGTCCGTTGTGGGGCGTCATGTTGCCCCAACTACAGGGAGCAGCTCCTCATTCGATAGAGGGGCGGCATCTGCAGCGGGTGCTTATACAGGCCCTAGTGACCCATCTTGGAGGCCCGGTGACCCGAGTAAGTTATCCTTTCCTCTTTTAGTGTTAGTTTGATTTAGGACTTGTTTTAACTGCTATCTCTCCTTATATTTGTATCTTGTATATTTTAGCCTCTTGCCTAGTTTCTAATTCGTCTTTCTTCTTTGTTTTGCAGAGACTGTTGACGAGTGGCGGGATCTAATCCGTAGGGTATGTACTGATTCTCTGATGATCCCTATGGATAAGACCCGTGCAGAGCTATCTGTAGATGCCGGGGAGCCCTCAGCAGCCGGCAGGAATACCGACGTCTTTACTCCCGTTTGGCATGTGGCCAAGATGGTGTCTACTCTCCGTACAGAGTTGGCAGGCTATAGGACAGCCGAGCGTCTTATGAGAAGCCACTCTCATGGTGAGACCACGGCTGCTCCTCGGGACCCTGAGCCCTCCGTCCATTCAGAGCGCCAGCGTAGCCGGAGTCCTAGGCGAGGGCGCGCACCTTCGGCGGGATCGCGTAGGGGTTGAGAGGCCACTTGGCTCCTATGCATTTTTGTATTATGTATTCTTTTGTGTATCTACGGGCTCTTTGAGCGTTTTGACCATGCCTAGTGCATGATGGCATTGTATACAAATATTGATTATTTATATATATGCGTCGATTTTGGATCAAAACTTTGTCACTTGTGTTTTCCCTTTCTGTTTCCAGCTTACTTCATGTATACTACGATGTATGTTTTATATGCTTTCTAGAATGTATGCAATGGAAAACAGATGATGCAAATGTTTGCTTTCTTTTTGTATTTCATGATGCTGATACATGATATTGTAGATATATATTGTGATCTTGAATCTTAATTTTTGTTTAGCAATTTGGATACCTCATGATTTGTTTTGGCAAAGTGATGAGAACAACCAGTATGATGAACAGATTGACTTGCCCCACCCTTAACTCCACGCAACTAGTAAGATGCGAGAGCTCATCACCAAGAGCCAAGAAGGGCGCAAGTTATGAAATATGGTGAAGTGATAGTGATGAAAGACAGACGAAGCTTTGGTGGAACCAAATTGAAAACTACAAGCTTACTCTACCTGAATGACTTCATAGTTTTGGATGTAACTTACCTTGCGGTTTATCCAGACTTAGACCCGTAGATGGCCACATAGTAGACAAAATCTGGTTTTTTTTAGGATTTTTAACTCTTTTGGAATTTTGAATATCTGATTCATTCGTTTTTGACTCAAAGTTTGAATTGTTTGTTTATGACCTTTTAACATTTACTTTGTCTAGAGGACCCCCTACACTTTGCCCCGTGCTACCTGTAAGAAGCATGGGTTTATCACCGTGGGCAAGGCATAGGCGAGTAAGGGCATTTCCATCCTTTCCCAACCCTACGTCACTAGTAAGAGACGCAAGCTCATCACCGAAGGTTGGTGGGGCAAGGAAATGTGTAAAATAAAATTTTCTGTTTTAATCACTTCTTGACTTGTTTGTTTGAGTAAGATGTCAGTATATTCTTATTTCCAAAGAGATGTGCATATGGGATAGATGTGACACCATGAAGCTTCTAGAACAGACCATAGGCAAGACACCTATCCTAAGAAGAAACCAAAGCGAGAACAAACTTGCAGAGCTTGGTATGGTTACCGTTAGGACTTCGTCATGTCTGATTTTATTAGATAAAAGATTCTGAATTGATTGATGATATCGTGAAGATGGAGAGGTATGATTAAAGAACTTCATGCCAGAAACATCATGAGTTTGAAATGAATTGCTTTGAGAATAGATTCCTTGATCACAATTTGTGTAAGAACAAGTGGACAAAATGATCCTAATTTATATGAAAATGCGATGTAGATAGTTATATAGGCAGCGCTTGCTGCTTATGCATAGAAACGTTTGAGGTGCAGGGAATTGACTGTTTCACCAAATTCCTCACCTTCTAGCGTGCATAAGAGATATGCACCATTCCCGTAGTCTTTCATGACTCGGTATGGGCCCAACCATTTGGGCCGGAATTTCCTTCCTTCGCCGGTCTTCTTGTCGATCCGGCTGTCTAGTCTTAGAACTAGATCACCTTCGTATATGTCGCGTTCATAGACCTTCTTGTTATACTGCCGGCACATTCGGTCAGCATAAGCTCTATGCCATTGTTCAGCATCTAACCTAGTTTCATCTAGGCTTTCTAATTGGGAAAGACGTGCTTCTCTGTAAGCGTCTTCATCCATGGATGGTAATGGGAAGTCGTCCTTAGTACGTGTTTTGTTGATGTCTCGGAGATCTATGCAGATGCGTATCTTTCCGTTCTTCTTGAGAACGGGAACGATGTTGGATACCCATTGGGAGTAGTCAACTGCTTGATGAATCCTACCTAAAGGAGTTTTATTACCTCCTCTTTTACCATGAGAGCTACTTTGGGCTTCATGGGTCTTGATTTTTGTTTAATTGGCTTTGCATCTGATCTAGTGACGAGGTTGTGCACCGCAATGTGGGGTGCGACTCCTGTCATCTCTTTGTAATTAAATGCGAATGCCTTTTGATGCTCTTTGAGAACCTGAGTATGTATTTCCACTTCTTCTGGGGTTAATGAAGAACCTAGTTTCAATATTCTTGGTTCATTCTCTGTCCCAATGTTGACATCGATTGTTTCTTCGATTAAAGAGGTGTTACCCTCTTCAAACTCAGGTGGTGTTGGAGGTAGATCTATATCATCCCCATTTTCTATTGCGTATATGCCAGGTTCCCTTTGTGAGGGAAGATCCGTTACGGGATTTCCGAAGTAGGAAGATGAATGCGGAATCAGGGATAAATCTAGCGTGTGATAGGAGAGATGTATTGCTGCATAGGTATTTAAGTAATCCAAAGTAGCCGCATCATTTCCAACATGGTCTAGGACGGTAGATTCATTTCCGCTTGAAAGAGGATTTGTCATTGTTTTTATCAATGGTTCGTTACGAATGGACACTGTGAAGTGAGTATCTTTTAGCTCATTGCTTGGAGTGAAGCGTGATGCCGAAGTTGCTATTGAATCAGCGAGAAGATTTTTCTCTCGTGGGATTGCTTCAATGGATATGAAATTAAACGCTTTGCTTAAATCTAACACAGCGTCTTTGTAGAGTTGTAAATGTTCGACTTTAGTTTCATATATTTCAGAAACTTGGTTTGTTACTAATTGCGAGTCTCCTAAAACTTTGATGTTATCAATACCAATTCTTTTGGCTAAGGTAAGGCCAAGGAGGAGAGCTTCGTACTCAGCGCCGTTGTTTGTGCATTCAAAGTTCAACTTGAAAGAGAATGGGAGGACCCTTTCCTCGGGCGAGGTAAGAATTATACCTGCCCCCGCTCCATAGCGGCATTTAGCTCCATCGAAATGGAGAGTCCAATATTTAGCCGGGAGCATAGATGTAGGTGTATCTACTGTATTTGCACATTCTACTTCGACCATGCAAAGATCTTCTACCGGAAGAGAGCCAACCCCTAAGGAATATCCTATACCTACCGAATCAAATGGTAAGAACATTGGTAAATCTTGTTCTATTAATTCAACGATTTCTGCAGTAGTCCCTAATGATACAGTTTCTTTAGCTTTACCGCCAGGAATTGGGGTTGTTTTGGCTATGCTGATGGTTTCAAGATCCGTCGTAGGTACCAAATTTTCTTTTGACTTTGAGTCAGTGAGTTTATTAAGTTGGTTTGTTGGAAGTTCGAATTCTGAGTGTACACCTGGTCTCTTCTTTAAATCAGCTAGGTGTACATCAAACGGCTTTGGATCACCTTTGGCTACAAATACCTTTCCCAGATGCAAGAATCTTACTTCTTGAAATAGCGTGGAAGGGATTGCCTTCATTCGATGTATCCACGGCCGGCCGAGGATCATATTATAGTTAGTTTCCCGATCTATAATATAAAACTCAGTCAGGATTGTTTTAGGTCCCAAAGTGACCGGTAGTATTATGGTTCCTATCGATGTGGCTTTAAGGCTATCGTAGCCTCTCAAGGTATTTCGAGTAGTGGAACAGTTTGTTTCACCATATCCCAATTTTTGGAGAAAAGAGAAAGGGACTATGTTAACCGCAGCTCCATCGTCAACCATTGCCCGTTTTACATAATTATTATAAACCTGTACTTGCAAGTGTAGGGTTGGATCGCCTCGGCGTGCGATCTCGGCATCCGTAGGCATTTTACTTATTTCGAATATGAATTCGACATCCCTATCCGCCTGTCCCGGAGGATAAACATCAAAGTCTATATGATTTACTTGTGCTTCTGGTGGTGGAGTGATACTAATTAAATGACCCAAACCTAACGCCTCTAAAAGAGCAGCCCTGTGAGCAGGGGAATTCTTTAGTAAATCAAGGAATGAAATATGCGAGAAGGTTTTTGTTAGATCATTAATTAGATCGTAAGCATCCATAGGTTTTGCTACGGTTTGCTGGATGTTATCTGCTTCCGGCAGATGGCTTGGACTTGGTTGAGAGAAATACTCTCGTGTCCTCGTAATTGCTTCAACGGGTAATTCGGAGTCTAACTCCACTAATCCAACTACCTTAGGTCGCGGCTGACTTCCTAGTTGTGGCGCGACTAACAGATTTAGCGAAGTTGAGGCCTCGTGATCGTTGTTTCCTGTTATTGCACCTTTGTTTGTTCCAGTTGGTTTCAACCCATCATTATCATGATTTGGGAGTGGATCATTAAAGATCTTGAGAGGGGCATTCTGAGGGGAAACTGCCCCTGCGAAGGTACTTGCCGTTGGTGACGTAGGATCTGCTAAGAACATATCCATAAAAAATTGTTTTTGTTCATTTGGAAAGCGTTGCATGAATTTGTTGTAGTCACGACACGTTCTAGTGTCATGACCCCGAATTTTATGGAAACCACAATAAGAATTGGGATTATAATTCCCGTTTTGTTGGTTTGGTGTGTATTGTGGCCTAAAATTCCGATCAAACTGTTGCCTATTAGGACCAAAGTTTTGGAATTGTTGTTTTTGGTTTTGACTTTGGTTTTGGTAACCAAATGAGTTTTGGCTTGGCCCTTGCATGGGATTTCACCGTTGTTGTTGTGGATTATTAAAATCCACCGTATTGACCGTCGGGGTAAAATTGTTGTTTCTTTGGTTGTTTATTTGTGACGGAGTATTAACGACATTTACCCTCTTGGGCTGGTCAGTTACCCCATCTGTTGTTACCCCACGATTTTTGTTAAGGATTTTGGGTCCTTGATTGACATTTGTGGTAGTTGTAGTATTTTGAGTGGAGGTGATTAACCTCCCATTTGCTCCATACGTCTTACGGCCACTATCTATTGCTGCCTGGTCTATTCGTAGAGCGCTCTCAAGTACTTCATCATAAGTCCTTAGTGGGAACTTCTGGACTTCTTCCTTCACTTCTCTACTGAGAGAATGAAGGAATAAATCGCATAGTTCCATCTGATCCATGTTTGGAGCACTTGCTGATGAATAAAGAACTGTACGCCACCTCTGGATGAAATGGGCGACAGATTCGTTGTGTTCTTGTTTGATATGCAAGAATTCCCTGATTCCTATTCTTAATAGTTTGTTCATGTCGAAGGCTTTGATGAACTCAGACACGAGTTGTTTGAATGAATGTATGGAAGCTTCAGGTATTCTATAATACCAATCAAGAGCAATGCCTTCCAAGGTTTTGGGAAATATTTTAGCAACAACCCCGTCCCAAGGGAGTAATTCTCGTATGGCTGTAGCGTAAGCTTTGATGTGCGCGTTTGGATCTCCTTCACCCTTGAATTTGGGCAAATCGGGAAGAGGCCTTGGAAGCATAATGCTTCTTATGGCGAAATCTAAGGGCTCCTTTAAATATTCTGAATAAGTCCCTATTGCATACGTCTCAACCATTGATGGTGCCTGTTGAGGAGGTGGTGGCGGAACGGGTTGTTGATATGGCGTAACGTACGCATTGGCAGGGGCATAAGGAGGTCCCTGCATTGGAGTAAACATGCCGGGGGATGAGTACATATCCCCTTGTGGCGATTTGGAGTACATGTTTAAGTACGAAGGGGTACTATCCAGGAATGGATTGCTCTGTACCGGACCAGGAGGAACTGTGCTAGCGATAGTGGGTCTAGTTGGTACTTGTTGTGAATACTGAGGAGTCATACCTAACGTGCCTACTCCTGTGAGGAGATCTACTTGGCTAGGATGGTGCGGAGGATTGGAACTCCCTGTTTGTATGAATTTCGAATTTTGACTTGCTTGGGCAAGTTCTAATCCTCTAACCTTTTCTATTAGAGTTGAAATGACTTCGTTTGGTGAAGTCACGATATCGTGCCTTGGTGGCGTTTGTTGTATAACATGGTTTTGCGGAGGTATGTGATATCCTGCTATGAACTGATCACTATCCTGCCAAGCATTTCTGAGAGTATTTTCTATATGTGATGGCATAGAGGTATTTTCTTGAGGAGAGAACTCGGGCTGTATTTGCAAAATTCCTACAGGTGGGTACATGCCTTGAGAGCGTTGTTCATTCCTAGGATAACGTATTGAGTACTCATCATCTAGAACTGAGTATGGATCTGATTGTCTGCTAATATGTGGTCTAAGTAGCACCTGAGGAGATGAAGCAGATTCTCCAGTCAATGTCATATTGTTTGAGCCTGAAGGCTTTGTTTGTGTTTGAGCGAGTTGATCTAACTCCTCAGTTTGAAAAGATGAACTATATCTGATTCTTGGGGTTTGTGTTGACAACTGATTAGTTGAATAGTTGTCACCCCATACTGAGAGCGAGGGTGATGATTCCCTATTCTGTTGGGCGTAGTATGCCTCAAGACCCAGGAGGGGTCTGCCATAAGCATCAAATCCCGACATATTCGGGGGGTATATGAATACCCGCAGAATAATGGGAAAGAGCGAAGGTGAAAGAGAGAAGATGAAACTTCTCAAAGAGAAGGTGAAATAATTGTTTGATTCACGTTGGGTTCACCAATTTTGTACGTCGGAAAAGCAACAGGCGAGCGTGAGAATCAACAAGTGACTCTTCCACGTACCCGACCTCCCGAGGTCGTGCCGAGACAGCCGGTGGGGGTAGAATATGCAGACAAACTAGTTGGGGAGTCTAATGTCTTCGACACGCACTAATGGTATTTGCGAATCTAAGGCAAAGAAGGCCCTTCTAACTTGGACTGGTGTGATAGATCGATCAGCGAGGATGACTGCTCGAAGGCTCCAATCAATATCGAGCTCTGGCGTGATTCGATCTATGGGTTGTGGGATGCGTGGAAAATGACCCGGGATGGTTTCGTGTATTTCTCCTGATAGGGTCATATGGTGAATATAGTCAACTCTATGGACGATTCTCTGGCCTAGTCCAAAATTCTCTAGCTTTGTTAGCTGTGGTGTCTAGTAGGGACAACTGTTGAATGATGATAGGTGGAATCGGAGTAGACTGAAATACTAATGTACGTAGGCCAGTGTCTATATCTAACTGACTTGTGGATTCGTTAGGCTGTGGGATTTGTGGATCACAACCGTAGACTCTTGGTTGTTGCGGTCCTGTTATGGTCATACGTGAGATCAAGTTCTAATCCCTAGTATCCAGTAGTCGTAAGCTTTCTCAGCCTCTACGTTTAGAATCAGTAATTGTGTGATTTTCTCAGAATACCTCACAGGTGTTCTAGCAACTTGAATTCTTAAACTGGTATCTATATCTACGAGGGTGTCTCCAGCGTCTGGCTGTGGAACTAAAGGATCGCACCCAAATATTTGTTCTCTTTCAAATCCTTCTACAGTCATGCGGATGTTTTCTAGGATAACCTGTAGTTTGGTTGATTTGACCAAAATGTGTGTGCTTGGTCGTCTTCTACGTTTAACCCTCTCAACTGTGACCTGATCTGTTGGAAGTCTGTTGTTGTTTGGAAGACTTGTATCCTAAGGTTTTGGTCAATGTCAGTTACTGCCACTACGATATTGGGTTGGGGCACAATTGGCTCGAAAATGTATTCCCTGGGCTCCCTAGGTCCCGTAATTGTCATGCAAAAGCAGTAATGAAACAAACTATAATAAAGTAAAATCTAAGTACACTTCTAGCATATATAATTCCTTTTTTTGTATTTTCTGGCAATTTATAAGAAAGCAGCTATCTAAAATATTTAGAATTGACAACTAAACTAATAACATAAAACAAACAAAATAGCCGAGTGTAGCTATTTGTCTGTGCAATTTTGTATATCTATTCTAAACAACGAAATAACTAATCTATTTGCGAGATTCTCGATCCTACCTTAGAAGTGAGGAATGAATCATAGTTTCTCAGAAACTATCAATCCCCACAACTTCCCTGGCAATATCGAGAATGGAAATAACTGTAATAAAGTGATTAACTACTTTATTTGATAAGTTCTAACTAAAACTTTGAAAGATGAAACCTGGATTTCGCAGAACAGTGGCGAATCCGACGGTGTGTGTGTTCTTGTCCCCTCAGTATGATCTCCTCGTTCTTTGTGCTCACGTGAATCCAGAAAAGCGTGTAATGCTTGCATCAACAGGAATAGATATTTGGATCAATGGACAGCCTTCAGAATGCAGACAGAATAGAATGCGGATAGGAGAGGGATAGCGCAAGAGTACAGAGCTTGGCCTATGCAATTCCTAGCGGGGTCTACTGCGAATCATGCAACAAAATGCATCCAAAACCTGAAACTCGTCTGTATGAAGAGCAAAACCTGCAATTTTAATGGCTGCCTAAACTATTCTACTCCAAAAGCAATAATACTGTTTGCACAAGTTGGATCTGTGGCTTACCAACATCTGAGTAATGCAACCAAGCATGTAAAGGATTTAAACTATCAAACTTAAGCAAACTAGAAAACTGAACTACTGAAAATGGTGAGTTTGAAACAAGAATGAGGGGCCCAAATAATGTTTGCACTTGCACAAGTTGGATATGTGGCTTACCAGCTGCAACACAATACTAACCAAAGCACTCAATGAGAAAACTAAACCTTCTAATTCTAAGCAAATGAAAACTAAATCTGCTGTAACAAGAAATGTGGCACCAAACAGAAAACTGCACTTTTGGAGCAAACACTCAGAGCCCAATTTGACTTAAGAGTGCAAGCAATCCATTTATAGGAATTCAAACACCCAAAGATCAAAACCAAACTGAACTCCTAAACAATAAACAAAGGAAAAACACTATTCCAGGGGACCAAAAACATTAATGCATGCTCAAGTCGGCAAGAAAAGCTGGTGAAACGTGATATTTCACGCGGGTCGCGCCAAAAGAGCGTTCTGGAAAACGTGCACAAGACCGCCGCCCTGCTCAGGGTGGCGGTTACAGGACCGCCGCCCTGTTCAGGGCGGCGGTCACGAGACCGCCGCCCTTGCAGGGCGGCGGTTTCGTTACTGAAGGTTCAGAGGCCGAGGAAAGAGGGAAAAAGGGGAAAACAAAGGACACGGGGGCTAAGCGGGGCATGCGGGATGTTAACGCATATCCGAAGAGCTCTTTCTGGATCCCGAACACCTTTCGAGGAGACCTGTATCATCATTGGGGCATTTATTAAACCGCTCCGTAGTACAGTACCTTACAATTTTGGGTACGTACAGGAACCCAACACGATGAGCAGTAAACATGTGTGGTTATAAGAAATTTGGAATAAATTTGGAAATTTCCAACCAAAGATAAAGGTCTAGTGATCCAATATTTCAAATTTTTTGCCACCTGTTGAATGACATATTGCCATAGCTCATCCGGGGAGACTTGAAAAGCAAAAGAAATACGTAAGAATTTAAAAATTTCACCATGCATCAGGATTTTCTTCTCAAAAGTGGCATGCCAATCAAGCGCTGGAAGGAAAGATTGCCGATAACACTGGGTTTTTCGTCATTGAATGGATGAGCCAAAAGATAAACATAAAATATCCAAACATTGAATAGCATTGTGAATGTTGGTTTCATATTCAATGAGCGTAAGAAAGGAATCATCCAAAAAATGCCCATTAAGAAGTTGAGAAGTGGGCTTAGCAGGAAGTGAGATTCCACGAAACAAACCCTTTGCTTTGGCATGAGCTAACAGATAGCCAAAACCTTCGGCTACGAGCACATACAATGTAGGGATAAGAGGGTAGCCTTTCCGAATAGAACGAAAAATCCCAAAAGGTTTTAGGTTGAGGCCATTGATAAAGATCTGAGCAGAAGCATCCACAAAAAGCATATTGATAG
Source organism: Taxus chinensis (assembly GCA_019776745.2). Classification (NCBI taxonomy): domain Eukaryota; kingdom Viridiplantae; phylum Streptophyta; class Pinopsida; order Cupressales; family Taxaceae; genus Taxus; species Taxus chinensis. The sequence continues at coordinate 1,776,041 of CM034150.1, read as the reverse complement.
ATTGAATAAAAATGGGACCAAAGCCAAGGGCTTGGAGCCTGACGAGTATAAATGGCCATTCAATCCAATCATAAGCCTTCTCAAAATCAATTTTGATAAACATGGCGACCTGATTAGACCTGTGATCCCATTCCATGCCTTCCCTCACCACAATGATGTTATCCAAGATGTATCATCCCTGTATAAATCCTGTTTGTTCTGGCTGAACAATAGATGGCAGAAGATTGTGTAACTGCAGAGCTAACGCTTTGGCAATGATTTTATAGGAGACGCTCAACAACGTAATCGAACGCCAATAGGTAATTTGATCTGGGTATCCTTGTTTATGAATGAATTTGATGTTTCCCTTATTAATGTGTGGCCTTAAGGATTTTTTCTGGAAACCTTCAAGATAAACCTCAAACAAGTCTTGACCAACCGAATCCCAAAGGGTTTTATAAAATTCGCAAGGGAACCCATCATAGACTGATGCTTTATCATTGGCCATTTGTATGGTGGCTTCATGGAGGTCTTCAATGGTGAGCATTCTCTCGCAGATCACCATTTGAGCCTATGATAATTTACACGACACAACACCCAAACATTGATCAAGAGCAACTTGGTGAGCTGTAGAGGGTTGTTGAGCTTGAAACACGATCTTTTAGTGGTGCACAAAGGCTTGCAACATAAGTTATGGGTCAGTAATGTGAGCTTCACCATCCATAATAGCCTGAATCTGTTGGGAAATTGTTTTGGCTTTGAGAGAAAGAAATAATTATTTCAAAACCTGATCTCCAATTTTGAGGCAGTGCATCCGAGCCCAGATCTGTGCACCCTTGACACTATAATTATCCGTAATTTAGATTTGGTGTCGAAGCGTTTCAACTTGAAGTTGCAGAGTTTCAGAGAAGGGATCACCTTGAAGTGCCACCATTGCCCGACTAAGAACCGAGGTATTAACAGAGTATGAGCGGTGCCGAATTATTGCCAAATGTCGACCGTAGATTCTAAGAAATCTTGTTGTCCGAGTCAGTGTGTCCTCTCACCACTAAATCCAATTGGCTTGATAGATCTCCAATGAAAATAATGAGTCTCAACAATAATAATCTGAGTCATGTAATCTAACTAGTGCATGGTGGCTAACACGAGTTGTATAAGAATGAACAAGATAGGGGCCAGTGCTTGTAAAAACTCCTAGATGGTTAAAATAATACGTTGAGACACTTAAGACCAATAATAGTTATAACTTAGTAAAATATGACTAAGTATGAGAGAATGGTTTAGGGCTATGTCAAAGCTTCTAAGCATGATTTCCATTGTCTTAGAATAGTAATGCTATCAAAATGCTGAAATTTTAGCTTTTCTACTAGTGATGGTTGCATTAAACCTAGGGGTAGTCTTGTATTGCATAGTCAAGGTATAAATAATGTCCCTCCATATATACCACGCTTCAAAGGTTAGGCTGTTGTCTCATATTTTGCCCCCCGAGGCAAAGTATTGGATCAGCCACGACCCCGCACAGGAAGAACCAGAGAAAACACGGTTAAATCTTGCAAACAGGGTATAGAAGGACTCAATAATGGAGTGGTGGGGCCTGTGAAAGACAAAACGACCCTATGCAAGAAGAAAGAGAAGAGATGACTCCGTCGAGTGGATCCATGTCTTAAATCTATTTAACGGGTTATAGGTGGGCTCAGAAATAGAATAACTAGGGTCAGAAGGAGGATCAGTGTCATCAAAGAAGCCAGGAGCAAGAAACAGAAGAAACAATGAAGATTTAAAGTCTTTGGGCTCAAAACAGTTCAGAACGAGTCCAAAAATTGGCTAAGTATGGAGGAGGCAATGGAGAGAGCCACGTGTCGGCATGACGCATCTCCAAAGTTGAATCCACAAAGGGAAGCTCAAACTTGTGCTAGCCCTCCATGTAGTAAATGGTCAACAAAGGTCAAAAGGTGGACAGGGTGGGGGCTAAAAAAAAAGGCTAAGTATAGAAGTTTGCCGCGTGGAAGCCAGCCACGCCTTAGAAAAGGCTAGTTTGGTGCATCTCCAAGGGCAGATTCAAAGGTCGAGGCTCAAATAAGCACCAGTTCACCATGTAGCCCAGGGTTTGAAAAGGTAAGAGGGGCCATTGAAAATTCTAAGAGCCTACAGAGGTTTCCAAGTGTCAACCCGACGCTCCTTAAAAGGCAAATCTTGATCGGGATTTTAAGCAAGCGCAAAGCCTCCACGCATCCAGTCTCAAAAGGGGGACAAAGTCAAAAGGTTGAATAGTCAATGCATGGTGGCAAAGCCAACGGAGAGTGCCAAGTGTCCAAATGGTGCTAACTCAAGGGTCAAATAAAGAGAGGTTTCCAAACATGAGCGCCAGACCACCGCGTGTCCCCGGTCAAGAAATATGACCCCGCTGAACAAAGGACTTAGCCAAAACACATAGAAATTAAGTAGGTCGGTGGAGGAAGCCACATATCAGCCCTACGTCATTCCAAGAGAAAAATACAGAGGCCACCCTCGAACAAGTGCCAACCCTCCACGTGTCCCATATAGAAAAGGGGGCCCGTTTTTCAAAACTGATTTTCCCCCTTTTGTACGGATCTGATACAAACTTCAAAGGGGCATATCTTTCAACTTGGGACTCAAAATATTGCAAATCTGACACCATTGGAAATATCTCAGCCTCATCCATGCCATGGAGATCTGAAACTTTAAGTTTGGGGAGGTTAGGTGGGAGAAAAATGGAGAAATGTCTTCAAGGCCATTAATGTAGGATCTATTTTGCCCCAACAACCAGATCAGATTTCAATCTGATCCATTGTTTCCTCCTTCTTCAAGGCATCGAATAAGAGATTGATGCAGTCAAGGTAGATTTGGGGGTAGATTTTATGGGAGACATTAATAGTGGTGGTTGAGCATCAGATTTTTTTTCCCGCTTCTCTCTCTTTTTCCTCTCTGTGTTGAATCTATAAAAGCATAGGGTCGAGACTCATTGTAAAGGGTTGGACATTCTTTTGTTTTTGCAGGCTCCCCTTTCCTTCTGGCAAAGGAATTCATGGAGTTCAAACATTCCATTTAAATTGCAATACGTTTCCTGCCTTCTTAGCCATTTGTAATGCATTGTATCAATCTACAGAGCAATAAAACATGTTTGTGATTGATTTTAGATCCTTTCTTGTCTCCTTTGCTCTCATCTGGTCTTTCATTATAAATCTAGTTATCTGTGCTTGATTATTGTATGTATTTTGTTGGTTTGTGTCTATCAGCAAAACTAATGTTCATCATTCCTTCGGTGCATCACCTTGTAGCTTAGTTTTGATTTCTTGTATTCCTTTTATCCCTGTCTCCTTGGTAAAACTTAGATTAGGTTTAGGAATAGGTCCTCTGCAAGTTTCCACGTATGCACCTAAACAGAGGAATAGGAACCAACCTTTAATCTAGAGAGTTTTCCCATTTGCAAAGTCCCACACTTTGGGGAAAACTCAATGTTATGCGAATCACACCAAATGAATATGCCTTAGAAAAGCAGATCTGACGACTCATTTGGGGGTGTTGTGATTTTGCACTAACAGTTTTGGCATGCCCGGTGGGACAAAGAAGTCTCCATCTTTATTACAGTAAGATCGATGTGCACTTGCTGTGATTCTAGCTTTTAAGAAGCTTTTAAGAACTACACATCTGGCCGACTCCAAAAGGGACAGAATCCACTGGTTTCAGCATAGTCCAAGTTTCCCAAGTTCATGAGAAGGATACAAACAAGGTCAAGAACAAGAGAAGAAGGACAATTTGTACACCTACACTTGTCTCCAGACAGAAGGAGAAGAGGAAGAAGAGCCCAGAGGTCTCTATCTCCACCAAACAGAGCCTTATCAACACCTCCTCCTAGTAGGCCATTCTTTCAATCAAGAAGGGTGCTCAGGTCAATCAAGATGGCACAGCCAAATCCTTATGTCAATTTCACTGGCAGCAACCCACTCGCTCTGAATGCACAAAATCCAGTCCCGGTGGCAACATTAAAGAGCATCCCATATTTCACTAGAAGAAACCAGAATTCTCCTGGTGACCACATTCAAGACATTGCAAATGTCTGTACAATTCATGAGATCACTGAGATGGACATTGCAGTCAAGTTATAGCCTCTTCACTCAAGGGTAAAGCTTCACAATGGTTCAAGAGCCTAGCAAGCAGGCTCTATTCAAATCTTGGGACCATCTGTGCATAGAGCTCTTCACAACCAGTTTGGAGAAAAAGGAGATAACTTATCCTTGTTGGAGTAACTGACAACAATCAAGAGAGCTCCGAATGAGCAGTTGATGGATTTCAACCTCAGATTTCAATGGACCTGGGACAGGATTCCAGCAGCAGTAAAGCCCACTAATGAAGGTGCCTTCTTATACTTTCTTAGAGCTTTAAATTCTGATATTGCTTTAATGATTCAATTAATGGGGGGCAAAACCTTACTTGTAGCCTATAGCCTTTCCATAGGAGCTGAGAATCATTTAATTCAAGCTGGAAAACTTGCTCCTAGGCCATCCATGCCTCTATACCCCAAATTAGGAAACCCAAGTACCAGCCAAACACCCACAATAGCTCCTATACCTACTCCCAGGAGTCAAAGTTCAGCTGAAGCCTCCACCTCATTATCTAACACCTCAAAGGAGCTTCAGGAAATTATGAAACAACTTCAAAACCTAGGGAATGAGTTAGTAACCATCAAAAGATAGCAGGCTCAGAGTTCTAGGCCATATCAGCCTCAAGCTTAGTATCAGGCTAGACCCCCATATCAGCAAAATAGACCACAAGCCCAGGTTGTAACTCAGAGTCAACACCAAGGACAACCTCAAGTTGCTAGACCTTTTAGGCCATATGATCCAAACACAACTTCAACATCAAGGGCATTGGTTCTAGCACAGAATAACATGGCACAAGAATATGATTGGTGTTTCCCATGCAGTCAACCACATAATCAATCGATGTGCTTCAATGGTGCACTAAATCAGGCTTTGATGGTGCAAACCATTGGTGTGTCACAAGAACCTAGCCAAGAAGAAAATCAGCAACAAGGAGACTCAGCAAGAGGGACCTCCAAGTGAAACTATGCTTGTCAATTGGCAAGCTGAAGACTTCTGTGGAATGAATCAGACTCCTTCTCAAAGTATAGCTACCAATACACGGTCCAAGAAGAGAAATATTGGAGAAGGACATTCACCAAACTCAGGTGATCCTCAATCCTCCATTGCTCCACAAGGTATTGGCATTCAAAATACAACTCCCAATATGCAGAGCCAATCCAAGCCACCTTCCAAATCCACTCAGGCACCGGTTGTAACAACCCATGTGCAAGAGAAAAATGTGCCAGGGAAGGGGCAAAAGAAGGATAGCTCATTTAATATCATTGAGAAAATGAAGAGGACAAGTGTGAACATTTCACTATGGGAGTCACTGGCCATTCCAGGGAAGAGGGATCTATTGCAGACTACCATGCAAAATTGGTCAAGCTCAAATCAACCCCCTAACCAGCAAGAGAAAGTTCTTACCAATACAACTCAACCTGGGGGAAACCATTGAGAGCAACAAGGTAAGAACCTGAGACCTCCTCCATTCTATGTTTCATTAATCATTGGGGATAAATTGGTGCATAATTGTATGATTGATTCTGGGGCAAGTAGTTCTGTAATGCCCAAACAAATAGCTGATCAACTGGGTCTCTAGTATGAAGTCATCTCTAGAGGGGTAGTACAATTGGATGGGACAACAGTGACAACTGTTGGAATCATCAAGGATATGAGCCTCACTCTGCATGCCTACCCCAATGTGACTGTGTTGCAAAACGTATCAGTCATAGACTTGCCACCACATTTTGCATTGTGTTTGTCCAGGGACTTCACTGCCAAAATTGGAGGCTATTTTTCTGCTGACTGGTCACATATGCTCTTTAGAACAAGGTATGGGGTGAAGGCCACAATCAGATCCGAGCCCATAGCAGATTATCACATTGAGTCTTATGTGCCTAGCCCAATCAATGCAAATTGTTCAGCTTTTGATCAGGAAGACCTCCTAAACACTTCTGAAGTAGATACCAAGGTGGGGTGTATCCCAGACCTGACTCTCGACGAATGGGTGGTCAAAAGACATGCTTTTGATCCCTATAAGGAGATGGAAGAATCTGAGCTAGGAGTCTACTGCCTGCATGAAGAGAATCATCCTCTTCCTGACATCATTAAGCCAGAATATAAGGATGAAAATGAAGTATGGAAATTATTCTTTGATGGCTCGAGAAGTAGGTAAGGAGCCAGAGGTGGAGCTATGATTGTGTCACCCCAAGGTATGAAGTATTACTCAGCTTTCTGTTTCCAGTTTTCCTGCTCAAATAACACTGCAGAATATGAGGCTTTGGTTCATGGATTGCATTGGGCTAGAAGACGAGGAATCAAGAACCTGCAAGTGTTTGGTGACAGTGAACTGGTTGCCAATCAAGTCAAAGGACAAAATGTTGTCAAGAATGACCTGCTCAAAAGCTACAAGAATAGGGTATGGGATCTCATTGAGGATTTCAAAGCCTTCAACATTGTGTCCATACCCAGGAAGGAGAACGAAGCTGTTGATAGGCTTGCAACAATTAGAGCAACATTTGATGTGGTTGACAACATCAAGAGGGACAAATGACAACCACATATCCATGTGATTGTAAGGCCAGTAGTGCTAGATAACAACACATGCTGGAAGGTGTTCGAGAATGATCAACAGATCATCAATTTTTTGCAAGAGGAAGCTGAGTTCTCAGCTAGGAATCAAAACAGATTAGAGCATTAATATGGAGATCAAGTAGTGCAGACTTTGCATACAAACAAGCTTCCCAAAGGATTAGTGACATTGGATTCTATCTTCAATCCTAATGATCAATTTCGAAAAGAGAAGGCTAATATACAGATCAAGGGAGAAGATTCAGAGTCAATTCTAGTTAGATAAGGCAAAACACTTCAAATTGGCAAAGTGGCCACCAAACAAGAAAGGTATGAATTCATGCAACTTTTCCAAGAGTTTCCCAGACGTATTTTCTTAGAGCTATGAAGACCTAAGAGTGTTCAATCCGAAGCTAGCACAACACACAATTGAACTAGATCCAGCTACTAAGCCCATTAGGAAAAAGTAGAGACCAATTAATCCACACATTGAACCTCTGATGAAGAAAGAGCTAAACAAGCTGATAGAGGTAAGTATCATATTTCCAATCAAACACTCAAGCTGGGTTGCAAACTTGGTCCCAGTCAGGAAGAAGAATGGAGAGATTAGGTTGTGTGTAGACTTTCGAGACTTGAACAAAGCTTCCCTCAAAGATCACTACCCACTCCCCTCAATGGAGCAGATCTTGCAAGTGGTGTCTGGATCAGAGAGATTCTCTCTCCTAGATGGCTACTCAGGGTACAACCAGATAATGGTGAAGGAAGATGATCAGTTCAAAACAACTTTCACCACCAAATGGGGCACCTATGCCTACAGAAAAATGCCATTTGGATTGTCTAATGCCAGAGCCACTTTCCAAAGGGAAATGGATATGGCATTCAAAGGGATGATCAATGAAATAGTACTGATCTATCTAGATGACATTACTGTGTTCTCCAAAAATGCAGCAGACCACCTTTTTCACCTAAGGCAGGTGTTTCAAAGGTGTAGGAGATTTGGGGTATCATTGAACCCTACAAAATGCATATTCTTGGCCCATGAAGGTAGGTTTCTAGGCCATATTGTGTCAAAGGAAGGTTTGGAAATCGACCCAGAGAGAGTTGAAGCAATAAGAGCCTTGCCATTGCCAAGCCATAAGAAATCTCTTCAAAGCTTCTTAGGAAAAATCAATTTTGTCCGCAGGTTTGTACCAAACTTTGCTACCCTTGTCAAACCAATAACGTTGATGTTGAAGAAGAGCTTGGCATTTAGGTGGAAAACTGAAGGAAGAGTAAGTTTTGAGGCCATCAAAGAAGCTATATCACAAGCCCCAACTCTCGTGAATCTAAATTTTTCTAAGGACTTCATACTATATGCCTTTGGTGGCAGTGACACAGTTTCTGCAATCCTAGTACATCAGAACAAAGAAGATACAGAGCAGTCAATTGCCTTCTTCATCCAGGGTCTGGAAGATTAGGAAGTGAGATACTCTTTCATTGAAAAACAAGTCCTGGTAGTGATCAGAGGGTTAAAGAAGTTTAAGCATCTGGTTTCAAACAATAAAATTCAACTATTAGTCTCCCATGCAGGAGTTAAAGACTTCCTTCTCAGCAAGGATCTGAATGAAAAGCGTGTAGGATGGATCACTCATGTCATGGAATATGACATTGAGATCAAGGATACTAAGCTGGTCCATGGGAAGGGATTGTGTGAACAACTGACCTCGAGTCAACAAGATGAAGAAAGTGGTAAAAAAGAAGTTGTATTTGCCCTGCAGGATAGTCAAGAGGAAGAAAATGATGATGTACCCACTCCTTGTTGGACTCAAAGCATGATGCACTTCCTTCAAATAGGCCTGTGTCCTCCAAAAATGAAAACAAAAAGGAGACATTTCAGACTACAGGCCATCCCATATGTGCTTATTGATGGCATCTTGTTCAAGAGGGACATCAATGGTGTTCTGTTAAGATGCATTAGGACAGATCAGATTGAGAGAGTGTTACAAGAGTTCCATGATGAAGCAGCTGGAGGCCATTTTTCTCCACGGTGACAGCACTCAAGATCATGAAGGCAGGTTATTATTGGCCCAGGGTGTTTAGTGACTGCTATGCATGGATCAAAAAGTGTAAAAATTGTGCATTCTTCAAAGGCAAAGAAAGGCTAACAACACTTCCATTGCACCCAATTTCAGTTGACCAGCCATTCATGCAATGGGGATTGGATTTCATCAAGGTCATCAATCCAAATTCGAGCCAAGGCCAAAAATGGATTATGATGGCAACAAACTATTTCACCAAGTGGACTGAGGTAGTGGCACTCAAAGAAGCTAATGAGTCTAGCATACTAGATTTCTATGAAGGGATAGTGACCAGATTTGGAGTGCCAGCCACCATTATATCAGACAATGCATTAGCATTCATAGGTTCCAAAATCATAGGATGGGCTTTTAGGAACATGATTTACTTGAGCACTTCATCAAATTATTACCCTCAGGGTAATGGCCAAGTAGAGTCCACAAACAAGAACCTGTTAAATATTGTCAGAAGAACTCTGGATGAAAATAAGAGAACTTGGGACACAAAACTCAAATCAGCCTTATAGGCTGATAGGACAACACCCAAAAGGTCTACAGGTATCTCTCTATTCAAACTTGTCTATGGGAAAGAGGCGGTGTTTCCTATATCACTTGAGTTTCCAACATTGGAACTCATGAAGCAGGTGGAGATGTCTGAGTTTGAACCAATGGAGGCCAGGTATGCAGAGTTGATGGAGTTGGAAGAAACCAGAGAACATGCACTTCAAACAATGGAGAAGGATCAGGTCTCAATCAAGAGATACTTTGACAAGAAGGAAAGAACAAGGGCCTTCCAGGAGGAGACCTAGTTTTGAAATGGGATGCAGACCGGGCAAAACCAGGAAGGCATTCCAAGTTTGATGCCATTTGGAGTGGCCCTTACATGGTCACAATATGTAAAAGTAGCAATGCTTTCTAATTGTCTACATTGGATGGTGAAGAGTTACAGATTCCAGTAAATGGAATCTATCTTAAACACTGCTACTAGAAGGAAAGTTCTCACCTTGTACATACTAGTTTAGTTTCTCATTCCTCTAAGTGCTTGTGCACATTGTCTTGTTGTTGTTTAGGTTACTTTTCTCCTAAGTGCTTTGCACACTCTGCATGTTCTACTTGGAGCATGTATGATTTCAAATTTTGTATATAGTTGTGGTGCTATTTTGTTGCTCTTGCGCAACCCATTCAGAGACAGATGAAGCCTCGGGTCAAAGCAATTTTCTACTCTCAAAAACCATCGCTTCGAGATTTCTTATGAAAATTGAGAGTGTAAATAGTCAGGCTCATGAATTAGAGGCAGGATCAGTATTAGACCGTCATTCTTGACTCCATGCCCAACAGATATGACAAGGCAATTGGTCTTTTCATCTAGCAGGTAGATACCCCTATGAGTCGCCAAATTGTTATCCATATTTCACCCCTGGGGTAAAATATTGGATCAGCCACGACCCCACACAGGAAGAACCAAAGAAAACACGGTTAAATCTTGCAAACAGGTTGCAGAAGGACTTAACAATGGAGTGGCGGGGCCTGAGAAAGACCAAACGAACCTATGTAAGAAGAAAGAGAAGAGATGGCTCTGTCGAGCAGATCCATGTCTTAAGTCTATTTAATGGGTTACATGTGAGCTCAGAAATAGAATATCAATGTCACAGAGAAGCCAGGAGCAAGAAAAAGAAGAAACGGTGAAGATCTAAAGTCTTCGGGCTCAAAACGGTTTAAAACGAGTCCAAAAATTAGCTAAATATGGAGGAGGTAGTGGAAAGAGCCACGTGTTGGCACGACGCTTCTCCAAAGTTGAATCCAAAAAGGGAAGCTCAAACTTGCGCCAGCCCTCCACGTAGAAAATGGTCAACAGAGGTCAAAAGGTGGATAGGGCGGGGCTAAAAAAAGAGGCTAAGTATAGAAGCGCTGCGGAAGCCGCCACACGTCAGTTTGGCACATCTCCAAGGGCAGATTCAAAGGCGGAGGCTCAAATAAGTGCCAGTTCACCATGCAGCCTAGGGTCTGAAAAGGTAAGAGGGGCCATTGAAAAGTCCAAGAGTCTACGGAGGCTTCCAAGTGTCAACCAGATGCTCCTTCAAAGGAAAATCTTGATCAGGCTTTTAAGCAAGCGCGGAGCCTCCACGCGTCCAGTCTCAAAAAAAGGGACAAAGTCGGGTTGAATAGTCAATGCATTGTGGCAGGCCAGTGGAGAGTGCCAAGTGTCCAAATGGTGCTAACTCAAGGGTCGAATAAAGAGAAGGTTTCCAGACGAGCACCAGACCGCCGCGTGTCCCCGGTCAAGAAATATGACCCCGCCGAGCAAAGGACTTAGCCAAAAACATAGAAATTAAGCAGGCTGGCGGAGGAAGCCATGTGTCAGCCCCACACCATTCCAAGAGAAAAATACAAAGGCCACCCTTGAACAAGGGCCAACCTTCCACGTGTCCCATATAGAAAAGGGGGCCCATTTTTTTAAAACCGGTTTTCCCGCCCTTTTGTACGGATCCGATACAAATTTCGAAGGGGCATATCTTTCGACTCAGGGCTCAAAATATTACAAATCTGACATCGTTGGAAAGATCTCAACCTCATCTATGCCGTGGAGATCTGATACTTTAAGTTTAGGGAGGTTAGGTGGGAGAAAAATAGAGAAATGTCTTAAGGTCCATCAATGTAGGATCTATTTTGCCACAACAACCAGATCGAATTTCGATCTGATATGCCATTTCCTCCTTCTTCGAGGCACCAAATAAGAAATTGATACAGTCAAGACAGATTTGGGGGTAGATTTTATGGGAGGCATTAATAGTGGTGGTTGAGCTTTGGACTGTTTTTTCCCATTTTTCTCTCTTTCTCCCCTCTTTGTTGAATCTATAAAAGCAGGGTCGAAACTCATTGTAAAGGGTTGGACATTCTTTTGTTTTTATAGGCTCCCCTTTCCTTCTGGAAAAGGAATTCGTGGAGTTCAGACCTTCCATTTAAATTGCAATACGTTTCCTACCTTCTAGCCGTTTGTAATGCATTGTATCAATCTACAGAGCAATAAAACATGTTTGTGATCGATTTTAGATCCTTTCTTGTCTCCTTTTCTCTCATCTGGTCTTTCATTATAAATCTGGTTATTTGTGCTTGATTATTGTATGCATTTTGTTGGTTTGTGTCTATTAGCAAAACTAATGTTCATCGTTCCTTTGGTGCATCACCTCGTAGCTTAGTTTTTATTTCTTGTATTCTTTTTATCCTTGTGTCCTTGGTAAAGCTTAGATTAGGTTTAGGAATAGGTCCTCTACAAGTTTCCACGTATGCACCTAAACAGAGGAATAGGAACCAACCTTTAATATGGAGAGTTTTCCCATTTGCAAAGTCCCACACTTTGGGGAAAACTCAATGTTATGCGAATCACACCAAATGAATCTGCCTTAGAAAAGTAGATCTGACTACTCATTTGGGGGTGTTGTGATTTTGCACTAACAGTGGCAAAGCAAGATGCGTTAGGATCAAAAAATCTAAATTTATTACGCATGAAATACCATACTTCCCTTTCGCCAGGCCTCCACCTCATAGGCAAGTGGCCACATTTATCATTAGGTAACTCAACCATATTAAAATCTCCACTTATTAACAATAAGCATCGGGAATGGAGTTGGCGATCCACCGCCACAGATTGGCCCTTTTGGCTGCATTGTTCGAGGCATAAATATTAATGAGGCCAAAAGGGCAGCCGTCCACATTAAAGAGGACCCATATGGCACGGTTGGTGGGGTCAATGTCGTGGTCAATAAGTAAAGGCCACCATTTGGGAGCAAAAAGTGAAATTAAACCTCCATGTCATGCTTCATGATTGCTACAGAAAGCCAAGCTGTCAGACTAGATGGACTTGCAAACCATCTGTAACTGGAAACCTATAATTTTTACTTCCTGCAAAAACAAAACATCCAAATTTACACATTGTTGCTGAGTTTCACGCACAACATATTTACGATAGGAGTCTATAAGACCTTAAACATTCCAAGATAGAAAATTCATGGGAAACGATGGTCAAGAGCCATATCCCCATCCTCTAAGACATCAAGGGAATCATATTGATTTTGCAGGAAACGAGTAGTAAAAAATCTTGCAAATAATTTTTTTTCTAATTGGCGTACTCAATGTTGTACTCTGCTTCGGTGGAATCAACACTATGAGCCGGGATATGGTCCTAAGAGATGCGAGAAGGGATTCGGGGCCTTTTGGAAGGCCTTTGTGAGTTTCTTGGTAGGAGTAACGACACTGATTGTGGGATGGGAACATTATAAACAAAATTTGACAGGTCCATGCAAACTGACGTCGCGAAGGGTGTGCTAGAGTACTTTGGCAACAGGTTAGCTGAGTTGGTAGCGACATTTGGTTCTTTAGTGATAGATGTTGGCTCTTTAGCATGCACGTTATGTGGTTGTTCCTTAACAGCTGATTCCTGGTGGCCATTAGAGCCAGAGGCCTTGGATTATTGCACTTTGCTCTTATTGCACCGGCCTCCGAAAACTTTCCAACCTTCCTCCTGTAGGGGTTTGATTGGTTCAGGAGCTGCTTTGGCCACAAGGTAGTTTTGAGGCACATAGAGAGGACAATATTTGATCTTGTGATCAGAATCCTGACAACAAAAGCATGTGTTAGGAAGATTGATATACATGACTTGTTGAGAGAAGCGTTTTTCCCCCATCTAGATATCCACAAATTCCTTAAGGTCTTGAGAGAGATCAATCTCAACATAGACTCACTTCTGTGGGTGAGCATGGTAAAACCTTTTAGCTTCGAGGAAAACAACTCAGCCAAGAGAAGCAACAATTTGTGACAAAAAAGGCACACACGACAAAGGAAGGCCATGAAATTCAACCTAGACAGACACTTTAAGGGTGGTATATTCAGATACCACGAAGTCCTTGTGCCATGGGGTTAATACAAGCAATGAGTTGTGAACATACCAAGTGGCTTGCTTAGCTAGAATATTGGGTGCATTAGCTGGGTCAGAAAAGTGAAAGAGAAAGAAACCCTTGGTCATGTTTTGAACACTTTCCAGTCTGACTCCATGAGGGGTCCAGATGGTGTTCACCCAATATTTGAGCATGCTTTCAGAGGGGATGCAGCCCAAAAAATACCCAATGAGACAAAATTTCTCTAACCATTGGCATGCAACATTAAATTCAGGAATGGGCAAAACCACATCAGGAGGAGAAATATTACCTTGTGGAATACTTTCAGAACGAACTCTTAGGTTGCTTTTCCGATGGTTCCATTGCTCAAATCTCCACTATCTCCAGCCACGGTTGAAACAACTGGTATGGAAGATGGCGAGGACATTATATAGGTGATGCCTAGTGGGCGAGAAACCCTATGAGAACCTATAACAATAAATTCCTGCAGAGCCCGAAAAGGCCGCGGTATGGCAGTGCAAATTGTAAAACCCTAGAAAAGCTGACTCCAAATTTTCACCAGAGTTGCAGACCCCCTCCGTTGATTCACCAATCGATAACTTTATTTTTTTCAGTGGGTTTCAATATCGATTGAAGTATTTATTCATTTTTCCTGTTTATTACATGCTATGGAATAAGAGATTATTGTAGAGTTCTTTCATGTTATTTTCTTTTGATTGTTTTATCTATATTTATAGTTGGGCTCCAATCCTTTTTCTGAAGTGACATGTGGGGGCATGTGCCTTCATCAATGATAGGATCCGTTATGTGCTAAGGGGCTCATTCCCAAGTAAGGCCATTTTGAAGCGTCCCAAGTTGGGCGTTAGACTGATCAGCGACAAGAATTTTTAAGCTTCTCGTCATACCTAAGAACATCTTCTTGGACTAACATACTTCTTTTCCCTCTCTATTTTAATATGATGCAGACTAGAAACACAATTCCCCTCCCTACAATGGGCTTGACACTAACTACGCCTCGCTTGCAGAGGGAGGAAGAGTTTAAGCATCTTCAATGTGTTGTTAATGTTTTGCATTGCAGGAAATCGAAACCACCTAAAATAGTGATAGCCAAAATGATCAGAGATCCCCTCCACCTGATGCCAACATCCCCAATTTTTCTCTCCAAATTCTGAACAATTGGAGATCATTCACGAGGCTTCTTATTGATTTATGATTCTAACGAAGATGCACTGAAATATGAACCACCCCACAAATTGAGGAGAATGGGAATAATACCAATCGAGGCATCTAAAAATGGACAAAAATACAAGAAACATGCAAAGAAAATTACACAAGAAAAAAGAAAGAAATTTGATTTAAAAAACTATCTTGTAATGGTTAGTTTATAAGTGTTTGTTTATAAGTGTTTTTGAAAAAAACTGTAACTCATTCCAAATAATCCCATGTATGTATTGTGGCAGTATATATCGGACAAAATAACACTTTTCAACATACATGTTCAATTTTTCCTTTTTACTATTACTCACTTCTTTATCTTTCGACGTTCACATTGCATTCTACACATGCGATTGCTAGTTATATATATGTTTTCAATACCTTCTAATTGAGATAATAACACTTGTTTGGTCAACTCTAAGCACCTTTAAAATATTCCGCATGGTAGAATTTCATGCAATAACTTACTTATTTCAATCTATGTTATCAACGTGGATCTCTGTGCATGTATTTTGAACAAGTTAAGGTACTCTTATTGAATTTGAGGGTGGACAATGATATCTCATATTCATCTTCACTTGGAGTGATAACTTACTACTTATTTCTAATTTTGCTGTAGCTAAAAATCTTATATTTCTACATCAATCTTCCTCTTAAATCGCATAAAGAAATAAGTGTTTGTCTTAGTATTTGTTGAAAATATAAGAATCTTTAGAGTGGTCATACATTTTTTTGGTTGATCCACTTCTATTTATCCTCTAGAAATGGTTTTAGTGTATTAGTCCTTTGTTTCTTGTAATAAGACTAGTTGTGAAAGATTTCTATGCAAGTGTTTCTCAAAACAATTCAAGTTTAGGGCAAAGAGCATTTCCTTTTGTGTGGAGAGAACTTATGTGTATGCATCATTTACAAAGAGTAGTGGATGACCAAAGTAAATACTACATAATTAACATCATTCACACAATTGCCTCTCATGTCCTTACCTTTATTTAATAAATAATAATATTATCGAAGCTATTCTTATTCAAAATTTGATTTTAACTTTTGGATCAAAACATCATATCTCTAAATCGGTAATCTATGTTATGATATTTATGGGAGGATGTCATCAATGGATTTTATTTTGGGTTTTACTATTAGAAATGACCTTTATATTAATTGAAAAAATAAAGCGAGTTACATAGTAAGGGGCAACCGAAATACTCATAGTCCCACAAAATGCCACAAGGGCACCAACAAAACAAAGAATGCCACGTGGGCTACATCAAAATGCCCAGAGAGAAAGCAAAGAACACAAGAGAACAACCAAACCAACCAAAATCAAGCACAAGCCGCAACACCAGGAGGGGTGGGGGGATCATTTTGGGGAGGGATAAATTCTCCACTATTTTTCTCGGTCGAGGGAGTATCGACATACCAACCATCATGTTCAAGAAACTGCATTAGTAATGGAACCATAATTCCCCTTCCAGGCGGAGGAGTTTCGAAAATCATTTGTAATCTTGGAGGCATCGAGCCCCACTGTGGAGAACTGACAACACCCTTCACCCTCAGAGGTGGGCTCCATCCAGGTCCAGATGAGGACGAGGCTAAAGGGAGGCCTCGAGGAGAGGCAAAACGGTGGTTTTGAGAGTAGCTTCTACAATGCAGTCCTGCAAGTAGCAAGCGTCGTGGCGGTGATGGTCGAGGTGGGGGAAGTAGAGGATCTGGCAGGACCAAAATCATAGTGTAGGTTACACTCCCCCAATGATCCAGAAGCTCCTGCAGATGAGAAAACTCCAGGGTAACCTTAACAACTTGAGCTTGAATTTTTATGCGCACAGTAGAAAAATGAACACTTTGTCATTAGTGGAAAAAAAGTAACAGATTGATCTTGCTTGAAAATTAAAGCATTACAAGATTTCCAGATATCAAACAAAATACAGGCACAAAATAATTGCCACAAAATATCAATATAATGAGGCCATGGGCTAAAATCACCAAACAAGGCCAAATGTTAATGAAAGAATTCAGGGTGGTAGGGCTGAAATAAGGAATGGATCCAAGTCCAGATCATCTGAGCATGATGAAAAGACCAAAAAAGGTGTTTAAAAAAATCTGGATGAGAATAAAAAGGACATTTTGGATTAGGGATGCCAATATGACTAATTCGTTCTCCCGCATGCAGACCTTGGTAGACTAGACACCAAAGGAAATGATTAACTTTGGGCTCAAGAAGAGAATTCCAAGTACAAGAAAGACGATGAAGCCAAGTGGAATGCACAGATTGCAACCCCAACCGGGGATTGCACTTGTTAATGGTGGGAGAGAGTGGGCTCAAAATTTGATATATAGCTCTAACATTATTGTGCAAGAAATAAATTTCATGATTCCACCACCAATCGCGCCACCAAGCTATCAAAGGTTTAATCCATAATTTGTGAAGCATAACATCCGGCAGGGGCTACTAAATTTTGCATATATATGGGAGGTCTGGATTGGAAATATTGAACTTCGTCTTGAGATTAGGCCAAGAAATCCAGTCATTGTGAGTAACTAACTCCTGAATGGTATGAATGCCCTTGCGATAAAGCTACAGAGATTTGATGCCTAAAGTTTCAGAAAGCAGAAGATTTCCATCAGTGATGATGGGAGAATGTACACTTGAGAATAAACACGTGATTTGTAGATGTATGTGACCTCTCAAGGTCGTGTCGGGACAACCAGAATGTGAAATATTGCGGGAATGTTGATGGGTAACTATAGGAGAATTAAGGACTAAGATCGAGTAGTGTGAGTTCCTAGTAGTTGAATTGGCCAAAGGGGAATTAGAGGCTATGTACAGGTAGCATAAGTTACCTATAGTTTAATTGTTTGATTTTATTTGTTTGCTAAATTACGTTGAATGTTCATTTTAAATAAATAAAGAAAGTAAAGTCATCATAAATAAAAGACAAAAATGTTTAATCTTTTAACTAACCAAATTCATTCCCAATTAATTAAATAAAATGAAATGAAATACCATCTATTCTATTTGTCTGAAAAAGAAATGAATAAAAATAAAAATAATTAAAAAACTAACATCTTTTTGTATTTTTCAGAATTAAGATAAAAAAAACTATTCTACGGACACGAGAAATTAATTAAAATAAAATACTACTACTTCTAATAATATAAACTAAAAAATGAGAATAGTCGGATGTGGCTATTCCTTTGTTGCATGGTTGTCTGAAAATTATATTCTAAAAGAATGTATTCGAAAATTATTAATCTAAATAAAATAAAATAAACTACTTCTGGAAAATCTAATGCCTCAAGTTTTCTAGAAAGGGAAAGCTTCTGAGAAGCAATTTCCTCTTTTCCATATGAACTTTCCCTAGAAGAAGTAAATCTAAACTAATTAAAAGAAATAAAATACGTGTAAGAATTTTTTCACTTCTTCCTACAACTAACTTCTTGAGTAGATCCACAGGGATAA
Source organism: Taxus chinensis (assembly GCA_019776745.2). NCBI lineage: Eukaryota > Viridiplantae > Streptophyta > Pinopsida > Cupressales > Taxaceae > Taxus > Taxus chinensis. Next base: position 1,757,770 of record CM034150.1, on the reverse strand, counting down.
TTCAAGAAGATATAAGAAATACTATAAATAAGATAAATACATTTTTCACTTCTACAATTCTAGCAGCTCAAAACAAATGCATTCTTTTTATTTTAACAAAATACAAATTAATTAAAGATTCAAAGAATTTAAGTACAACCCCAACCTAGTTACTACTGTATTGTGGTAGCTTCCCACAGATGAGATGTTCTTGTTTTCTCCTCATCTTTGTATCTTCTTCTAAAGATGAAGGCCAATTGATCCAGGAATGCATAGATGCTGGCTGGTAAAAAAGAAAAGAAAATGCTGGTTGTGGCTGGCTCGGTGTAAGAAATGACTGAAAGTAAATGGTAGGAAAGAAAAGAGAAAATAGTTAGTTTTATGTATGGTTCCTCTCAAAATTTCAGCAACATAATTCACCTCAAGAATATGAAAAATCCAACCCATCATACAGGTAAAAGTTTGGCTTTTATAAAAATATGGGAAAGAAGAAGTCAATTGCATGTGTTGATGAAGAATTGACAAATCAAAAAAAGGAGAGGTAATAAAAATTCTAAACATAGCCAGATAGGAAGAGAAAATCAATATGATTCCAACGAGTCCAAAAATATGAAAACCGGTTGAGAAACTAGTGAGAAAATCACTCTCGAAATCCAAACATGCGTCGAAAAATACACGTTTTAAGTATCTAATTTTAAGTGACAGGACCACCGGTGAGAGTAGCGGGGTAGTTGCAAAAGAGTTGTTGATAATTATGCAACCACTAGTTACACAACCGCTGCTGACAATTACGCAACCGTAAGTTACACAACCACCGGAGCGGTTACGCAACTACCGCTGATAACTACACAATCGCCGCTTAGGACAAAGGCAAAGCTAAAAATCGGTCTTACAAGAAAAATTAAAGTTTGCAGACAAAAAAAAGGGTTGATTTGAGTCAAAGGAAGGATGCAAAGAATAAGGGGAAGGATCTGGACCTCATTTTTACCTTAGAAAAAGTTTTTATTATCATTGGAGATTTTACCATTCCAACAATATAACACTGTGCAATTTTGTGTGTGTACATATTGCCCCCTCGGAGAATTGTTTTAGACATGAAGAGGTGTAAAACGTGAAGTTTGAGTATGGCACTCCCAAATGGGAAAGTTAGAAATTATACCTTATTCGCTAGTGTGTTGAAACCACGCCAATCCATCTTTCCTGCCACATGCAAAAGAAAGACGAGAATCTAGTGCAAATATAAAACATGATTAGTAAAATACTTTGAAATAAAACGATAAGATTACGTACTGTATCCATGAGGGTGAGAAATATACCTGCTCCAGTACATGCAAGCCCTACACATGCAATGTTAGAAAATACAAATATATGTTATATACATCATTTCCACTATTTTTAGAAATCACTTATGTTTTGCAAGTTTGTTGAATTTAGAGATCCTGGTTTCTTGCAATTGTTTCATTCGTGAGTATGGTTATATTGGAGAGGAGTTAGAAATGATGGTGTCGGACCCAAAGAAGGTGGAAGGGGTTCAAGGATAGGTTAGATGCGAGAGATTTGGTCGTTTTGTGCTAGGCTTTGGATTTTGCTCTTTGAATGCACTTGAAAAGAACTTCTAGGAAATTCTTAATTGAAGCGGTCGTAAGGGGTCTCAAAGAGATGGATAGGCATAGTATCTTTATTGCTTACTCTCATTTTTGTATATTTTATTGATTTTTTTTTTGTATTTTTTGTTCATGGTTGAGAATTTTGACAGCACTTGTCCTATGGTGAGACAACATTATGCATGAGAAACTTGACATTATACACACACACACACACACACACACACACACACACACACACACACACACACACACACACATATACATATAGACATCTTTTTGGTTTGTCATTCCTTACAACAACTTACTTCATTGTAGTTTTCTTCATTTGTGTACTCTTAGATGGTTTGGAATTTCTGATGCTTTTTATATGATTTATGGTGTATGCTATGGATGATGCTGATGAAAATGTGATATTTTTTTGTTTATATATATTTTGATGATGCATATGAGAACAAATTGTAACATAGATACTTTGGTTTTCAAGAAATATTTAGAAATTATGTTTTATGGGCAAAATTTGATGAATGTGATATAATAGAAAGATGAACTTCCTACATTCATAGCTCCATGTAACCAGTGAGATGAGAGGGTTCATCATTGAGAGTTAGGAAGGACGCAATTCGTATGATTTTGATGAATGAGGATGGAGACAATAAGACAAGATTTTGACAAAGATCCAATTAGGAACCTACAACTCAATCGTAAGAAAGGTCAACTAACTCGTTCAGAATGCGATTTGTTTATAAGTTTATCTAGACTTAGATCCAAAGATGGCCTTTTGATTGACAAAATCTGGTTTTAAGGATTAACTCTCTTGTAACATACACATATAACTTATTTTCTTGGGATTTTTATGATTTCAAAGAACTTTTTATTCATTGACTTATTTGCAACTTATCGATTTATTCTACGGGAGCCCCTACATCTTTCCCCATGCTACTAGTAAGAAGCATGTGCCCATCACCAAGGACACGACATAGGCAAGTAAGGGCACTTCCCTCCTTTCCCAACCTCACACTACAAGTGAGAAGCGTGGGCTCATCACCAAAGGTTGGTAGGGAAAAGAAGTGTAGTTTTATTTTGAAATGAAATCAATTTTGTGTTTATTGTTGATTTATCTTTTTTTGTTTGTTTATTGGTTTTAGACTTGTGCTTCTGGAAAGGAACACTTGCCCCTAACCTCAATTCCACGTAACTAGTAAGATGTGAGGGCTCACCACTGAAGGTTGGGATTGGTGGACAAGAACTCTAGTTGAAATGTTTAGATTACTTCTATTATCAGAGAGGTTTCAAGGAAAGATGTGACATCAAGAAGCTTGTAGAACAGACTATGGGCAAAGACACCTGAGCTATAAGAAACCATGAATAGAACTAAGTGTGCAAGCCTTGGTAGGACCAATGTCAAAATATGTCTTAATTTCTAAAATGATGAAGATTTTTAAATAATTCAAAGATGATATGATGGATACTTGAAGAGATATGATTGAATATTTTTGCAAATATTTAAAAGTTTCTTAAAAGTTGCTTGAAAAGTAAGTTTCTTGATTTACAATTTCAGAATATGATAATGCAGATGGTATACAACACGGGTACAATAATGTACAAGTGGAGATGCAAATGAACTATGCATAGAAGAGTTTAGGGTGATGCAAGTTGACAGATGTCAAAATCCTCACCTTTCAAGGTACACAAATGATACACACGATCTTTGAAGTTTTTGTTCTCTTGTTAAGGGCCTACTACCTTGGGTTTAAAATTACAACCCTTGCCTACAACTATACATGCATGATCATCCAACCTTGGTGTGAATTTGACCATTTGAAAGAAGCCTTTGTGAACATCTTTATCACACTCTTGACATATCATATTCATGTGAGCATGACTACGCTACTCAAATTTTTTCCCAACGTAGGGAGTAGTGGTTACATTTAACATTTTTTGCGCTATGGGATTATGGATCATGAACACAATGAGCTTAGTTTTTGACATATTTGTGTCTAGACTAAGGCTAGGAATGGAGGAATCTATATAGATGGCCTTGATGGGTATCACTTTGTTATCAAAATCCTCTCATTCCTTCATTATTTCTATCATGTTTACGGTCAAGATCATCGACAGGAAGAGAAGCTATACCAAGGAGGTTACCCATTACTTGTGGTTTGAAGGGGAGAAGGATCAGTTCATCAATCTCTAAGAGTTTCATAATCTCTGTTGTTGTTTTGGTGGACACATTTTCCATGGATATTTCTTTACCCTTATCAGTTTTTGCTACCTCAAACATATTTGGGTTATTAGCCTCAACTTTTGGAACATTCGAGGTAGTCATGACTAATTATTTCGATGGAAGAGGTTTGTTTAAGTGATTTCCAGGAAGCTCATATTCCGAATGGACCCTGCTGTCCACTCAAAATTCCCCGATCTGTCAAAAGTAAAAATTTCAAAATTTTGAGTTTAAATGTCTTTTTTGTCCAATTGGTGGTGTGAAAAAAGTCTTGAAGTCGAAAAAATCTAAGTTCTGGGTCATTCTGTAAGTATTTCGGGCCTGTCGGACATTTTTGTCCCAACTGTCCCAAGTGCAAACGGGTCTTCTGTTCTCCGATCGGCCGAAACCTCCGAATTTGTCCCATTTTTGGGCCCGTCGGAAGTTTTTGTCCCAAGTGTCCCGAACTTATTGTGCGAGTTGTTCCATTTTCGACCGATTCACCCGATTTTGTCCCAACTGTCCCGAGTTCCAAATTGCTCTCTGTCCCATTTTCGGCTGAAACCCCCGAGTTGCATACTTCAGAGCTCTTTGTCCCATTTTCAAAAGTGCGCCCTGTTTCAATTTTGCCCGAACCGGCCAAACCGCGTACTCCGGAACTTTTTGTCCCGAATGTCCCAAAGTTAAAAAAGTGCAAGTTGTCCCATTTTCGGCCGAAACTCCCGAGTCGCGCACTTCGCTCTTTTCCGTCCCAATTGTCCCAAAATGCATTTGTGCGTCCTCTCCCTATTTCGCCCGAATCGGCCGAGCCGCGTGTTTCACGCATTCGCATCTCACTTGTCCCAAGCGAACCAACGGTCATCCATACTTAGTTTCCCGCTCTTCCTGAATATGTTGTTTTTCAAAATATGAATTCAAATGCGCATTAATTATCCTTCTCTCTCCTCAACGGCTATGTAACGGGCAAAACTTCCTTTGCAATTCTTAAATTGTTTCGAACCCTTACAATTTGAAAACCCACGCATGTCCCCTCCGTCTGAAACTCCTTTCCGAGCCTGGTTTGCAGCTCTGTTATTATCAATATGAAGATCAAGATCCTGGAGGAGGCTTGGGAGAACTAAAGAAGCAGTTACGAAGGATGAAACTTTCAAGATGTCGGTTACATCAGTTTCCAAAGATATTCATTTTCATTCTCAAGATAAAAATTCTGGCGGTGTCCCTCGTGGCAAGGACATGGCTGAGACGTGGAAGAAACTCAAGCAGCGGTTTCCAAAGACAGTGGGTCCCTCTCAGAACTGGCCACCTGTCTCCTTCCCCTTCCTTCTCTCTTCTCGCCATTCCTTTCGTATTCCATGTAATTAGTTAAGAAATTGCGTTTGGCATTCCTTAACTATTCTCTAGTTAAAAGAAACGGTTATGAGGAGTAACCGAATTGTAAGCTATATAATGGCCTTCTTTGCGCCATTTTGAGGAGGAGGAAGAACTTGGCATATTTTCTGGAAGTGTAAATAGATCAGAGAGAAATCAATACAAAAGGGCTTTCCATTCATTGTCTATCCAATCTCTGTTATCTCTGTGTTTTCTTTTAATTTCGTGAAGATCATTTGTTTCTAGTTCGTTAGTCTCACTGATTGCATATTTTCAAATATTGCGAGTATAGTGATCTTGTATAACCAAGAAGGAAATTTGTGTCCTTGATTAATGAATCTGAAGAAGATTATTTACAGAACTTTGTGTCTGGTAATCTCATCTTGTACAAACAATCTTGTTTTAAATTCACTACAACTTTGTATACATAAAGGATTATTCTGCTATCTATAATCCTGCATGTTGCTCTTCTGCTCACCCTCGTATTCCCTTTCCTCAGTCCTTTTGTAACTGATGATCCTTGCGGAAAACACTTTCGTAATATCCAAGTTCAACTATAAAATCATGTTTTGTATATTTGTAAATAAGTTCGTTTCTGAATAAGGGAACCTCTCCCATTAAAGAGGAGGGACTTCTTGTCCCCTGACTGTTGCTCTTCTTAAAAGTCCTATTTGACGACCAACAGTTTTTGGCGACTCCGCTGGGGAAAATCACATTCCAGTTCAGTAATTTTTGATCATCTTTTGATCTGGCGACTCCACGTTTTACTCGAGGGAGAAGGACCCTTGGTATTGAAGACTCTCAGTTTCGGCTTTTGGAGCAACAGGGTTTTCCTTTCCCTTCAACGGAAAACAGAAGGACTCGTTCGACAAGCACTCCACCTGTTCAAGATAGAAGTCCTACGGGTGGTATTCCTTCAGAGCCTGCTAGTCCCAATCTACGAGCTTTGATCCTAGCCGGTGTTACAGTTCCCCTCCAAGCCGTATTTCCAAGAATGGCAGCACCATTACCATGGGGTCATCGTGTCGGGCCTCTGGCCCTTGCTCAGCCTTTGTATGAGTTACCCAGAGGAAATCGGAAGAACTTCCCAAAATTCAAAGGTGATGGCAAAGTGCACCCTGACGAACACATCGCAGCCTTCGTTGTTGCATGTGGAGTTCTGGGAGTCGAATATGAAGACGTCTCCGTAAGGCTGTTTGTTGAGACGTTACAAGATAATGCTGCTGATTGGTTTTATCACCCTCCGGCTGGTGCTATAACCGACTGGGACACAATGAGAACTCAGTTCGAGAACCGTTTCAAGCCAGCAGAAGATGTGCATGCCTTGCTTGCCCAGGTCTCTCAGATAAAGAAAGATTCACAAGAGCCCATGAGGGAATTTGTGGCCCGGTTCAACAGGTTGGTAAATAAAATTCCAACACCTACCCGACCTGTCGACCAAATTCAAAAGTGTTTCTTCCTAAATGCTCAATCGCCCAAAGTTAGTTATGTACTAAGAAGGGCTAATCTCAGAACACTAGCTCTGGATCAAGAACTGGCTGTTAGTATCGAAGATGACTTGATCATGTGAGGGAAGTTGAGAAGAGACCCTCCCAAATCTAAGTCTACTGCTTCTTCCTCTTCCACCCCTGGACCTAGTACTGATCCATTAGTCCAGAAACTCGTAAATGATCTTGTCGCTATAAAGAAACAGTTGGCTCAGCATGCCCCGTATGCAGATGTTCCAAGAAGAAATTTTCAGCCCATAAATCGTTTGCCTGCTCCTCACACAAGGATAGCACTTGAAGGACCTCCTATTAAGGTTCCTATGAACGCAACCTGTGAAGTTGAAGAGCCAGATGATGATGAGGCTTACGAGGAGTTTGTGGAGGAATTTGATGATGAGGCAGAGGAACTTGAGGGATCTCGGGTTAATTTCTTTACCACTGAGGGCATTGATGATTATGATGAAGTGGTAGCAGACATGAACATCGAATCTTTTGCTGTCATGACTCGAGAACAGACAAAGTAGAGGGAGAAGGTGACCCAGCCACCTAAGAAATCCAAGGAGCAGTCGGCAACTATCCCTGTAATTGCAAGAAGAGGATCTCCTATCCGTACTTCGTCTGCACCAAAGGTGAGTCCTATCAATCCCGCTACCAAAGTTGCTTCTTCTTTTTCTCCTAAAGTTGATAAGCCTAGAATTCCAAATGACGATGGCCCGTCCACTTCTGGGTCTTTTGATATTGTTGATCACCTAAAAAAGACCAAGGTCCAAATCTCAGAAGCTGAGTATTATCAAACCCACCCCAAAGCTTTTGCCAAGATGATTCAATTTGTAAATTCCCATTCCAAGACCACCTCTAAAGGCCTTTTGCCTACTCCTCCTTCTGCACCACAGCCAAGTCTGGTAGTTGCTGTCACCTCCCCTGGTGAAAAAATTAAACCATTTTATGTAACACTTCTTATAGCTGGTCATAGGCTCAGTAATTGTGTCATTGACTCAGGAGCCTTAGATAACGTAATGCCTGCTAAAGTAGCTCATGCTTTAGGCCTGACCCTCACTCGCACTTATGGATCCTGTTACTCCATGGAAAGTAAAGAAGTGCCCCTGGTCGGGAGGATTAAGGATGCGCAAGTGGCTTTTGCTGCCTTGCCTGAAAAGAAAAGTGTTGGCTACCATCCTAGTAGCAGACATTCCTCCTTCTTATGGAATGTTGCTAAGTAGAAACTTCTGTAAAGATGTGGGTGGGGAAATCCAAATGGACTGGTCACACGCACTCATACTTGTCAATGGACAAATGAAGAAACTGTTGCCTGAGAAACAATCTGAGTATATTGTGCAGAAAACGGATGATCCTAAGGCACAAATACTCTATGAAGATATGGGTCATGGCAATTACATGATTATGTCCCCTGATGAAATCCAACCCCCCAAAGTGTCTCCTAAAGATCCCAATGGTGTTTGGATTTTAGAATTTGATGGAAGTTGTTCCTCAGCTGGTTCTGGAGCTGGCGTCCTGCTAGTGTCACCTGAAGGATGCCTACATCCTTTTCATTTAAGTTGCAGTTTGAAAACACTAATAATACAGCAGAGTATGAGGCTCTCATTCTTGGACTGCAAGTGGCCAAAAAAATAAGGTGTGAAGAACCTTCTGGCTCGTGGTGATGCAGAGTTAATTGTAAAGCAGGTCAAAAATCTCTTTCAGGTAAAAAATGGGAGACTGAAGCATTACCGGAATCAGGTTTGGGATTCCATTGAATTCCTTGATGCTTTCTTTATTGAGGCAATACCTAGGGAAAAGAACAACAGGGCTGATTCACTGGCTGTCTTAGGGTCACTACTGATTCCCCATCCTGAATTCTCTCAGGACAAATTCACCATTGAAATGGTCCATCGGCCAAGTGTACCTGACGACACCAATAACTGGCAAGTTTTCAACGATGATCAGCATTTGCTTTCCTTCCTGGAACTCAAGGGTAATTTCGAACAACTGTATTTTGAGGGAAGTGACAACCTGCCTCGTGAAAGTGTGTCCTTTGACCAAGCTGTCACCCAAGGAGAAGAAACAGATCAGGAAGGGTGCATTAAACTCAAAGGAAATAATATTCCTAAAGGTTTGGTGAGTCTGGAGGAATTGTTTGATAAACATGACAGGTATGTGAAATCTAAAGCTTCTACTGGACCTCAGCAATCAGCCGAGTATGATAAGATTGATATTGGGAGTTCTAATGACCCTAAGCTAGTAAATATTGGAAAATTTTGTACGGAAGATGAGAGGAGAAAAGCAATTGATCTTCTAAGAAGGTATAAGGACGTTCTTGCATATTCTTATGAAGATCTGAAAGCCTTCAAGCCAAAAGATATGCAGCACTCTATCCCTCTCAAACCAGTAATTAAGCCTTTCAAGCAGAAACAAAGGCAGTACAACCCCAAAATAGCTGACACCGTCTTTCAGGAGATTCAGAAGTTGTTGAAGGCTAAAATTATTTTTCCTATTCACCATTCGACATGGATTGCAAATATTGTGCCTGTCAGGAAGAAAAATGGTGAGATCCGCATCTGTGTTGATTTCAGGAACCTGAATCAGGCTTCTCTGAAAGATAACTACCCTTTGCCTATGATGGATCAGATATTGCAAGCAGTAACAGGATCTGAAATGTTATCTATGCTTGATGGATTCTCGGGATACAATCAGGTAGAGGTTGATACTGCAGATCAACACAAGGCAGCCTTCACCACTCCTTGGGGTACCTTTGCCTACAAGAGAATGCCTTTTGGGCTTATTAATGTTGGTGCCACTTTCCAGAGAGCTATTGGAATGTCTCCTTTTCAAGTGGTGTATGGAGTAGAAGCTCAGTTACCAGTGACAGTGGAGCTGCCAGCCTTGCACCTAATGAAGGCCATTGAGGATACTAGTTTCAGTGATGCTCTAGATAAGAGAATTATGTACCTACACAAACTGAACGAGGACAGATTGGAGGTTGCTGATAGGATATCTGTTCACCAGCAGAAGGTAAAGGCTCTGTTTGACAAGAAAGCTAGGTTCAGAGAGTTCCAAGTTGGAGATACCGTGCTGTTATGGGACAAAAGACATGAACCTCGTGGCAGCCATGGAAAGTTTGATTCCCTATGGCTTGGGCCTTTCAAGACCAGACACTTTGCTGGTAAGAATTCTTTCTATCTTGATTACATGGATGGTTCCCCTCTCCCACTTCCTTATAGTGGGCAGTATCTCAAGTTGTTCAAGTCCTAGGTGACTAGGGAGTCCCTTTGTATATTCTGTACAGTGTTTTCCTTCTGTTGTTTTGGTGTGTTTCCCTTCTGTTGTTTTTGTGTGTTGCCCTCTGTGTTGGTCTGTTTTTGACTCTGTTGCCCAATGGATAAGGCACTGGTCTACTTCACTGAGTTTGTCTAAGTTCTTGCCTTGTCTCATTCCTTGAATTTATGCCAAGTCATCCCCAGAAGGAGCCAGCTGTTGTCCACTCAAAATTCCCCGCTCTGTCAAAAGTAAAAATTTCAAAATTTTGAGTTTAAATGTCTTTTCTGTCGAGTTGGTGGTGTGAAAAAAGTCTTGAAGTCGAAAAAATCTAAGTTCTAGGTCATTCTATAAGTATTTCGGGCCTGTCGGACATTTTTGTCCCAACTATCCCAAGTGCAAACGGGTCTTCTGTTCTCTGATCGGCTGAAACCTCTGAATTTGTCCCATTTTCGGGCCCGTCGGAAGTTTTTGTCCCAAGTGTCCCAAACTTATTGTGCGAGTTGTTCCATTTTCGGCCGATTCACCCGATTTTGTCCCAACTGTCCCGAGTTCCAAATTTCTCTCTGTCCCATTTTCGGCCGAAACCCCTGAGTCGCGTACTTCAGAGCTCTTTGTCCCATTTTCAAAAGTGCGCCCTGTTTCAATTTCACCCGAACCGGCCAAACCGCGTACTCCGGAACTTTTTGTCCCGAATGTCCCAAAGTTTAAAAAGTGCAAGTTGTCCCATTTTCGGCCGAAACTCCCGAGTCGCGCACTTCACTCTTTTCCGTCCCAATTGTCCCAAAATGCATTTGTGCGTCCTCTCCCTGTTTCGCCCGAATTGGCCGAGCCGCGTGTTTCGCGCATTCGCGTCTCACTTGTCCCAAGCGAACCAACGGTCATCCATACTTAGTTTCCCGCTCTTCCCGAATATGCTGTTTTTCAAAATATGAATTCAAATGCGCATTAATTATCCTTCTCTCTCCTCAATGGCTATGTAACGGGAAAAACTTCCTTTGCAATTCTTACATTGTTTCGAACCCTTGCAATTTGAAAACCCGCGCATGTCCCCTCCATCTGAAACTCCTTTCCAAGCCTGGTTTGCAGCTCTGTTATTATCAATATGAAGATCAAGATCCTGGAGGAGGCTTGGGAGAACTAAAGAAGCAGTTACGAAGGATGAAACTTTCAAGATGTCGGTTACATCAGTTTCCAAAGATATTCATTTTCATTCTCAAGATAAAAATTCTGGCGTGTCCCTCGTGGCAAGGACATGGCTGAGACGTGGAAGAAACTCAAGCAGCGGTTTCCAAAGATAGTGGGTCCCTCTCAGAACTGGCCACCTGTCTCCTTCCCCTTCCTTCTCTCTTCTCGCCATTCCTTTCGTATTCCATGTAATTAGTTAAGAAATTGCGTTTGGCATTCCTTAACTATTCTCTAGTTAAAAGAAACGGTTACGAGGAGTAACCGAATTGTAAGCTATATAATGGCCTTCTTTGCGCCATTTTGAGGAGGAGGAAGAACTTGGCATATTTTCTGGAAGTGTAAATAGATCAGAGAGAAATCAATACAAAAGGGCTTTCCATTCATTGTCTATCCAATCTCTGTTATCTCTGTGCTTTCTTTTAATTTCGTGAAGATCATTTGTTTCTAGTTCGTTAGTCTCACTGATTGCATATTTTCAAATATTGCGAGTATAGTGATCTTGTATAACCAAGAAGGAACTTTGTGTCCTTGATTAATGAATTTGAAGAAGATTATTTACAGAACTTTGTGTCTGGTAATCTCATCTTGTACAAACGATCTTGTTTTAAATTCACTACAACTTCGTATACATAAAGGATTATTCTGTTATCTATAATCCTGCATGTTGCTCTTCTGCTCACCCTCGTATTCCCTTTCCTCAGTCCTTTTGTAACTGATGATCCTTGCGGAAAACACTTTCATAATATCCAAGTTCAACTATAAAATCATGTTTTGTATATTTGTAAATAAGTTCGTTTCTGAATAAGGGAACCTCTCCCATTAAAGAGGAGGGACTTCTTGTCCCCTGACTGTTGCTCTTCTTAAAAGTCCTATTTGACGACCAACAGACCCCTGGTTTCTTCTTGAGATTTTCTAGATGTATGTCAAAGGGTTTAGGGTCCCCTTGAGCAATGAAGACCTTTCCCAAATGGAGAAATATAACTTCTTGGAACAAAGTGGAAGGAATAGCCTTCATTCGGTGAATCTAGGGTCTACCGAGGATCATGTTATAATTCGTCTCCCTGTCAATAATGGTAAACTACGTTAAGATGGTTTTTAGACCTGGGGAGACAAGAAGAACTATAGTTCCAATTAAGGTTGCCTTAAGACTGTCATATTCGTGCAACATGTTTCTAGTAGAGGAGAAGTTAGTCTCCCCATATCCCAACTTGTGCAAGAAAGAGAAGGAAACCAAATTCATAGAAGCCCCATCATCGATCATGGCTCTATTGATACAATTTTTATAAACCCAAACTTGCAGATATAATGCAGGATCACCTCTTTGGGATATTTCAACATCAGATAACATCTTGTTTATATAAAAAACAAACCCAGTATCCTTATCACTTTTTTCTTAAGGATGTATGTTAAAGTCAATATGATTTATTTGAACTCCAGGAGGAGGTGTAACATGGATGAAATGACCCAGAACCACTACATCAAGTAATGTGAAATGATGCGCAGGGGAATTCTTTAAAAAATCTAGAAATGAGATGTGAAAAAAGGTCTTGTTCAAATCCGATATCAAATCATAGGCTCCCACCGGTTTTGAGACTGTGGAAATTTCATCATGCAAGAAGGAATGAGCAGGGATGGGTTTCGAAATGTAATCCCTTGTATGAGTTGCATTAATTTATGGTTCAACCTCTAGCTAACCTAATCCCAAAATCTTTGTATTGTTTTTTGAGCCAAGGTTAGGAGAAACTTGAGAGTTATCATAAGTTGAGGCCTTATGGTCATTATTCCCTACAAAAATAACCTTGTTTATGTTTTGAGGATTCAATTTAACATATTTAGGATGCTTAGGGAGTGGGTCCCGATAGATGCCTAGGTTTGCATTCTAAGGTGCAATGGGTGCTAAATGACTAGGTCGTGAGGTTCCTTTAAGATTTTCTAAGAACATGTCCACAAAGAGTTACATTTGATTCTTGGGGAGTCTTTATATGAACTTGTTTCAATCCCTACAAGTTCTAATGTCATGACTAATAACATGATAAAAACCACAATAGAGATTGGGATCATATTATCTTGGCCTTTGGTTCAAGTTTTATTGTTGATTATAACCCCGATTATAGTCTTGAAACTGGTTGTTATAACCATGGTTTGTTGCCCCTTGGACAAAGTTTTATTACTATTTCGGGCCTTAGGTTTGATCCTATTGAGGAGGGAGACAATTGACATCAACCGTGTTGATAGAGGAAACAAAATTATGGCCTCTTTGATCACCCATGTTATTATTTTTATTGTTATTGTTAATGTTACCATTGTTTGCAAAACCAACATTCTTTGCTTGATCAGTAACACCGTCTGTAGTAAGATTGCGATTGCGATTCAAGACCTTGGGTCCTTGGTCGCTGGCTCCATTGTTTTAATGGTTTGTGTTGTTTTGATTAGGGGATACCAATTTCGCATTGAGATCATAGGTCTTACACCCGCTATTAATAGCAGTTTTGTCAATTCGAAGAGCACCTTCCAACACTTCCTCATAAATATGGAAAGGAAACTTCTAGACTTCCTCCTTAATCTCTCGATTGAGCGAGTGAAGGAAAATATCACAAAGTTCCATCTGGTCCATGTTGGGTGAACTTGAAGAGGATTAAATAATTTGACATTATCTTTGGATGAAATGAGTGGCATATTCATTTTTCTCCTGCCTAATATGTAAAAACTCCCTAATCCTTGTTTGTAGAAACTTGTTCATGTCAAATTCTCTAATGAATTTGGAGACAAGATATTTAAAGGAATGTATAAAAGCTTATATAATTTGATAGTACCAATCTAAAGCAACTCCCTCAAGGGTTTTTGGAAATATCTTAGCCACCACAACATCCCAAGAAAACAATTCCCATATGGCAGTAGCATAGGCCTTGATATGAGCGTTTGGGTATCCTTCTCCCTTAAACTTAGGAAGATAAAGCAATGGGCGTGGACACATGACACCCCATATTGTGAAATCAAGGGGTTCTTTCAGATGCTCAATGCAAGTAACCATTGCGTAAGATCCCACCATTGGAGCTTCTTGATGAGGAGGTGGACGAGGAGGAGTTGGACAGGCTACAATATAAGCATTTAATGGAACATATGGAGCTCCTTGATATGGCGTATAAGGAGCAGGGAAAGTGTACGTGTCCATCTAGGGTGACTTTGAGTACATATGCAAATAAGGAGGAACGACACTAGGATATGGGCTAGTAGGTGTCAAACTAGGGAACACCACATTACTTGAAGGAATGACATTTGAGAGCACATTCCAGCCAACCCTTACATGAGATAAGCGTGAGACAAATGAGGACACATCCCTAGTGTGTCAGATCCTATGAGGATATCACTCATATTTGATTGGACTGGATAACCTTGTTGCACAAGATGTTACATTGGTTGTGTACTTATAGGGGTGTATCCCTTACTATCAACAAGATACCCCATGTCCTACCCTATTGTATAAGTATGTGGTGAGGGTTGGGTACTCTCTAGTTCTCTAATCCTCCCTACTAAGGTATAAATAACATTATGGGGTGAGCAGTGAATTTCTTGTTTGGGTGTCTACCATGTAGGATTTGGTTGAGAGAACATATGATACCCCATTATAAATTGTTCAACATTGTTATTCTTGTCGTCCTTGAAAATAGGAATCTCAACATAGGTAGTCGATGCATTATTGTTGAACATTGAAAATGTATAAATATTCATCCTATCCAAGGAATCATCTATTTGGAGAAGAGGATTAGCAATACATGAAAAGATGTCATCTTCCGTTGATTGTATTGCAATGTGAGGTCTTGACAAGACTCTAGGGTAAGGACTTGTCCTACTCGTAAAATCCATATTGTTTGAAATGGGTTGATTGCATTGTATGCTCAAAGGTTGATCAACCTCCTCTATTCTCACGTAACTAGTGGGGTTTGAGATATAACTAGGGGAGGTTTGATTGTTGGTGTATTTGTCAGCCATTTGGAAAGGGAAGGGGATTTTTGTGCGGTGTGAAAATTAACTTGCAACAATTAGTATGTTGTTCATTAATCTACAATCATTTAATTATCAAACCAAGGGACGTAGAATTTCAATACTGCCAGTGTTGTATGCACAGTTACATATATTTAAGAGATAGGAAGGTAAATTGTTGTCACTACAATTTGAGAAATAACAATACTTGGAAACAAACTAAATTTAGACTGGAAGTAAATACTAAATCTAAGGCAAAACATGTAAACTCAGAATACAGATAAAGGAAGAAAATGTTGCTAATCTAATCATGCGATAAGTCAAATCAACAAACAAAGGAGAGGGTTAGCAAACTTCAAGTGGGCCCTGCCATGGGTGTTAATCCCTCCTAATGCCTGTGACTACAACAAATGGACAAAACTCATATTTTTATTTCATTATCATGAAGATTACATTAGAAAATACAACAAATCATCTATCTATTGATCGATCCCTATTCTATGTTTCTATCCTAGATATCCTTCTTAGCATTAACCTTTTCCTTTTTATACATCTCATTATAATAGAAGTGTGAAGAAATAGAGTTCTACTAGGAGTTCCAATTAGATAAAGTAAAAGATCCCAACACACAATATGGAGATCCGATGTATGCAACAGAAATAATCACCAGTTATTTATATATCAATTACATAACTTAAGTAACCAATTATTTTGATCAACCAATTCCTAAATCATGAATTAAATTAGTTAGTTCCTTGTTAATTTGCAACGCATAATCAGGTGTTGGAGTTGAGTCATCTCCTAGTTCTCATGTTTTAATTGCAATTGATTCTTCCATTGACACATGCAAGCTCAGGTGTGATGTCCATATTCCATGAGCTTTTCAAGATCATGTCTTATTCATGTGTGTGACCTCCTTTGGCTGCGAACACTTTGCTGCAAACAATCATTTGGTTTCAAGCGAGTTCCTATGGATGATGCCTTAGCTGTAGATGATTCCTTTGGCTGCTTGTTAATTTTTGCATATACAAGTTGTTTACAACAAGAGGCATCACATGCATCATCAATCAAATATCTTATCCTTCTGTTTTTTGTGTGTTGCCCCTCTGTGTTGGTCTGTTTTTGACTCTTGCCAATGGATAAGGCACTGGTCTGCTTCACCGAGTTTGTCTAAGTTCTTGCCTTGTCTCATTCCTTGAATTTATGCCAAGTCATCCCCAGAAGGAGCCAGCTGTTGTCCACTCAAAATCCCCGCTCTGTCAAAAGTAAAAATTTCAAAATTTTGAGTTTAAATGTTTTTTCTGTCGAGCTGGTGGTGTGAAAAAGTCTTGAAGTCGAAAAAATCTAAGTTCTGGGTCATTCTGTAAGTATTTCGGGCCTGTCGGACATTTTTGTCCCATCTGTCCCAAGTGCAAACGGGTCTTCTGTTTCTCCGATCGGCCGAAACCTCCGAATTTGTCCCATTTTCGGGCCCGTCGGAAGTTTTTTTCCCATGTGTCCCGAACTTATTGTGCGAGTTGTTCCATTTTCGGCCGATTCGCCCGATTTTGTCCCAACTGTCCCGAGTTCCAAATTGCTCTCTGTCCCTTTTTCGGCCGAAAACCCCCGAGTCGCGTACTTCAGAGCTCTTTGTCCCATTTTCAAAAGTGCGCCCTGTTTCAATTTCGCCCGAACCGGCCAAACCGCGTACTCCGAAACTTTTTGTCCCGAATGTCCCAAGTCCAAACGGGCCTTTTGTTCCATTTTCGGCCGATTCGCCCGAACCGCGCTTTCATGTCCCAAATGTCCCAAAGTAAAAAAGTGCAAGTTGTCCCATTTTCGGCGAAACTCCCGAGTCGCGCACTTCGCTCTTTTTCCGTCCCAATTGTCCCAAAATGCATTTGTGCGTCCTCTCCCTGTTTCGCCCGAATCGGCCGAGCCGCGTGTTTCGCGCATTCGCGTCTCACTTGTCCCAAGCGAACCAACGGTCATCCATACTTAGTTTTCCCGCTCTTCCCGAATATGCTGTTTTTCAAAATATGAATTCAAATGCGCATTAATTATCCTTCTCTCTCCTCAACGGCTATGTAACGGGGCAAAACTTCCTTTGCAATTCTTACATTGTTTCGAACCCTTGCAATTTGAAAACCCGCGCATGTCCCCTCCCTCTGAAACTCCTTTCCGAGCCTGGTTTGCAGCTCTGTTATTATCAATATGAAGATCAAGATCCTGGAGGAGGCTTGGGAGAACTAAAGAAGCAGTTTGAACTTTCAAGATGTCGGTACTTAAACTAGTTTTTCAAAGATATGCATTCATTCTCAAGATTTTTAAAAAGGCTGGTGCCCCCCTCGTGGGCAAGGGACATGGCTGAGACGTGAAGATGGAAGAAACCAAGACAGCGGTTTCAAAGCTAGTGTAGGGGTCCCTTCAGAAGGCCACCTGTCTCCTCCCCTTCATTCTCTTTCTCGCCATTCCTTTCGTATTCCAGGTAATTAGTTAAGCCATTGCGTTTGGCATTCTTAACTATTCTCTAGTTAAAAGAAACGGTTACGAGGAGAGGAGGAACCGAATTGTAAGCTATTATAATGGCCTTCTTTGACGCCATTTTGAGGAGGAGGAAGAACTTGGCATTTTATGGAAAAGTGTAATAGACAGAAGAAGAAATCAATACAAAAGGGCTTTCCATTCATTGTCTATCCAAATCTCTGTTACTCTGTGGCTGTCTTTAATTCGTGATGATAAGATCATTTGGTTTCTAGTTCGTGAGTCTCACGGATTGCATATTTTCAAATATGCGGTATAGTGATTTGTTATAACCAAGAAGGACTTTGTGTCCTTGATAATGAATTGAAGAAGACGATTTACAGAACTTGTGTCTGGTATCTCATCTTGTACAAACGATTTGTTTTTTAAATTAACTCAAATGCGTATACAAAAAGGAGTATGGTTGTAGATATAATCCTGCATGTTGCTCTCTGCTCACCTGTATTAACTTTCCTGCAGTCCTGTTGTAAAAACTGCTGATCCTTGCGGGAAAACACTTTCATAATATCCAAGTGCAACGTAAAATCAGTTTGGTAGATTTGTAAATAATGCTTCGTTTAATGAATAAGGGAACCTCTCCCATTAGAAGAGGAGGGTTCTTGTCCCTGAATGTTGCTCCTCTTAAAAGTCCTATTGACGACCAACAGGACCCCTGGTTTTCTTCTTGAGATTATCTGAGGTAGTCAAAGGTTTCGGGTCCCTTGAGCAATGTTTAAGACCTTTCACAAATGGGAAAGAAATATAACTCTGGAACAACGTGGAAGGAATAGCCTTTCATTAGGTTGAATCTAGTTTTCCCGAGGCATCATGTTATAATTCTACCCGTCATAATTGGTTCAAGACCGATGGGTTTAGGGGGGGACCGGGGGGAGACAAGAGAGGGGAGGACAACAAGAAGGAAAGGAGAGGTCCAGGAAGGGGCACGAAGGACGGAGGAAGAGGCGGGCAAACAGGGGGCGAAGGAGAGGGAGACGGTGAGTACGGCCCCAGAGCCAAAAGAGGCCAGGGTGCAGAAGCAAGGACAGGAAACCCAAAATTCATTCGACCGCCCCATCATCATCAGGCTCTCTTGACCAACTTTTTATTACCCAAACCTGCCAGCTTTTAATGAAGGATCACTTTTGGGATATTTCTTCAACATCAGATAAATCTTGCGTAATATAAAACCAAAACCCAGTATCCTTATACTTTTTTGTAAGGATGTATGTGTAAGTCAATAGATGTTTTTTGATCCCGGCGGCGGTTTGTCATGTATTGGTTGGTTTGTATTTTTGGTGTTTTGTGTTTTAGGTGTTGTCCCATGGCTGACCTGACCTGCCCCCCATCCCTCGCAGTGTAATGTGACCGGCTGCCCCTGGGCCTTCCTTCCACCCTTAGAAATGAGATGTGGCACAACGACAAAAGGTCTTGTAAATCGATATCAAATCATAGGCTCCCACCGTTTTGAGTCACTGTGGACGGCATTTCATCCTGCAAGCCGGCTATGCGCAGGGAGGGTTTCGAACTCGTACTCTTTTATGGTGCATAATTACGGTTCCACTCGAGCTAAACTAATCCCGAAATTCCTTTTCGTGTTTTTGTGAGCCAAGGGTAGGAGAAACTTGAGAGTTATCATAAAGCTGAGGCCATGGTCCTCATTCCATACATAAATTAACCTTTTGTTTATGTTTTGAGGAGTCAATTAACCTATTGAGGAGGCTTAGGGAGTGGCGCCGATAGGATGCCTAGGTTTGCATTCTAAGGTGGCAATGGGTGCTAAATGACTAGGGTCGTGAGGTTCTTAAAGAGATTTTCTAAGACAGGTCCACAAAGAGTTACTGTGGATTCTTGGGGAGTCTTTATATTAACTTTGTCAAGAAAAAAAAAAAAAAAAAAAAAAAAAAAAAATCCTACAAAGTTCTAATGATCATGACTAATAATGATAAAAACCACAATAGAGATTGGGATCCATATTAGCTTGGCCTTTGGTTCAAGTTTATGTTGATTATAACCCCGATTATATGTCTTGAACTGGTTGTTATAACCATGGTTTTGTTGCCCCTTGGACAAAATTTTCTTAGCTATTTCCGTTCCTTAGTTTGTCCTAATTGAGGAGGGAGACAATTGACACAACCCGTGTTGATAGAGGAAACCAAATTATTGCCTCTTTGATCACCCATTTTATTATTTTTATTGTTATTGTAATGTTACCATGGTTTGCAAAACCCAACATTCTTCTTTGCTTGTCAGTAACAAAAAACAACCGTCTGTATTAAGAATTGCGATTCGATCAGACCTTGGTCTTGGTCGCCTGTCTCCATTGTTTTTAATGTTTGGTGTTGTTTTGATTAGGGAAGAAGTAAGGGGGAGGAGGGGAAATATAGGCTATGTAGATTGATAAAAGCGGGTAGTGAGAGGGGATGTGAGGGAGAGGGAAGGAAGCAATAAGAGGAGAGGGAGAAGAAATAAAGGGGGGGTGAGTATTAGGATTAAGGAAGAAGAGAGAAAATGAAAAAGGAGGGAGGGGGCAAAGGGCTGGTGGGGTGGAAGGCATAGGGGAAGATGGAGTGGAGCGTGGGAGGGAGGAAAAGTGTGAAACTATAAGAGGAGGTAAAGAAGGGGAGAAAGAAATGATGAGAGGGGGGGGGAGGGGACATAAAACAGGAAGAAAAAATAGGATGGAGTGAAAAGAAGGGCATAGTGGAAAGGACAGAAGAAGCACAATGTTAGATTAGTGGACAGTGCAAGTGTGAAGAGCTAGTGATGAGGGTGAATGGCTCTAAAAAAGGGGTGTATGATGGGCACGGAGTAGGAAATAGGAAAGGGTGAAGTGTGGTGGTGAGGAGTGCAAAGCTGGGTTTCTCCAATTCGCATTGAGATCATAGGTCTTTACACCCGCTATTTAATAGCAGTTTTGTCAATTCGAAGAGCACCTTCCAACACTTCCTCATAAATATGGAAATAAAACTTTAAGACTTCCTCCTTGGTCTCTCGATTGAGCGAGTGAAGGAAATATCACAAAGTTCCATCTGGTCCATGTTGGGTGAACTTGAAGAGGATTAAATAATTTGACATTATCTTTGGATGAAATGAGTGGCATATTCATTTTTCTCCTGCCTAATATGTAAAAACTCCCTAATCCTTGTTTGTAGAAACTTGTTCATGTCAAATTCTCTAATGAATTTGGAGACAAGATATTTAAAGGAATGTATAAAAGCTTATATAATTTGATATTACTAGTTTAAAGAGATTCCCTCAAGGTTTTTTGGAAATATCTTAGCCACCACAACATCCTAAGAAAGCAATTCCCATATGGCAGTAGCATAGGCCTTGATATGAGCGTTTGGGTATCCTTCTCCCTTAAACTTAGGAAGATTAAAGCAATGGGCGTGGACACATGACACCCCATATTGTGAAATCAAGGGGTTCTTTCAGATGCTCAATGCAAGTAACCATTGCGTAAGATCCCACCATTGGAGCTTCTTGATGAGGAGGTGGACGAGGAGGAGTTGGACAGGCTACAATATAAGCATTTAATGGAACATATGGAGCTCCTTGATATGGCGTATAAGGAGCAGGGAAAGTGTACGTGTCCATCTAGGGTGACTTTGAGTACATATGCAAATAAGGAGGAACGACACTAGGATATGGGCTAGTAGGTGTCAAACTAGGGAACACCACATTACTTGAAGGAATGACATTTGAGAGCACATTCCAGCCAACCCTTACATGAGATAAGCGTGAGACAAATGAGGACACATCCCTAGTGTGTCAGATCCTATGAGGATATCACTCATATTTGATTGGACTGGATAACCTTGTTGCACAAGATGTTACATTGGTTGTGTACTTATAGGGGTGTATCCCTTACTATCAACAAGATACCCCATGTCCTACCCTATTGTATAAGTATGTGGTGAGGGTTGGGTACTCTCTAGTTCTCTAATCCTCCCTACTAAGGTATAAATAACATTATGGGGTGAGCAGTGAATTTCTTGTTTGGGTGTCTACCATGTAGGATTTGGTTGAGAGAACATATGATACCCCATTATAAATTGTTCAACATTGTTATTCTTGTCGTCCTTGAAAATAGGAATCTCAACATAGGTAGTCGATGCATTATTGTTGAACATTGAAAATGTATAAATATTCATCCTATCCAAGGAATCATCTATTTGGAGAAGAGGATTAGCAATACATGAAAAGATGTCATCTTCCGTTGATTGTATTGCAATGTGAGGTCTTGACAAGACTCTAGGGTAAGGACTTGTCCTACTCGTAAAATCCATATTGTTTGAAATGGGTTGATTGCATTGTATGCTCAAAGGTTGATCAACCTCCTCTATTCTCACGTAACTAGTGGGGTTTGAGATATAACTAGGGGAGGTTTGATTGTTGGTGTATTTGTCAGCCATTTGGAAAGGGAAGGGGATTTTTGTGCGGTGTGAAAATTAACTTGCAACAATTAGTATGTTGTTCATTAATCTACAATCATTTAATTATCAAACCAAGGGACGTAGAATTTCAATACTGCCAGTGTTGTATGCACAGTTACATATATTTAAGAGATAGGAAGGTAAATTGTTGTCACTACAATTTGAGAAATAACAATACTTGGAAACAAACTAAATTTAGACTGGAAGTAAATACTAAATCTAAGGCAAAACATGTAAACTCAGAATACAGATAAAGGAAGAAAATGTTGCTAATCTAATCATGCGATAAGTCAAATCAACAAACAAAGGAGAGGGTTAGCAAACTTCAAGTGGGCCCTGCCATGGGTGTTAATCCCTCCTAATGCCTGTGACTACAACAAATGGACAAAACTCATATTTTTATTTCATTATCATGAAGATTACATTTAGAAAATACAACAAATCGTCTATCTACTGATCGATCCCTATTCTATGTTTCTATCCTAGATATCCTTCTTAGCATTAACCTTTTCCTTTTTATACATCTCATTATAATAGAAGTGTGAAGAAATAGAGTTCTACTAGGAGTTCCAATTAGATAAAGTAAAAGATCCCAACACACAATATGGAGATCCGATGTATGCAACAGAAATAATCACCAGTTATTTATATATCAATTACATAACTTAAGTAACCAATTATTTTGATCAACCAATTCCTAAATCATGAATTAAATTAGTTAGTTCCTTGTTAATTTGCAACGCATAATCAGGTGTTGGAGTTGAGTCATCTCCTAGTTCTCATGTTTTAATTGCAATTGATTCTTCCATTGACACATGCAAGCTCAGGTGTGATGTCCATATTCCATGAGCTTTTCAAGATCATGTCTTATTCATGTGTGTGACCTCCTTTGGCTGCGAACACTTTGCTGCAAACAAATCATTTGGTTTCAAGCGAGTTCCTATGGATGATGCCTTAGCTGTAGATGATTCCTTTGGCTGCTTGTTAATTTTTGCATATACAAGTTGTTTACAACAAGAGGCATCACATGCATCATCAATCAAATATCTTATTTTAATCAAGAGAATAAAATGTGTACTCACAATACCATAAAATAAAGTAAACTAGAAAAAATTATATTAATTAATATCCATGCCATGAGTTCAAATTATAATGAAAATGTCTAGTAGTATCACAGGGAAATACAAGTTCAGGGCTGCAAATGGCTCAACAGAATATAGAGGATGAGTTTCTTATAAAGAGAATTAAACAACTCATCACACCCCTAGCCTTAACTTATTGAGTGTCCTCATTAAATATTGTTTAGGTTCCTCAGCTAGCTTAGAGTCTACTTGAATGATGCTATATAAGCATATGAAATCCATTGGTGTAGTTGTTTCTTCAGGATCCATGAGGAATTAACCTCCATTCCTTTTGTATCTATCCATGACTATGTCATGTATGTCGTCATCCAATTGTTTGTCACCAGACCACTATGGTATATGATAGTGGAATATTGGGGGATGATAACCAATGGGAAACCAAGTTTTTCCACATCCTTTGGAAAATTCAATGTATCCATTTACCCTCCTTAAATTTGAAATGATATTATGGTAAGAGTGCATTTCTTTTCTTCACATCTTAGGGGACATCTCTTACCAGCGCTTGCAGGAATATGCTATCTCTCGTGCATTGAAGTTAATGTGGTCCCTGGCTTCTTCATGATCTTTGTTTCTCATATGGTATACTCGCTGTCGAATTTCCTTGTGTTCCAAGTATTTTCCATACTCTTCACTAATTGCCTTTGTATTTGCAGCTTCACCCCTTATCATTAATGTCTACACTTTTGACAAGTGCATGTATTCTTCCATCTATTTTTCTCTATACAATTCATTGTTAAAATAAGAATACATTTCCCTAATTGGAAAATCTTCATTATAAAGTACTGGGATCTAGTCCCTATCATATTCAAGGGCATAATTTTACATATACAATTCAAATAACAATAGTTTAATCTCATGAGGCACTTTCAGGCATATTTTAAAGAAATTTCTGGCTGCACTAATATCAAATGGAATATCTAAGTCGATACAAGTAAGATTTAACTATAACATCTATTATTTTAAGAAAATGGCATAAATGTTAGAAGGTGTCCTATATTTAAATATGTCATTGGCCATCTAAATTGTATCTTCTTGCTTTTTCTTTATCCTTTTAACCTCCTCATCTTTGTCCTTAATCTCCTTGTCCTTTTCCTCTATGTGCTATTTGTGTTGGAGGATTATTTATTCCTTTTCTCTCTCCCATTTTCCTTGCAACCTATTAACATAGGACTCAAACTGATATACCTAGTAGTCTAGCAATGGCGTTTGTGTTGCCATGTTCCTGCAAACTGGTTTTGCAGGCTCTTTGACAACTTATCTAATGACAATATGTGGTTGCATGTTATCATGTGGCAATAATGGTGGAGTAGGCTTCAGTATGGTATCAAATATCTCCCCAGTAACTGCAGGAACACTCCCCATATACCCTCTCAATATGCTCATATGGTTTTTTTGTTTCAAGTTTGTGAACAATATTTTCAATAATTTCTTCAATAACATGGGGCATATCATCCCCAATTTCTATCTCATCAGTTTTGTCTCAGAAACTATGTGGTCATGGCCCTCCTCTATCCTTTCTTCATCATTCATGGCTACATGAGCCATGTCTTCAATTTACTTTGCAACTCCTTCTCCATCATGCTTATCATGGGTTTCCCCAACATCAACTTCCGCTTCCTGTGCTCCCATCTATTCAACATGGCATTCTTGAACCATTTTCTCTCCACTTTCTTCTCCCTTCTTCTCTTCCATACCCTACTTAGACTCCTTAAGACCCTGTTGCTCATGAATTTCAACTTCAGCACCTTCTTGGTCTATTTCCATTGATGAGGCCTCAATATTATCTTCTACATATCACTATCAATTGTTATGGTTTGGGGCTTTGAAGGCTTTGATGGTTTGAATTTTTAGTTTTTAGGTAATGAGAATGCCTAGGTGGTGTAGGAGTGGATTTAGAAGATTTAGGAGTAGACTTGGAAGATTTAGGAGTGGTCCTGGAAAATTTTCTCTTACTCTTTGAGTTTGATGATTTAGGAGTTGAAAATCCAAGTAGGGTTTCAACAATGAGAATCCTCTCAAGGGATACAGGAACAAGGTTCTCTTCAGCAAGTGGTGTATTTTCATAAATAAGGGCTTCAATGGGCTGAGAAGTGGAAGCTTTGGGTTCAACTGTATGGGTTTAAGAACTACCGATACTTATTCTTTTCTTCCTTCTACGGCCTAATAATTCATCAATATTCTTGACCCTTGAAAAATCTCCCCAATTCAGTTAAGAATGTTCTCTCTCCAATGTGTGTTTAACAATTAGAGTAATAAGAAAATGGTGGGAAAGTGTCGACCTCCCTCTCTGTGATTGTCTACTCATCTTTGTCAAGATCTCATTTAAGAAATTTGGTACATCAACATGCCTATCATTCTTCAAGTGATTGAGTAACTTGAAATGGAATGTATTTAGTTAGGAATATCTACCCTCGCAAGTAAAATATTTGATAATATAATTGGAAATTTCAGCCCAGAGTGGTTTGAGAGAGGTTCGATATGTACCTTGACGGTCAGTTATGAAGGCATCATCTTCATCAACAAATTCTCGTCAATCTGCCTCTATATTGGCTTTCTTAGGGAAAAGTTCTATTTCTGCAAGAATCCCAGTAAATGCTGCCAAAATATCATCATTTACCTTCACTATTAAACCCTTCACCTTAGCTTCTCTAGCTTTCAATGAAGTAGAAAATTCCTCGACCATAGATTCATCAAAACCTTGGAATTAGCTAATGTAGTCCATCCACCCACTGTTATGAAAATATTGAAATATTTGTGGCTGGTTGCAGATTTGAGAATGTTTAGTTGGCTCATGGTGAATTAAATCTCCCCCATTTTGAATTTTGCAGATTACGTCAGCTCTGATAGGGAAATCACATGGTTTGAAAGAATGATGTGAGAATTCGATTATGGGAGATTGCTTGAGTGCGATGTTTTTGAATTCTAAGACCGACTCACACGTAACACAAAAAGGAAATGAATTTAATTAATTGGATTGTAGCAAACATGCGAGGTAAATTGGTGTGATGGATTGGGGTGAGGTGGAGTGACAACTCATAGATTAAAGGCAACAATGCATAGTTGCAATTAAATACATTATGACGTGGCATAAATACCAATTAAAAATAATCATACTAATGTTACTTTAATAAAGTGGTATGAGTGCACTTATCTCGAGGAATATTTAGGATGATGATTGCACATGCATTGTGGTAATTACGCCCTTGTTGTATGTTGATCTGCTATGATGTTGCATATACGGTTGCTACAAGCATAGGCTACTTACTTAAATCAGATAATTCTTGGAGAGGGAATGTTGACCTATTCTGGTACCAACTATCTTTGTAACCACTCACACGTGTAAATTGTTCCTTATTTTTCTCCATGTAATCATGAGTTTTTCCAAACATGAAAACCAAAATAGAGCTTTGTTTCATGTTGCTGCAAGTGGAACATTAAGTCTTTGTGTTAGCTACATGTGTTAGATATTATGCACTCTTGCAACATGTACATCAAATCCTGCAAAATAAAAATGCTAAGAAAATAAAATGTGTTAGTTGAGTGTTGTTGATCAACAAGAAGGATGATCACAAAATTTTTATTCACCCTTGAACTATTCAAAAAGATGAATACCAAGGCCACTGAAATAACTCAATCCTATGAAATCTCAGAAGATGAACCGACAATCTCATTTTATGATCTTAACTTTGATGTCCTCATCTCCATCCTATTTTGAATTCCTTTGAACTACTGCATGAAGGTTCTTCTATCAGTTAACTTCTTGTACAATCTCAACCTATGGCTATTGACCAGTAGCTTTAACCTCACAAGATCTATGGTGGTGAGTTTTACAATTCCATTGAGAAATATTTTCTCAATCTCATATGGACCTAACCACCTTGTCCTGAGTTTTCCATATGGTCTTTGTACTTCGAGTCAAATAATAAGGCCCAACCAACTTCTTGAAATTGTATTGTCTTAATGAACATGTTATGTCATTTGATCATTTTCTTTTGTACTACCTTTGTATTGTGCACAACCTATCTCCTCATTTCATTCAACTCATTGAGTTGGAGAATCCCTTGCCTTTGAGCTTTAGACAAATCTATGCCTAGTTCTAGTGTAGTCCTTAATGTATTGTACTCAAATTCAATAGGGAGAACAACATTATTACCGTTAAAAATATTGAATGGTGTGAAGCATGTTATTGTCTTCCATGTTGTGCTGAATGCCCATACTGCCTCTGGAAGCCTTTCTAACCAATCTTTCCTATGGAGTGCAATGGTTTTTGTCAAAATAACTTCTATCTCCTTATTTGTCACCTTTGCTTAGCCATTAGATTGGGGATGATATGGTGTAGAATTCCTATGCTTAATTTCATACTCTTTAGCTAGATCGGAAATAACTTCAACAATAAAGTGTGTACTATATAGATGAAAATTGACACGCGACCTTCAATTGCAATCGAATCCCCGAGGTCATGTCGAGGTAGCCAGTGTGGAAGTATGAATGAATAAATGGTAGTGAAACATGGTAAAGGACGAAAGTGCGTAGAAATGGTATGGAAAGGTTGTTAAGGAAATACAATGTCTTTAACTCGTAATAATGTAATCTACTCATCAAGTGCAACGAAAACCTGTCTAATCTAGATGGTCGAATGGATGGATCAGAAAGGATGGCAACGCGAAGACTCTAGTAAATATCGAGCTCTATGAATATCCTCTTTACTGGTTG
The DNA here is from genome assembly GCA_019776745.2 of Taxus chinensis. Taxonomy (NCBI): domain Eukaryota; kingdom Viridiplantae; phylum Streptophyta; class Pinopsida; order Cupressales; family Taxaceae; genus Taxus; species Taxus chinensis. The sequence goes on along the minus strand of CM034150.1, from coordinate 1,729,915 downwards.
TGGAACTCGTGGGAAACCAATGGGATCCTCATAAATATGTCCAGAAAAGGTCATGTAACAAGTGAGAAAGGCTTGGTTTCACGGAATCAAATCTGGTTGGGGGAACATTCCAAAATGTGAGGACTGGTTGGGCTTCCTTGTTTAGAAACTTCAACTATGATACGATGTCGGGTGGCAATGGTTATGCACAGAAAACCAATATGTGTAGACTCAAGTCAATGTCTGTGATAAGCTCTAGCACATTCGGTTGTGGGACTGTAGGATCACTACCGAAAGTTCTTAGCTGCTGGGGGCCTTGTATGGTCATGTAAATCATCAAAATGTGTTATCAGGGGCAGTCCAAAACTCATAGGCCTAATCGCCATGATGTTTAACATGTTGAGTTGTTGGATTTTCTTGGTGTATTGGGCCGATGTTCTAAGGACAAGAAGATAGAGTCCCGTATCAATATATGTGAGTAATTCAAGGTCGTTTGGTTGTGGCACCCGTGGATCACTTCCGTAAGTACACTCTTGTTCTAGACTGTTAATGGTCATGAATTTTAAGGCAATCTATAATTGGGTTGTCTTGACAAAAACTCATATACTTTGTCATCTTGAATATTTAACATGTCTAGTTTTTCAATGATTGTTTGTAGATCTGTAGTTGTTTGAAATACATTAAATCTAAGACCTTGATCAATGTATGCTCATGGTACCACGAGATTTGGATGGGGTACTATTGGTTCGAATACATAGTCCTTGGGTTCTCTAGGCCCCGTAATTGTCATGTAAGAAATGAATGAATTAATCTAGTGAAGCCAATTAACTAAGTAAAGTAAATGTACGCTATGTTTTTGGTATTTTTCAATATATAAACTAAATAAAGCAATGAATGAAATTAATCTAATAAAAGTAAATGTTTTTGACTCTTTTATGATACTCTAAAAAACAAAGCTTCTAATCTAAATAGATAAATCTAATACAGACAATCAACCAAATATAGTTAATTCATTGTGCAATTATGTTAATTTAAACCTAAAATAATTAATTAATTGAAACCTTTCTAATCAGAAACCCTCAACCCTACCTCAGAGGCATGAGAAGAAATCACAGCTTCAAAGAAGCTATTCTTCCCATGCAACTTCCCTGCCAATAATAAAGAGAATGATTTTATTAGGACTTTCTATTATGATCTGATCTATTGTAATTACTTGATGATTGCAACAATAAAATACTTTCTCTACTCTATTTGATATGAATAATTTGAATGAATACGATTCAAAATTGACAAATTGCAGGAATGAAGGAAAGAAAATAAGAAATCCAACCTGGAATACAGAACAGTGGCAATCCAGTTGGGAAGTACTTAGTCCCCTCAATTATCCTTTCAGTTCTTCGTGTCCATGTGAGTCCAAAGGTTGGGAATGCAATGACAATAATAGAAGGAAAGTGCTGGAGCAATGAGAAACTTGAAATTGAATTCTATAACAATGCAAGTGGAAGAAAGATAACACAATAGAAATGTGATTGGATATGTAGTTTCCAGCAAGAAAGAAGGCATCTTAGCAATTGCAAGGATGCAAAAAATAATTCTTCGACCATTTTCTTGAAAACAAGCGTTTAATTTATAGAAAGTTAACTATAGAGTGCAGAAGCACACTTGGCAGCAATGGGATGCCAAAACATCACATGAAGAGACAGTTAACTATGCAATCATCAATCATAAGTGGAAGAGGAATTAAGTATGAACAAATTAAACCTAGATTTAGGACATTTGAATGAGAAACACATCCAAAACCTAAACTGGAGTTGAGTTACACACGTACAAAACACAAGTGAACATTTTGGAAAAAGCGTACATGACCACCGCCCTATGAAGAGCGGTGATTACGGGACCACCACTCTACTCATGGTGGCAGTTACAAAACCGTTGTCCAGGCTGGGCAGCGGTTACAAAACCACCACACAGGAAGGGAGTTAGTTTTGACACTAAAGGTCAAAACTAGCCTAAAACTATGCAAGAAACTGAGAAAAAGTGTGCAAAGGCTAAATAAGGAAATCTAGGCTACAAATATATACTACAAGTAGGATTAGGGGCTTGAACACCTTCTAAAAAGAAATGAATCATCATTGGGGACCTTTTGTAACCACTTTTTGACAATGTAGCACGTGCAATATTGGGTGCGTACATGTACCTTGATCAGTAAAAATTTCTCTTGGCACTACATACATGGTGAAAATGTCATCATAAATAAAAATGGATACTTTCTCAGTCTTCTGACTTGGTAGTGCTTTTACCTTTGTCCACTTAGATAATTTGTGCACACTAAGATGTATTCCTTCTACTAAGATTTAGTATCTATAGGAACAATGAGATCTAAACCCCATTTTTCAAATGGCTACAAGACCAATTGAGGTTCTAATGTCATTTCATCTGATTTCGTAGGCTTACCCATTCTTTGAAAACTATCACACCTCGTATATAGTGTTGCATGCTTATGCAATTGCTATCACTTACCCAGAAAATGTGCATTTTTTCAAAATTTTCAATTTTTTTGGTCAAGTGACTCTTTTCCCAATTTTCTTTTGCCTTTGTGAAGTCTTTAGAAGTGAAACTTTCCAACAGTTAGTATTTTTTGGTGTTTTCGGGTCTTAATCCTTTGTATTGCGGCTATTTTAGGTTTTTGTGGAACAAGAGGTACATGTTCTCCTATGCCTTTTGTTCCCCACATTTCCGCTTTTCCCACAATGATCTTTTTCTCTTTGTACAGGAGTTTTAATGTTTTAGGGAACTTCTTTTAAGTCTTTTGTGCTGTTTTCATCCCTCGAACCCCTTTTTCCCATGGGCCTTACGTTCCTCGAAATCCTGATGTATCTGCACTTTCCTTTGTGTTGTCTATATTGCGGAAGTTTCAAGTATTTTGGGAACTCATGACCTTTGTGCCATCCAACCCTCCGTTCTCCACATTTTCATCTTCCATGCACTTTCCTTCATCTCGTAAGCCTTTGATTTAATTTTTATAAGTATTATCTTGTATTACAAAGATGCGAATACCTGACGACCATGCGACCCTTTTGTTCTTAAGGAACTTGTGTTCTCCACAAGCCTGTTTTCCCCGCGCTTCCTTTATTCCTTTATGTTGCGGAGTTTTTCAGATATTTGAAGTACCTTGACCCATGTTCCTTTTGGCGTTTTGTTCCCCACATACCCACTTTTGACGCACTTATAAGCATTTTTGTGTATAATGCGGGTATTTCAGGAGTTCGAGCCCCTCATGACGCATGTTCCCTTGGGCCATCATTTCTTTGAAAACCCGTCATATCCGCATCTGATTAATATGGGGGTAGTTAATCTAATCTAGGAGGACATAAACATTGTAAATAAATGCGTTTAGTAATATAAAAATTACTAAATGGTTAAACTAATGAAATAAAACCCTAATGTGCAAGGAGAGGATAAGGAAAGAACTCAGCCGATAACTGGTGTTTGTCGCAGAGTGTCGCACATATGATTGGAAATTCTAGGAATAGGTACAAACACCCAGAGGTTCCAAAAAGGATAGATCTAGAGAATATGAGTGGACTAGGGTGCTTAAAATAGAACTATGGTGCCCACAGGAACTTTGGTATGTAATATGGACACCATGGTCTATGAAAAATCTCTGGAACTGGTTCTTACAGGGTCAGAAGGTGGTTCTGCTAACCATTCATTTCTTATTGCACTAATTTTCCCGCATTGTCATGCACTATATGTCTCCAAATATTCAAAGCTGAAGAAGTAGACCTACAAGAAGACAAGAAGTATCAAAACCCTAAAAATAAAGATGCAGAATGAATGGGTCAGACTATTCTCAGCTACCACAATAGTGGGCTTACTACCCTGAGTGTTGTACTACATTTCAGACCTAAATGTATTTTTGGTGTGTGTATGCATGTCATTCCCTAGGTGTTCTTGTGCTAGTCACACTATGTGAAATAGTGAGCAATAACTAAATGTATAAAATGTAATAACATGTGTGCATGGAATAAAATAAAATCCTCCCCATATGAAGTGTGATGTAAGCTTCCTAGCTTGTGCCTTGATGATGGAGCTATGGGGATGTAAATGCAATAGATGGATGTGACTCTATATGAGTGATAGTAATAGATGATGTTAGGTCCCTCATTATGGTCTCATAACTTTATATTTATAGGGTTCTCTTGATATAATTTTGTAATTAACCCCGACATGGCCGACTAGGAAAAAGATAACGATGAATAAATAGACTAGAAAGAGCCTACAAAGTGGCTGGGAAAGAATAAAAAAGATCAGGATTCCCTAGGCGGGATCGGGGTGTCCATGTGAACTCCAGTACTACGATGGGCACCCCATCTAAGGTTAAAATGATGGGAAAGTGCTGAAACAGATTGGGCATATAGATAAAAACGTATGAGAACGATGAAATAAAATGAAAATAAGATGGCCAAAAGATGGGATTAATTGGTAATTTCTTCACTCAAGAACCTTCTAAATAGTAGTATGAGACCAGGATAAATAAATTTCTAAAGTGCATGATTTTGTGACTACATTTTTTCCCCACTTTATGTTGGTGAGATGAAATCTCGGTAACATAAAGTAGATAGAAGTGCGTACCTAATACCCATGAAGAGTGTAGTAGAAACATGGCGAAGGACTAGACAAAAGCATGGAATGACAAAAAAAATATGAAGGAGCATGGAATCTAGAGATGAAAAATGCACACATAAAAAGTGACGAGAGTGAACTAAGGGTGGAGTGTGTGTGTAGCTATTGTAGTGTGTAGTGTACTTGCATGGTTAGTAAAGCATGTGTTGTCACAAAAAAATGTTGTTATTATTGTTACCCCCAATTTGACTTCTTGTTTCTCACACGGGCCGACCTGTAAGGAGAAAACAATCAAGTAGTGAAATATTTATGTATGTAAAACCACTATGTGAAATAAGCATGTATATGTAAAGTACGTAAATGTAAAATATACAAAATGAAAAAGTGTAAATGGAACATGTGCACTTGATCCATGTTGAGAGAAAGGGTGTAGAAAGATATCCTCTACTGTGAGTTTTTTGGGAGATCTCATGCCACCCTAGATGAAGAAGTTTAGGGAGGAAATTCCCTGTGTCCTCTAAGCTCTAATCACTTCTACTAAAATGTGTGTGAAGAGATCGTTGTCGTGTCTTGGTTTTTAAGGTGATCTAATGCCACTGGCCGAAGTAGTTTAGATAGGCACACCCAATGTCAAGCATGTAATTGCTTCCTAGAAATGCTAAGGACACTATGCCCTATAAAATACTGATGTGTGTGTGGTTCGTAGATTGGTCTAAAACCACTTGTTATATAATAGTAAACCGTGACAGTGCAGAATGTCTGTGTTAGTATGTTAAAACCCCGAAATGATGCCCCCCTCATTGGGAGCACATACGACATCATTAAATAGGAGACAATTGGCCCCAAAAGAGGACTAACCACATGTACACTAGAACCTTGGAAGGTTCTTTGTAGAAACCAAGGCATGCATAGAAAATAAGGCTAGCCAAATACAAGTGTAAGTAAATAATGCATGCATAGAGAAAACATGTGTAAGCTATGCAAACACTGAAGTAATGTAAAGACACAATAAAATAAAGTAAGCCAAAAAAAGTGGGTTTCAAACTTGGGACATCACTAATGATGTTGCAAGACACACAAGACCATCATGGCCACAAACAATAAGCAAGTGTGCAAACAAAGCATAGGTAAAAACCCAAAGACAATAACAAAAAATATTAGACATGTACAAACAAACAAACAAGGAGTCATGGAAACATAGAATCTTGTAAAAAAAGTGCTACACATGGAACACCTATTATCATGTTATAGAAATAACCAATATGTAAAAATCATGTATGATCAAGTAATGTACGATGCTAAGTACAAAAGGAAACAATAACACCTGGATGAGACAAATGTGGATGCCCCCAACGACCAGTGTAGTAGGGGTAGAAGGTGAGCATACATGCTTCATGTAGGAGTGTTGTATCTACGATCACGCTAAATAAAGGTGTGAATGATGATGTGTGGATGGTATAAATAATGACGTATAAGAAATCAATCTAACATATGTAATAGAGTGATCATGAAAAACACTAGTAAACAAAAGTAAATGATCCAAGAAAATTTCGTATGTTGTGACTAGACAAAATGGAATGCAAGATGGAATGGTAGGAGCCACGTGCCCCCCGAGTGGATGGAAATGTATACAATGAATTTCATTTTTTTTTCCCCCTCAGCAGTCAAGAATGAACCATAAACGAGATGCATCATTAGTAAATGTTTGAGTTGTGTTTGTTGTGTCTAACATGTTGTGATGAGTGTGCATATAGTGGTGATGAAATGCGACATATAGAAAGGATGTTCATGAACCATATAACCAAAGATTATATCACAACTAGATGAATGAAGAAGTGATGATTTATCCTAAGTGTATATCACTATACGATAAAAGGATGGGTGATGATTTGGACCTAAGTGTATATCACTATAAAATGAATGGACGAGTGATGATTTAACACTAAGCGTATCTCACTATATGATGAATGGATGAGTGATGATTTAGCCCTAAGCGTATATCACTATTAAATGAATGGACGAGTGATGATTTAGCACTAAGCATATATCATTGTATGATGAAAGGATTAGGATGGGTGATAATTTAGCACTAAGCGTATATCACTATATGACGAAAGGATGCAGTGATGATTTATCCCTAAGTGTATATCACTATAAAATGAGTGGACAAGTGATGATTTAACACTAAGCGTATATCAGTATATGATGAAAGGATTAGGATGAGTGATGATTTAACACTAAGGTGCATATCACTACATGTTGAATGGTAAATAGGGGTGATGTAACCTAGAGTGTATACCACTACAAGATATAAAAATAATAAGTGACTAATGTAGCCTAAAGCATATGTCACTAGCCTAGGAATGTCATAGGATGAAATGTCACATTGTAAATGTAAGGTCCATTTGATTTGTAAACCATTGGTAATCGAGTATGAACTAGTGAAATAAAGTGCATCATAGGGTGGTTAGTGCAGTGCACAGAGAATAAACAACCATGTGGTGAGTAGGGTTTGTAATGATGAAATGACCATGTGTGTGTAAAATGCGATATCAAAGGTAAAAACGTTAAGTGTGTATAATACACGATGTAACATGTGTAAGTAAATGAGTAGTGTAGTATGTAGAGATGAAATGTAAATCTAGACTCATATGTAATGTAACCTAGTGTAGTATGTAGAATGTGTATGAGGTGAGGTATAAATATGCAATATATGATGTGGAATATGGCGTAGATAGCCTAACAATGTATGTCATGTGTAATACGAATAGTGTATGATCCTAAACACATAAATGATGAACAAGGTATGGAAAACTAGTAAGAATGCATGTAGATGTATGATATGTAGAAATGTTAAACTAAGTGTAGACTATGTATTATATGGTATAAGGTGCACAATGTGTGATGAAATGTAATGTATAATGTGTATAGTGCGGTGTGTGGGGTTTAGTGTAATGGTAATCCCTCAACAATCAAGTCTGAACTGAAGCATAAGAGTGTGTCATCAGGTAATAACAGTGTTAGACACTTGATTACAAGGGTTAATAGGAAAATGCAAAGATAATAGAGGTATGATTGCTATGATTCATAAGAAGGGGGGGTGTGTTAGATTTTATTCCCCCCAAGTATATAAACTAACTAATAATAGTGAAAGATGGATGTTCTCCACCCGATGTCTACAAACATGAAAGAGGAGGACCATGATCTAAAAGCAGTGGTATGGAAGATAAACACAGTGCTGGTGAATGAAATATATATACATGTGAAGGATGAATGTATGATGAAGATTGGGGTGTAGCAACATGCGGTTGTGATGAGGCTGATGGAAGTGTCGTGGTGATATGATTAGTGACTCATTAATAGGAAATGGTGAACTAAATTTGGTAGAGGATTGACTTAGTGACGTTGGAGAATGTTGAAGAGAAAGAGATGGTGAAATAATTGTAAAAGGTCGTTTCTTATGAGGTGCTAGAGAAATATTATCATGATTCTCACGAGGAATAAGATCTTGATGGGATTTACTAATGGTGGTAGAAGGTTGTGCAACAAATGAAAGAAGTCCTAGATTTTCAACATCGTTGATTATTCGTGACAAAGTGCAACAAACATTATTATGATGTCCATTAATTCGATGCTAATGGCAATATGGATGACCGTGGTATTTTCCTCACTGAGGAGGATAGTAATGAATAGGTGGTAGAGTGATCAACTGATGATTAAGAAGTTGAATAAGAATTTCATGTGTCGTAGTATTATGTTAAAATATGAGAGGCGAAGGAAATGGTATGCCTTGAGGTTCGGGTAGATAACAAGTAGTGGACATAGATCGCATATAAGATGTAGAATTAGTACAAACATGCGATTGAGAAACATCCTTAAGTTATTAAATTTTAGATGGTAAGAGAGGTGATTTTTTATTCCATGGCTTTAAACGTGATCTTGAAATAAGGTATGCACAACGTGGATTGAGTCCAAAAGAGGTATATTAGATGGATGATCATGCGGGTCTAGAGTTTGTCAGCTAAACTGTTTGAATATAGGACTTATTTGGTGTGGTGGTGTATTTTCATCAATAAAGGGGGGCAATGGATAAGTAAACTTCTTCTAAAAGATCATCATTATCATTGTCGAAATCATATTGAACAATGATGGAAGACCTAATAAGAAATGGTATGTGGTTGGTCATCCCAATGACCATGAACGACACACGATATACATTTCCATGGCATATTGTTCATCAGTAAAGGGAGGTAATGGACATCCATAAGCATAACCAAATAGTGAAGTTGGGTAAATAGATAGAGAAAGGACCTTGTTGCAAATACGCACAGCACCAAATGGAATATGAAATGCGATATCATTGTGAGAAGGATTAAATGTGTCTCAAATATAATCTAACCAAGACTGGCTTAAGAGTAAGTGAAGAATAAGTATGATAACGCGCAAGATGAACCACAAGATGGAAAACACAAGGGTCAGACGTAACAATGAGAATAACAGAGCCATGATACAAATTTGGATCCTAAAAAGGAGAATGGAGGTCCTTCAAAGGTAAACTCCAAGCTGAAGGATACCGTCATGTGAACATACAGTGGATTTTCACAAAGTATCAAGCGGTATATACTCCCAATAATAATTATTCATGAAGAGATATTACAAGTGAATGGTGCGCACACTAAAGGGGATGACATTGATGATAGATGATAATGTGATATAACGTGGACTATAGGTTTGACATGACCTATGATATGGAATGATAATAGTAGTAGATAACAAGCAGACATAGGAAGGAACTACATCTATCATACGATATGGTTCTCGTCAAATGGTGATAAGTGAAGTAACTTGTCCATACGGGGAGGTGGTGGAAGGGTAGGTAAAGAAAGAGAACATGTGTGGAGTAGGCCACATATAAATTAATCATAGTGTTCATGTAACATCAGGAGTCAGTGACGGAGCAGGAAGGACCATATCAACCACACAAATAGTAGGGACCAGAGTTATGTGGAGGTTTAAGAGATTCTGGTCTAAGAGCACAACCGATGGAGAAGTAAGGAAATATATTATATCGAGAGAATCAGCTATGCATAATGTGCAAGAGAATTAATGAGTGAATGTGAATGCAAATCATCTTGTGGTTCAGCAATGGTGGGAAGTGTATACTATGGGATTAGGTGGAAGAGTTTGCGCCTCCTCTAGGATTCGTGTTAAAATAATAGGTTCACTGGTGCACATATAAGTGACAATGAAATCATCTAGAGCTTTATAATCTATATCAGAAGACATGGAAGCTGAATAAGTGAAGGGCAAGGCTCTATAACCAGAAGGATCAACAGAAGTATCAACAAACGCATGACAAAATCTATAAAATTGTAGAATTAGTAGAGAGTCAAGAAGGATTATGTTGTATCCATAGATTAGAGGTTTGGTTTACCAAAACGATTAACTAAAATTGATTAATGTTGCGGTGTAGCTAATCTAATCTAAGAGGACAGAAAACACTATAAATAAATGTGATAAAGTAATATAGCAATAACCAAATGATTAGACTAATAAAATAAAACTCTAATATGTAACAAGAAGGTAATGAAAGAACTCAACTGATAAGAGGTGTTTTTCATAGAGTTTCGTAGAGATAAATGGAGAAAACGAAAGAAGGAATGACTATGTAGAGGTCCCGAAAAGGCTAGATCTGGAGGATCTGAGTGGACTGGGGGCACCCCTGGGCACTCTAGTATGTAGATTAGGTGCCCTGGTCTCCAAAAAAGCTTGAAAGTTGGTCTTAACAGGTCCCGAAGATGACTACTAACCTTCGTTTGCTTGTCGCATTAATTTTCCTGCATTGTGTCGAATGCTCCAAATAATCTAAGTTGATGTAGAGACATGCACGAAACAAGGAGTATCAAAAACCTAAAAATAAAGATGCAAAATGAATGGGTCAGACTAACCTCAGCTGCCACAATAGTGGGCTTACCAATCTGAGTGTTGCACTACATTTTGGACCCAAATGTAGTTTTGGTGTGTGTGTGTGTGTGTGTGTGTGTGTGTGTGTGTGTGTGTGTGTGTGTGTGTGTGTGTGTGTGTGTGTGCGCGCGCGGGCGCGCGCGCGCATGTGCGTGCATATTGTGCACTAGGTACTCTTGTGTCAGTCACACTATGTGAAATAGCGAGCAATAACTAAATCTATAAAATGTAATAGCATGTGTGCATGTAATAGAATAGAATCCTCCCCCTATGAAGTGTAATGCAAGCTTCTTAGCTTGTGCCTTGTTGATGGAGCTATGTGAATGCAAATGCAATAAACATGCAACTCGATATGAGTGATAGTAGTAGAATGATGTTAGGTCCCTCATTATGGTCTCATAAATTTATATTTATAGGGTTCTCTTGATCTAATTTCATAATTAACCCCAACATGGCCAACTAGGAAAAAGATAAGGATGAAAAATGGCTAGAAAGAGCCCAAAAGTGGTAGGAAAGTAGAATAAGCATTGGATTGGGGCACCCCAGGTGAGACCGGGGCACCCATGGGCACCCCAGTACTACCCTGGGCATCGCAGCCAAGGCTAAAATGATGGAAAAGTGCCTAAATAGATTGGGCATGTAGATAAAAATGTGTGGGAATGACGAAATATAAGTAAAACAAGGTGGCCAAAAGATGAGGTTAATTAGTACTTTCTTCACTCAAGAACCTTCTAAATTGTAGTATGAGACTGAGATGAATAAATTTATAAAGTGCATGATTTTATGACTACAACATCATAAATAAAATCAATAAATTGTTCCACTTGTTTTCCCATTCTCTGCATTACACTAAAAATGCTAAAATGCCTATTTTACAAGTCATTTGTCAAATGGAAAAGGTATATAAAGGGGTAACATATTTCCATTTTTCACCATTGCGACATGAGAATTTTCACTATGGTGTACATTTTTCGTTCCTATGCCCTCAGGTACATTTCTAGCCATAGCTCTTGCTTTTCCTAACCATTTTCAAAAAGTTGAGTTACGTTGTGATCCTAAGAAGAATACCATTATTCTTGAGATAAAGGTAAGCCATTCAAGATCCCCCAATGTTTATTTGGTGTCAAATTGAGTGTCATGCCCTACTGTTTTATTCCTCCTGAAAATCCTTGTTAAATCCTTATCCTTATGAGGTACCTTCTGTCTTTCTATCACCATGAAGTTTCAGTACGAGGGTTATGAACACATATCTTCTCTTGAAACATCAGTACCCAATATTGAGGATAGTGACGTTTGACATGTTGACCTCAATGACTTTTGGGCCCACATTTCTGGAGATAACCCTACTCCCATTGCTCAATACATCAAATATAGTGGGATTGCTCATGCCATTGGTTTTCCTCTCTCTGTACAATGTGCAAATATTATTCTAGCTTGTGCCTCCTATTTTGATCTAGACACAAAAGAAATTAGAGACCCCCATGACCAAGTAATTGCTAAATTAGATGTCAATTGTATAAATGTTTCCTTTATAATCCCCATCATTCAATATTCCAATACTCTGACCAGAGTGCAGGCTCAAATCTTTTTTGAGCAAGACAAGGATAAGTACAAGGCAATGATTGCTAAATCATGGTTTAAACCCCCCAAAAGAGGTTCTTATAAACTGTCAAAGGATGTGTATAGAGTAAATTTCCAAGAAGATATATATGATTTAATTACTTTGTTGTCTAGATTAATGGGTCGTCCTTCTACCAATGAATTTCATTTTTGGATGTGTGTATACATAAACATCATATGTGAAGGGAAACAAAGATTGAACTGAGGAGAAATCATATTTGAGAACCTCAGTGAACAACTAGTCAATTTACAATAGAGCAATACATTCTACATGACCTCATACCTCATGTACACGATTGCAACATACATGGTCTGGCTGGGTCTATCTCTAATGGATGATAAAAAGAATGAACCAGTGTATGAATTCAACCCATATCTAACCTTTGATAACAAAAAACACCATTTTAGAAGAGTCAATGATTCCTTCACAATATATATTGTTATACTCTTAGAAGGAAATACGGTTGAGAGGGTGTTTTTTGAGGCCAAACAACTAATTTCAACATATGGCAGCTTGTTCATTCAATTTAGGATATTTTACTATATTAGGTTAGCTAGGTTTGAAGGTCCACCAAACATGTATTGTAATGACAAGATAGTTCTTGTGGAGGTTTGTAGACAATTGGACATGTTGCATAGAACATGTAGATGACAAAAAGATCACATGTATCCAATTCCCAATCTCTTTGGGGAACTATACTTGTGAGAACAACCTTGGATGCTCAAAATGTGGAAAGAACAATTTGCTTGCATTCAATTTTTACACATTCCACAAGATACTTTGTTTTGATATCAAAGTTTTTATCTCAATTCACCTCATAATGAGTTATTATCATTTTTCTATTCTGGAAGACTATTGGGAGGACTGTTCATGATGAATATGAGGTGAGAAGAAGGTATTTTGGCTGACTTTCTCTACAAGAGATCAAAGATTTCAATATATATAAAGTACCAGAGGATTTTCTAGATGACAATGAAGATTTGTATTCTCTTGAATATGTCAAAACTATTCAACACACACCTCTTCTCACCATAAATTGGTTTCAAAAGGAAAAAGATGATCTGTTGGAAATAATTAACCCTGTATTGGTAAGGACAGAGGTTTTTTTTTACAAGAAGATGAAATCATACAGGGAAGGTGTGACACAACATTCTTTTCAAGGAGTATCTACATCACACAAGGAAGTTTTTGTTTCATTTCCTGAAGTACATAATCAATCAATGCCCTTTCCTTTTCTTTTGGAATATACAATTAAGGGGTACTCCAAGAAAGGTAAGGATGAGAAGATTGAGAAAGATGAAGATATAGTTGAAAAAGAATCTGAACAACCCTTATCTCAAAAAACAACAAAAAATATTCAAGAATTTGAACAAATAATCCAGCTTTCAGAAGAATAAGAAAAAGGAACATAGGAACATGAAGAAAGTAATTATGAGGGTGGGATCACTGAAAAAGAATAAGATGAGGAAGATAAGGTGGAAATTGTAGAACCAAATTCTGGGAAGTTGAGCATTCCCAAGATCAAATCACCAGCCAAGGAAGTGTCTTCTTCAAGTATTGAAACACCCACTTTGGAGGTATCTGCTGCCCAAACTCTTGGTTCTCTTAACACACTTGCATTGGGCCCACTTTCTTCTCCACCTTCCAGTGATTCCTTCACATGGGTTCAACCCATGATTGATAGTAGAAAGAGAAAGACACCTTCTAAATCCATTGCTCCATTTTTTTATGTTGTAGCTGCCCTCCTTGGTACCACTTCCACTCCTCTAACTAAAAAGGCAAAAAATACTTCTAGGCTAGTTTCTGATTCAAGAGATTAACAGTTTTTAGAGATATTAAATCCAAGAGGGGAAAAATATGAAAAATATTTTAACTATTCTTGACCTAAAACTGACAAGAATACCATTGGGTGAGTCTACTCCTGAGGGATAAGTGCATAATTTGAAAGAAACAATCTCTAGAGTCAGTTAGAGGGTAGAAAGAGGTAAATAGACACATGAAAAGCTAGAAGAACAAGTACATGTTCTTTCTGATTTCATCAAATATTTCCTTTCCGGTGATAAAGTGTTTGATCCTACTCCTCTCTCCTCAATGCCTCCTCCCACTATTCTATCTGATGAAGATGTTAAAGCAATCAAGGATATTCATAAACATGTTGCATATGGTAAAGCCATTGAGGCAATGGTTGAAGGGATGTTGGTTTCTAGATTGAATTTCATAGATGAAGCCTATAAAGTGTATGAAAACATCTCCTTGGCTCAAAGTCAATTTGATACAGTAATCATTGGATCTGAAAAGGATTTTAAACTCTGGTTGAAATGTATTAAAGATCTTAGAATCATGAATGCTACAGAGGAGTAAATCCTCCCGGCACACAAAGTTTTTGATGATCCAAAGAATACTATTTATAGGAAATGGGTATTAAGTGTTGAATGGAAGATCAAGGTGCTTGAGGAGACAATCACTGAATTGAAGTGCATGGTATGAAAAGGAGATGCATTTAAATTCTAGATACTTGATGAATTTTAAGCTCTACGGTGTCAGTTCTACACAGACACCTATGCAGAAAGGAACTCATTAGATGAGATCAAAGAAAAGTTCAGGGAACTCATCAAAGAATATTTTGTCAAAGTTGAAATTGTGACCAAGGAAAAGATGGAAAAGATTACAAAGTTTCACAATGTTATCATGGAGGCCACCAAAGGTTTGTTGCATAGTGCAAGCATTGGAAAGGAAATGGAAGACTCCTTGGGAAACTGGTTGAATGATATGGCATGGAATTTTTGGTGCCTTAATCAAATTCAGAAATCATTTATTCAAAATGAAGACTCTAGTTGCATCATCTACAAGTGCCCCTTCCTCTAGTTATTAAGTATTTCTTTCTAGTAGTTGTATTTCAAAGTTAGCTTTACCATTTTGAAAAGTATAAAATTGTAAATAAAGCCAACTAAATGTAATTCATTAATTAAGTTGCAATAATTAATTAAAAATAAAATTGGATTAGAGAAATTTGTTTACAACCACCCTTTTGCCTATATAACACTTTTCTCTCATTGTAAAAGGGTTGTTGGATTTTGGTGTTTTGAATGTAATGATACATAAATGTTGATCAATATAGAAGAAGTTTCCCTCTATTATCTGTGTTTCTTCCCATTTCTTATCCTTACATTTATGAATGTGAATTTGATATATTAGAATACAGAAACGATGTGTTCAATTCATCTTGCTATAGTGTGAAGAAATTTGTGTCTTTCGTATCTATATTTGATGGATTTTCTGGTATATTAATTCATGTATTCTTGAAGTCACATGCATGCATAAGTAAGGTGTTACTCTATAGTCTCTAAACCCAAACTTGCTACCTTCTTCACCACTTTTCTCTTATAATAGGGAGTAATCTTGTATAAGCAAGAAGTATACTTGTGTTCTTGATAGGTAGATAAGATGAAATTTGTGTCTCTCTTTACCGGTCTTAATCATTCAAACTATTGTTTTATCTTCTAAAACTTCTATTCCTTTCTCATTTTCTGTATTGAGAATAACTGAAAATGAAAACATTTTGTACACCAAAATCCTCATCTAGATATTGTTAGATTGTATATTTGTAAATAAGTAGTTTTTCCAATTTTTTGGTGAATGAGGGAACCTCTCCCACAAAGAGGAGGGACTACTATCCCCTAAATTGTTGCTTGTGTCTAAAGACCAAATTTCTAACCAACAGTGTTGGCTAGTAATAACATGTTGTCAACACTTTCTATGTTGTTCTTTTTATAGAAAAGTGTCCTCCGCAAGGCTCACTGTAGTAGGCTCTAAGAACATCATAAATATCCTCATAATCAATGGATATTCTTATGACATTATCATACCCCGTGTGAAACAAAAATATAGCTATCTAAGAAAAATGTACTCTTCTCAACTATGTATATCTTTTTCAGAATATAAGTAGTGTGGAGGTATTTTACCTGAAACCAGATAGTTAGCTACGTCTGCATACCAAGGAGTTTTTGTGGAGATAACAAATAAATTCTCATATGGAAAAGAGTCATCTACTACTTTCTCTTCATCATTGGTGTCCATTCTTGAAACGAAATATGCTACCATGTTGTCCTTGATAGGCATGTCCAAAATAGTGACATCAAACTCTTTTAAGAGTAACTAGCATCTAATTATTCTGCTACTCACAACTTTTTATCAACCAAATATTTAATTTCTTCATGATCAGTATGAATGAATATTGGATAACTTGTGATGTAGTGTCTGAACTTATTGATAGCATAAATAACTACTAAAAATCACTTCTATGTGACTATGTAATTAAGTTCAGCATGCTGCAAGTTCTTGCTTACATAATAAATTGTGTAGTTCAAAACTCCATCCTTTTGTCTTAAAATAGCTCCAATGGCATGGTTTGATGCATCAATATGAATGTAGAATGGCATATTCCAATCAAGTCCTCTCAATACAAGGGATATTGTTAATAATTTCTTTAAGGTTTGAAATGTAGTCTCACATTTTTCAGTCCAGTCAAATGTAGCGTCCTTTCCCAATAATGCAAACAATGGAGCTTCCACTTTGCTGAAATCTTGTATGAATCTTCTATAATAATAAGTGTGGCCTAGGAAAATCCTGACATCCTTTTGCATCTTTGGTGTTGGCATATTTATTACAACAGACACCTTTGCTGGAACAATCTGAATTCCATTGGAAGAAAGGTAGCGTCCCAAAAATATTCCTTTAGACATCATCACATAGCATTTTTCATTACTAAGAGACAAGTTGTGTTCTTTGCATCTCTTCAATAATTTGTCTAGATTTTGTATGACCTCCTCAAAGGTGTTGCCTTGTAATATGAAATCATCCATGTAAACCTCCATAAAATCATTTGTTAGATTTGTGAAAATGCTTAAAACTGCCCTTTAAAATGTAGCAGGTGCATTGCATAAGCCAAAAGGAAGAACTGAATAAGCATAAGTTCCCCATGCGCATGTGAAGGTATTTTTATCGTGATATTTTGGTGCAATTTAAATCTAGTTATAGACACTATATCCATTTAGAAAACATAAATATTTCTTACCAGCCAGAGTGTCAAGTAATTGATTAATGAAGGGAAGAGGAAAATGATCTTTCTTTGCTGCTGCATTCAGCTCTATATAATCCACGCATATCCTTCATTTTCTTTTCTTCTTTGGCACAATGAAAAGGGGTGACACCCATTCACTGTATGAGATTGGATATATGAATCCAACATCCAGTAAATTCTTTAATTCTCCTTTCACAATCTCTCTCACCATTAGGTTCATTCTTATTTGTGTTTGCTTGATTGGATTACAACTTTCCTTGATATAAATCTTATGTTTGCAGAGCTTAGGATGAATTCCACTCATGTCTCCATATTCCCATGCAAATTTTGTTCTATGATTTTGAATAATAGTTATCAAAAAATTCTCTTGCTGCGTATTGAGAATCTTGTTCACGTTCAGTGGTTTTCCTGAGGTTATCTCCACTTGCTTGGAGAGATCAAACATTGAGCACACATTGCTGTTGACAAAATTTAGTATACATTTGTGAGGAAGGAGTTGATGAAGAATGCAATTCTTACCTGGAATGTTCATGGTGCTTTGTTGTGGTAGAAATTTATCAAAGGGACAACTTAAACACCTTAGTCTATTATCTACTTCTTCGTTTCTTCCATATTTGTTTTGCAATACATTGAAGAGAATGCCATCTTCTTCTTGTCCTTCAATTTTACATGAGTTTTCCAACATCGTAATTTTTGTATAGAATTCTGATATGCTTCTAGTTCTTCTACCCAAATTGTTTGATCTCCTTCATTCAATGGTTGTGTAGGAGGATAAGGAATGAGCTTTTTAGTTTCACTTCCATTAGAAATAATCATATTACTAGAATTGCATCTTATGAATGCATTGGCAGTGGTCAACTATGGCCTTCCTACGATGATAGGATATCCTCCTAAGCTTGCTTTTGGTTGAAGAATAATGAAGTTAGTAGGGTATTCTCAGGAGTCTACCACTGCCACTACATCCTAAAGGACTCCTTTAGGTTTCACTATTGATCTATCTGCAAGATGAAAGACTGTGACTATTAGTCTTATTCCTTCTAACTTCAAATCATCCATGATTTTATTTGTTATGATGTTTATGGCTGCCCCCAAGTCAATCCGAGTGTTCTTTATTTTTGTGCCATTTATTGAAACGTTTACTAGTGAACTGCCTGGGTCTATGTACTTGGGAAAAATTGAATTTCCAAGAATAATATTAGTTAGTTGTCAATAACTTGCACAGTAGAAGGATCCTTTCTCTTCCTGCCTAGTTTCTTTATGCATAGGTCCTTAACCAACTTGTTATAAATTGGAAAATCCTTAATAACTTGAATCAATGGAATTTTGACACAAATATCCTTCAGCAGTTTGACAAAATCATAATCAGATTCTGATTTGAGCTCAATATTCTTTTATTGTAGTCTTTCAAGAAATGGTGGCTCATTATCCTATGTTTTATCCTTGCTAGAATTCTACCCATGGTTGTTGCGGATCATCTTGCAACATATGTGGTTCATCAACAATCTCAGTAATGGTGGGTCCAGTTGGTGGAAGAAGTGCTTTTCCTGAGCGGAGGTGAATATTGTTGACATCAATTGAATTTCTTGAATTTATTAACAAGGGAACATCAAATGAATGCTCTTAAATCCTATCAATGGTTGTACACTTGCAACCAACTTGACACTGAAGTTTGGGAAACTAAGATCAATATGCATTTCACATTTGGAAAAATACAATATTCACAACTATATCTCTAACATTTTCAGAATGTGAAAGACTAAGCCCCTTTGATCTGAATACCAAAAATTAACTCCCTTATTTATGAGGACAAGCCTCATATTTATATAATTTGATGTATTCTTAAAACCCGATTTCCCCCCAAAAACTTTAAAAAACCATCCCAGAAAGGCACAAAAAATAAGCTCCATATTTGGAAAATATTTTACAACGATGAAGATACCTTTTTCATTCCTTAATTTGATTCTGCTTCTAGATGTTGACATGGATGTATGCGGGATTTTTTACTTTTATTATTTAATCCCTTTTTATCTTATTTGTGTTGTCACCATCACTCATGAGCCCAGTCATAAATTGTTTGTTTCCTCATGTCATTATCTTACTTGATTTGATTCCTACCCTTTTGGGGAATATGCCTTAGGAAATGGATAATCATTGATACTCCCTCGTATTTGGTGCCTCCTCTGTGTGAATTTCCACTTCAAGCTAAAAATCACCTTTTGAAAGATATCAATCCGCTCCAGACCCGTGCGAGTTTTTCATAATTGATTTTCACATTTAATTTTGAAATGATACCTCACACAATTGCTCCTAAATTTCATCCCCTTATAAGTTCACATTGTTTTCTCATAAAATTGCATCTTCCTTCATGCATTCAGAGTGAAAATATAATTAGTGTGTGTGTTTCTCAAGCAATGGCGGATGTGGCATTAGGAACCAACTTGAAGGAACTTTCTTCAGAGACTTTGTATTCAATATTCGATTTTTTTGGTCTTGATAAGGCTTTTTTGAGAATGTTTTTCGAGATCAAAGATCAAGTGGATACTGATGGGCCGTTAACATCTCATGCGGTTTGGGTAACATTGATACTACGGCTTATCAATATGACCCCTTTCTTTTCCATTTTTAGGTTTTTTATTATCATTTATTTTATGTGGAAGATTAGAAAGCTCCTGAATTGTTGAAGTTTTGGCTTCGATGTCGGCTTGCCATCAAAAAAAATATCATCGATATATCTCTTTTATTATTTAATGAAGAATTGGTGGAAAAATAAATTCCTGACGATGCCTATGAAATCTTTGTTGATGGTCCTACGAAAGATATATCATCAATTTCCTACAAAATCGCCACAATAGAGCAAAGACTTGCTCTTCTTGAGAAAGCATCCGAATTGAATTTACTTTTGATAGCACAACAATCATCTCTTAATTCATATTGTATGATTTGAAATCCCACGTCAAGGTGTTGATGAAATATATTCCTTTCTCTGAATGTCCTATGGCTTTTTGGAATCCATGGAGTGGTTACGTGGTTTTTACATGTATTCTTCCTTCACCCGCAAATTTTTAATTATTTTCTGGTGTTCTATGGCCCTTTCGTGGAGTTTTGAGTGTCTCACGGCTTTTTGGAACCTACAAAGTACTAACTTCATTGTTAAACACACCTATCATTATTCCAGTGTGTCGTGGCCTTTGTTACACAACTGCATTTCCTTATCTCTTGTTACTAGTGATCCATGACATCCCCTCTTGCTTTCATCTTGCATTGTAACCCGTAGAACGTTGAGTTCTTTATTCCGTGGAATACCAATTTGATGCATTGTGGCTTCCTTAGAGTTGAATAGTCATGTCCATCTTTTAATTTTTTGAGCTTCTAGGGGAAGGGATGGTTGTGGAATTTCAAGAAGTTATTGGTGACAAGATGACATATTCAAACTTGGGTCGTTATATGGTAGATATTTCTCCAAATAACTCAACTAGGAAAGGCTCAAAATGAGCACCAACATCAACTCCATCTTGGGGATGGGCACCCCTTGTGGGTGCCACAAGAACATAAACCATGCCAAATGCCTAATCCATTGGGCAAGGAGTCAAGGAGACCAAATACATATAGGGATTTTCTGAAAAGAAACATTACATCCAAACCAAAATACTATCATGTTTCAAAGCTTGGTCACTGTAGACCAAAACACACAAAGGGAAACAACAACACAAGGAAACTATACATTGTATAATGTTCATACCTGATACCTTGGCTTAGTCCAAGAAATGTTTGAGGTGTTTGTCATTGACAGGAAACTCCAGCAAGTGTCCTTCCAAATCCTTCAGAAAGAAAGTATGTTCCCCAATTTTGATATCAATAGAATATGGCCCCATCTAGAGAGCATCAAACTTCCCATGTTTGCCTTCATCTTCATGTCTAGTATACCATAACAAGACTAAGTCTCCAACACTGAAATCTCTTGGGGTGACCTTTTTGTCAAATATTTTCTTAAGCCTTTCTATGAACATGAGATGTCTTTGGTGAGACTCTCATCTTTCCTCATCCAATTGCACAATTTGATTTATTCTTGTTTCATATGTATAAACCTCTTTACCATCTTCAAATTGTTGCATAAAATGAAATAATGAAAGTAGTATGTGTAAAGGTAGAAGGGCTTGAATCTCATAGACTAGCTTAAAATGACATTTTCTAGTAGCTCTCTTAGGGGTAACTTTGTTTACCCATAGTGCAAACTTGAGTTGTTCACCCCACTTTGTTTTGTCTCTAATGTCCTTCTAAGGATCTTTAGAAAAAAATTATTACTTGATTCTACTTGGCCATTTCCCCAAGGGTTATAATTTGATGTTGTAGACACCTAAATTTTGTTTTTACAATCTTATTTCCAAACACACACAAATCACTCTTGTTCTTGCCAAATCTGTTATAATTAGTGGTTTTCACTAATTAACTAATGTTCCTTACTAAATTAGTCAATTAACACCACGTTGTTGATTGCGTAATCTATTTCACATTCAGGATGCCACTTTAAAAAGAATCATAAGCCAAAATCCTCTTCAAAATAGACAATTAGCGTTTATAAGCTAATTAAGCCTATTTTCCCCTTGATTTAGTCAATATGCCCTAATATTGACTCAAACCCATCTTCCAACTACTGAAAATCACCCCATTCACCTACACAACATCTCAACAAGCTTTAAAAGTTTATCCTAGCCTTCTAGTTGACCCTAAGCGGTCAATTAAGGCTCCACACCTCTTAATCACTTGGAAATTCACTAATTGTGATTAGCAAGGCCTAATCATAATTAGTAATTCTAATCTAATTTGAGGCTTTTAGTCCCACATGCACCAAAATACAAGTTTATCCCAAAAGGAAAACTATAAAAAGAGTGCACCTCATTCCTTTATACTTTACACCATGCTTTGATTTGCATCTCATATAATATATATGATTCATAGCGAAGTTCAAACCCTTGCCTAAAACCTTCAACAAGGTTAGGAGATGAATAATCTAAAGTGACTTAACAAGTCATTTGGAGAGGTCATTTCACCATTGTTTGGAGTAGCAACCATAACCATTTGATTTCCCTCTTAGGTCTATTAAGGCCCATGTTAGGTAATTCAACCATATTAGTAGGCATGTTTAATTAGATATTCCATTGTTTTCATACTAGTTAAGCATTCCCTTTAACTTCTATCTTAATGTTACATTCTTAGACTTATAATCCTTAGTTATTAGGTGGCAATGGTGTTAGCCTTCCTTGATTAGCTTTGTTATTTTCTTTGTAAATTTTAGGATGCTTTCGTTTGGCACGCCCGGTGGGAGAATACCCCATTGCATTCAATTTTAAAAGCTTTTTAACTTAGTTTCAAAGTTTTTCATTTCAATTTTTAGATTAGTTTCAAGTTTCCTAGATTAATTTTATGGAGAACATATAGGAATTATTGTAGAGAATAGACAAAATATTTACGAATAATATTCAATATATTCCAGTATACTTCACACAATACAATAGCCTAATATATAGGCAATAGTTTCCCTAGAATATAGGAAACTGACTATCTCGTGAACCATATTCATAAGGTGAGTAGAAACCACCTCACAAACAATATAATGTTAATATTATATTATTGTTATTAAGTTGTTTATACCAACTCATAATAACGATAATAAAATATAATAACTTAAATAATGATTACACACAAATAATGGAGCACTAATAAATATATTTCCCAACATTCCCCCCCTTAGTGCGAACATGGGGAAAATTTTCCTTTGTACTTACACCTGCTCATGATCTGGTGATTTTCACAGGATGATCACAAACCTCAAGGATGGTTTTGCAAACAGTTGACCAAAAACCGAGAATGGTGGTTTTGCAATTGGTTTACCACAAACCAGAAAGTGATGGTTTTGCGAATGGATTACCAACAACCAAGAATGGTGGTTTTGCTATTGATTTACCAAAAACCAAAAATGAAGGTTTTCAAGTGGTTTACCTACAACCACATCATGATGTGCCAAGTACTATTATCAACCCTCATCACATTTCACTGCAGGGAATAACATAGGAAATTCTGTTGAAATCTGCGACTCACACACAAATTGAAAACTAGAAATGGAACATTGGATTATGTTCCCCCTTCAATGTGAAATTTCCACTTATTCCACAAACCAAACAACCATGATCACTGCATATAAGAACACTAAAATCTGAAGCAAACACACAACTGAAACAAAATGTGCCACCAAATCATTTGATACGGCCTCATCGTTGGCAACTGACAAGAGGTCACTGAATGACCTCCAACCTCCGATGCCTCCATCCTCTAGTATCATGCTACTAGTTCAGCTAGATGTGATCATGAAGCTCAAAATACCTTCAATAATTTGGATGTCGCATACAAGTGAAAATGCGTCCAAAATTGAAATGCGGGAAAAAAAAAATTTCAAACTTTGGACGACGACAATTTTTACAATGGCATTGACTGACAATACATTTTATTTCGACATTGACACTATGATCAATTTGACTTTACCTTTTGAAAATACAATCTTTATACTTTGACAACAAAACTATAATGATCACACTTTTAACAATACTAACATTTAACAATTAAAAGACACAACTTATTAGCAATTGATGACTTTGATGACTTTTTGATGATAACAATGACTAACTTGACACTTACAAATGGACATCAACACAAATATAGTTATTTAGAGGATAAATTTTTAGACCCAATAAAAAACTATAATATGTAAGGACCTTTCAAAATATACATTTTAATGACTTAATGACTATTCGACAAGACACAAAGATTTGATAATAATATGAATTAGTTGATTTAAACAAAAAAATCCTAATAAACTTGTAAAAGATATAATCGACCTCTTATTCACTTTAAACAATAACTAATCTGTATAGACTTTTAAACCAAACTTAAAACACAAGACTAGACTTACACGACTTGGAAAAAATACCAAATGCATGCTTGGATGATGTTTATTGGGAATACGTAACATGGGATGTGTTGATAAGCTTGGATTGTGTAGTGTCTCCAAAAAAGAGTCGATCTCACTTTCCACGCAATGTTCTAAGAAATTCAATGCATGGTATCGACAACAAGATATGAGATTGACTTCATGGATAATGGAAGACGTATTCACTGGCAAAAAGCATGGAAAGGATTTATTGTCATCTCCGCCAAACTGGAAGGAGTGATGTAATAGACAAGACCACCCACAGAAACAAACTGACCTCTTAAAGAATATTCAGATTCTTTCCACTTCCCTAACAAATTAATGAGGAAGTTGTCACTATACCTTCTGTAGAGCAAGTGAGAAATGAATTACAAATTTGAAACTAGCACTAACTGCAAAATTATTGGCATGTTAGATGTATAAAATAACTTAATAGGATATGATCCTTGCTGCCCACGTGCATTCTTTGATCTCATGGGAATAACAACCCGAAATCCTTGGAAGTATATCACAATGAGAAAAACCCAAAACTATTGTGCCAAATTCTGCTTTGTGAACGGATCCATAGGTTCACAATTCTAGAATAATATCAATGGATCATATGTTGATCAAATGCACCACATTTACTTTCTCAATGTCACTTAAAACAATGCGAACAAGGAGATCGATGCTAGAAACAAATGTTGATGCTAAAAAAATATACAGAAACTTGATGCAAAGTGAAAAATGAACAATGGATACCGAATTGGAAGGTACACACAAAGATCTGCAGAGTCACATAAACCACGATCTTGACACCCAAGTCAACTTTATCTTGCATAAAAGAAAATTGGACGCAAGCCTTTGTATTTGAACCTCACTAATATTAAGACATGCATAGATGCATATGTGGACTGTCGAAGAAGGCACAAACGTGGCATATATGATTCTACAGAGGATACCGAGAGCAATTTTATCTTCACTGGCACTGTTGGAGACTTGGAGAATTGTGTGTGGCAGATCCAAATCAAAGATATGTGAACCCGATCGTTGACGTACCAGACTGCTCAAGTACACAAGGGTCTTCCAGATCACACGTGATACACTTCAAACATCATTCACCCTCAAGAGTGAAGCACATGCCAATTGTAATCTACAAATCAAATTGATTCTTCATTAGAGGAACATGATCAGTTATACGCTCTAATACCAAATATGGAGAACATATCAGAATTATTGCAGAGAATAGACAAAATATTTACGAATAATATTCAATATATTCCAGTATACTTCACACAATACAATAGCCTAATATATAGGCAATAGTTTCCCTAGAATATAGGAAACTGACTATCTCGTGAACCATATTCGTAAGGTGAGTAGAAACCACCTCACAAACAATATAATGCTAATATTATATTATTGTTATTAAGTTGTTTATAACAACTCATAATAACATTAATAAAATATACTAACTTAAATAATGATTACACACAAATAATGGAGCACTAATAAATATATTTCCCAACAAATTTCAAGTTTTCTAGTTTACTTTCAAGTTTTATAGAGTACTTTCAAGCTTTTTATATTAGTTTCTAAATCTTTTTAGATTAATTTTAAAGTTTTAGAGTAATTTTCAAAGTTTTATAGATCAATTTCCAGTTTTGAAATTTGTTTCAACTAGATTAGTGGTAGAAGTGTTTTCATGTTCTTTGTAAGATATAAGGAGGTGAAGCCATGTCAAAATCACCTAAAAATACCAAAGATTGAACCTTTTTCAAGAAATCTTCTCAAAACAACATTCATTAAAGCATTTAGATATGTTAGAAAAGGACTAGTTTTATAAAAATGAATACCATAAATTCTTGGTAAATTTTTTCTCCAATTTTATGTTGGCATTACGTAGTTCACTTCAATACCTTTCCAATGCAAAAAAAATGGAGTTATTTTGAGGTTGGGAGAAAACATTATGGCCTCCGGAAGAAAGGTTAAGAATTTACAGGAAAAAGACGTCTGTGTATTATTGTGAGTGCCCATGCATAACTGACTTTGTAAAAATGATAGAGGGGTGCCTGTGCATGACTGTGAGTGCATGTACATGACTATAAGTGTCTGTGCATGACTGTGAGTTCCTGTGCACTAAGAGGGATGCCTACGCATCAAGGTAATTTTTTTTCAAATTCTAGAATTTCAATTTTATGATTCCTATCAGTTTTTGAGGGTTTTTAGATGTTGTTTTTGTCAATTTATTGATTTTAGAGAAATATTCCTAACAAAATTGTCTTAGGGTTTGATAGATGATATGTTTTCATACTTTGTTTTGAGTTTGGAATAGGATTGTGTATGCTCTTCTATAGCAGCTAGTGTGATCTTGAGAATCAAAAACACCCCTAAACCACTTCTGGCTTCTTGGGAGTAAGTAAGAACAACCATCCTTCATTTTTTACTTAAGGGAACAAACTTTCATGTTTTGACATATGCTTGATCTTTTAGTTTAAGAGTTTTTTCATTTGATAAAGAACGAAGGCTAAAATTTGTGTATGCTCTTCCCTTGCACCTAATGTGATCTTGGGAATCAAAAACAATTTTAGTCTTTCATTAAGAAGCTCTTGGGTTAATTGGGAATAAACCTTGTTTCTTTGCAAATTTTTACAGTAGTTAGTTGATTTACAAGATTTTCATTTCTATTTAGTTGGATTATTTTTTGTGTATGCTCTTCTCTTTCACATAGTGTGATCTTGAGAAACAAAAACAACACTTAATCCTCTTTCTATGATATTGTGAACCTTTTTGAACTATTAATCACTTGTGTGAAGGACCTAAAACACTTGTCAAAGAAAGAAGGGCTCTCTTCAAACCAAAATTCTAACATTCACGTGTGTTGTAGGTTGCCATTGGTGGTATAAACCAAATTATTTAATCCAAAAGATAAAAAATACACCATTCAAAACATTGTATTACAAGTTTCGATTAAGAGCTACGACACGTCCACTTAACTAGGACATAACCCCTTTGGCATAAGACTTAAGCTACAACAATGGGGGTGCTCCTAGGAACCCTAAATTAGTTCACGCAAGAGGGAACCTGGTGAACGAAATAGGAAAGTGCTCCACACTACCGACTTGATTAGTACGCCTTGGTGAGATTAGAGTCAAAGATATCTGTATTGCGACCCCAATGAAAGTATAACTGAACGCACTTCGGTGCTCATTATACGGAAGGGGGTAAAGTAAAACTTAAGATACTCCTTGGGAAACCTTGGTAAATTGATCTCTCCATAGATATCTTGTGACACCTAGAGAGAGAACCACCTAGGAAGCTTGCCAGCTTGGAGCCATTATTTTTGTCTTAGTTAGTATACTTGATATCTCTCACAAAGTGATAAATTTTTTAGATTCAAACTCTTGTTTTCCGAACAAGGAAAATAATCTCTCAAAGTTGAAACCACATGATTTTCATTACGAAATCTACTTAGTGTCATTTTGTCCTAGTTTTTCACTTTTCCTAAGACAAGGTGAAACTCTGCCAAAATAACACCAAGTTTATTTCAACACCACTTGGTCTACACCCTTGTTTTCTTGTTTCCCATTTTGGACAAAAGGAAACAACATATATGGATGTCGCTAGATATCACATGTCCACCACTTTTGTATTCTACTTGTGCGACTAGGTTGCAATGCCGAAGCGCAAGTGGTGAAAGTGTGCATGGTACGTATTCACGATCTAGTAGGCCCTCTTGTCTCAAAGACCCATATTTGAGACTTATTATCATCGTAGTTAGGTGATTTCATCCTTGTCTCCTTTTGAGTTGTTACGCTGCCCAAATTGTAACCATACAATTGAGATATATACTTCTTGTTTCCATTGTGAAATTAGGCCTAAATCTCTATATTGTAGGGTTACACTGCTCGCACGCATAACAATTTATTGATATACTTTGACTTAGTATTTAAACCCTAGCTTTGTCTCAAGTTTTGTCAGTGTTGAGGTTACTTTGTTAGCAACGCTATAGTGTCATTTTGATACTAAAATCTTTCTTTCTCGTAAAGTTAGATTACGTGTCCAAATAACATTGTTACATTGCTCGCATTTGTATCGTCCATTTTACAAAGCTTAGACTTTGTTAGTGTTTAGAAACTAGATTTTAGCATATCTTGCTAGAAGACCACATAAACATTCTCTTATCATTTAGGCACCCAAAAATGTAGGTACTGTACTACCGGAAAGAGGTTACAGAAGCCCCAATGATGATTCAGGTCTCTTCGCAAGGTGTTCGGAATCCAGAAAAGCTCGCCAAGTATATGTTTGCATCCCAAATGCTCTATCCAAGCTCCGTGTGCTTTGTTCTATCCTCTGCCCCCCTTTTCTTTGCATTTTGGTCTTAAGTGACAGGACCGCTGCCCAGGATAGGGCGGTGGTCCTGTAACCGCCGCCCTACACAGGGCAGCGGTCTCGTGACTGCCCAGGATAGGGCGGCAGTCTTGTAACCGCCGCTCTGCACAGGGCGAGGTGGTCCTGTGTGCATTTTCCAGAACATTCCGACGATCACGTCAAACATAAAAATTCAACTTTCACCCGCATTCTTCAACCACTTTGGCTTGCATTTATGTTTTGGCCACCTGGTAAATAGTGTTTTCCCTTTGTTTATAGTAAAGGAGATCAATTCCAAGTTACCCTCTGGTAAATCCAAATGCTATAAATAGCCAGCTTGTTTTCAAACAAATGGCCCCTCTCCTTCTGTGTTTGATTATTCAGTTTGTTGAAAATTCTTGCATGAGTTTCAATAGTTTCATATTTTGCATGAATTATCAGCCTCTCATTTCTGTTTTAGAGATCATTTGATCTTCTTGCTTTCATCTTACTTCATTGTTGTCCCATACAATCAGTTTAGCATAAGGTAGTTTCATTTTTAGATTAGAATCCATTTAGAGTTGCAGGTTTTGTTTTGTCACAAAAGATAGTTTCCAGAATTCTCGGTGTATTTGCGTTGTATCCACAATAAATCCTGCTAGGAATTACATAGTCAAGCTCTGTTCACTTGCACTATCCCTCTCTTACTTGCATTGTATTCGGTTTATATCCAAAGCTGCCATTGTTCGAGTATCTTCTTCTGCTGACGCTATCATATACACACTTTTCTGGATTCACGAGAACACAAAGGAACGAGGAGATCACACTGAGGGGACAAGTCATGACACAACTGGATTTACCACTGTTCTGTAAACTCTAGGTTTGAGCTATCAAAGTTCTAGTTACAATATATCAAATAGAGTAGTAAATTATTTCATTTCAGTTAAAGCTCACTTTCGATATTGCCAGGGAAGCTGTGGGGAATGATAGTTTCTGAGAAACTATGATTCATTCTTCACTTCTGAGGTAGGATCGGAAGTCTTTCGATTAAAATTAGTTAGTTATTTAAATATTTAGGATAAATTCACAACTGCACAGGAAAATAGCTATACCAGGCTACCTTGCTTGTTTTGATTCTGTTATTAGATTAATTGTCCATTTTCTGAATATATTAGAATAGCTGCTCTTTTAATTTTGTTAAAATACTTCATCAAAAATACAAAAATAAAAGAATATATGCATAGTGTAGATATATCTTTCATAATTAGTTTATTCATTTCAGTTAAAATTGAATCATCTTTGTATGACAATCACGGGACCTAGAGAGCCCAGAGATTACGTTTTCGAACCAGTGGTACCTCAACCAAATCTCTCCACAACACTAGCTGATATAGATCAAGACCTTAGGATTCAGGTTTTTCAAATGACAATAAACCTACAAGCAATTAGTGAACAATTGAGAGAGTTGAATATTGAAGACGACAAGGCATACACATTCTGGTCAAATCAACCCAACTACAGACTGCCTTGATAGGATATCCACATGACCATACAAGAACTCGAAAGAGAACAAATATTTGGTTGCGATCCTTTAGTTCCACAACCCAACACAGGAGACCTCCTCATCGACATAGATACTGGCTTACGTATTCAAGTTGCCAGAACACCCGTAAGGTATTCTGAGAAAATCATACAACTTCTAGTTCTAAACATAGAAGCTGAAAAAGCTTATGACTATTGGATAGTCGGAAGAAGAGATTGACTCCTCATATGACCATAGGAGGTCCGCCACAACCACGAACTTACGGTTGTGATCCACAGGTCCCACAACCCAACGGGCCTACTGATCAATCAGACATTGACACTGGTTTACGCACACTAATATTCAGATCCTCACCACTTCCACCAGACATCATTACACAATTCTCCATATTAAATGTAGCAGCCAATCAGGCTAGGGATTTCTACACTAGACCAGAGAATCATCCATAAAACTCCAAGGATCCACTACACCTCTCATCACCATTTTCCATGACCTTGTCTGGAAATATACACGAAGCACCTACAGGTCATTTTCCACGTATCCAACAGCCAATAAATAGGATCTCGGTAGAGCTCGACATTGATTGGAGCCTCCGAGTAGCTATTATATCTGAATGATCCATTACACCAATTCAGGTTAGGAGGGCCTTCTTTGCCTTAGATTCACAGATTCCATTATTGTGTGTTGAGGATATAAGATTGCCCAACTAGTTTTTCTGTATCCACATATATTCCATTCTCACCGGCTGTCTCGGCACGACCTCGGGAGGTCAGGTACAAAGAAGAGTTGCTTGTAGATTCTCATGCTCGCATGTCACTTTTCTATCATACAAAATTGGTGAACCCAACGTGAAACAAACAACTGTTCTCCTTTTATTTTCATTTCTTTCATCCACCTTCACTCTTTCCCATTATTCTGTGGGTATTCATATACCCCCCGAATATGTCGGGATACGACGCATATGGCAGACCTCTCTCAGGTCTCAAAGAAAATTATGGTCAAACAAATAGACAACCGTCACCCTCACTTTCTGCATGGGCTGACAACTATTCAAGTAATTACTTGTCATCACAAACTCCTCCTCAAAGAACTAGCTCTAGTTCTTCATTCTGAATTGAGGAGTTGGATCAGCTTACACAAACGCAACAACCAGAGCCCTCAGGATCTAACAATATGATGTTTACTGGAGAGTCCACTTCATCTCCTCAGGTTTTGTTCAGACCACAAATCAGTAGACAGTCAGATCCACTCCCATTTTTGGATGAGGAGTATTTAGCGCGCTATGCTAGAAGTGAACAATGCTTCCAAAACATGTACCCACCTATAGGAAGTTTGCAAACACAACCCGATACCCTACTCCAAGAAAACACCCCCATTCCTCCACCTATGGGAAATACTCTCGGTGAAGCTTGGCAGGGTAATGATCAATTCATAGTAGGGTATCATACCCCTTTACAACCTCAAGGTGTACAACAAACACCATTAAGGAAAAACACTGTGTCTTCACCAATCGAGGTCATCTCAGCCTTAGTTGAGAAAGTTAGAGGATTGGAACTTGCTCAAGAAAATCAAAATTCATATTTCAGGCAAGCAGGAATCCCCAACCCTCCACATCATCCCAGCCAATTTGACCTCCTTACAGGAACATAGGCACGTTAGGTATGCCTCCTCAACATTCGTATAACTATCAGCAGCAAACACCAACTAGAACTATGTTTTCAAATGCTCTCAGTTGAAAATATGATACCTCCCAGATTAGCACCTAACAACCCATACCAGAGCAATGCTCCTCCCTACTTAAACATCTATTCAAAATCACCATAGGGAGACATGTTCTCTTCTCCCGGGATGTTCGCTCAACCACAGGGATTTCCTTATGCCCCTGCAAATACATATGCCATGCCATATCAACAACCCATGCCACCCCCACCCCCTCAGCAGGCACCATCAATGGTCGAAGCCTATGCGGTAGGGACTTACTTAGAATATTTAAAAGAGCCCCTAGACTTCACCATACGAAATGTCATGCTTCCAAGGCCTCTTCCTGATTTACCCAAATACAAAGGGGAGGGAGATCCAAATGCACATATCAAGGCCTATGCCACAGCCATTCGAGAACTACTCCCTTGGGATGGGGTTGTTGCTAAGATATTCCCTAAAACCTTAGAGGGTATTGCCCTTGATTGGTACTACAGAATACCTGAAGCCTCGATACACTCATTCAAACAACTCGTGTCAGAGTTTATCAAAGCTTTTGATATGAACAAATTATTGAGAACAAGAATCAGGGAATTCTTGCATATTAAACAAGAGCATAATGAATCCACTGCTCATTTTATTCAAAGATGGCATACGGTTCTCTACTCATCAGCAAGTGCTCCAAACATGGATCAGATGGAACTATGTGATTTATTCCTTCATTCCCTCAATAGAGAGATAAAGGAAGAAGTCTAGAAGTTCCCACTAAGAACTTATGATGAAGTACTCGAGAGTGCTCTCCGAATAGATCAAGCAGCAATAGATAGTGG
The DNA here is from genome assembly GCA_019776745.2 of Taxus chinensis. Lineage (NCBI taxonomy): Eukaryota > Viridiplantae > Streptophyta > Pinopsida > Cupressales > Taxaceae > Taxus > Taxus chinensis. The sequence continues at coordinate 1,697,263 of CM034150.1, read as the reverse complement.
TCGTAAGACATACAAAATGAACGGGAAATTAATCACTCCCAATCAAAACACTACGACCTATCCTAATGCTGGGAATACCAATCAAGGACCCAAAATCCTTAACAAAAACCGTGGGGTAACAACAGATGGAGTAACAGACCAAGTTAAAAGAGAAAACATTGTAAACATTTCGCCACCCGTTAACAATCAGTGAAATAACAACTTTACTCCAACAATCAATGCGGTGGATTTTAATCGTCCACCACGACAACAACAACAACAACAACAATGGAAAATCCAAACACAAGGTCCAAATCGAAACCCAACTGGATATCAGAGTCAAAACCAAAGGCAACAGCCTCAAAATTTTAACTCTAACAACCAGCAACCTTATCAGAATTTTGGACCACAGCAAGTTTCAAATCAACAACCTTGAAACTATAATACCAATTTGTATTGTGGCTTCCACAAGATTCAAGGCCATGATACTAGGACTTTCGTGACTACAATAAATTCATGCAGCATTTTCCAGAAGACCAAAGACAACTCTTTATAGATATGTTCTTAGCAAATTCTGTAATACCCACGCCAAACACTTACACAGGGGCAGTCTCCCCTCAAAATGCACCCCTCAAGATCTTTAACGATCCACTCCCAAATCATTCTAACAATAACAGGTTAGATCCAAGTGGAATGAACAAGGGTGTTATGACAGGAAATAACGATCATGAAGCTTCAACTTCATTAAGTCCACCGGTCGCACCCCAATTAGGAACTCGACCGCAAACCAAGATAGTTGGCCTGGTAGAGTTAGACACTGAGCTACCCATAGAAACCATAACAAGAACACGGATTATTCTTCTCAACCAGTTCCAAGTTATCCATTAGAACCAGACAACATTCAACAAACATTGGTAAAACCCATAGGTGCTTATGATTTAATTAATGACTTAACAAAGACCTTCTCTCATATTTCCTTCTTGGATTTGTTGAAGAACTCTCCCGCCCATAGGGCTTGCTCTATTAGAAGCATTAGGCCTTGGTCATTTAATTAACATCACTCCTCCTCCAGAAACGCAAGTAAACCATGTAGACTTTGATGTCTACCCTCCAGGGCAGACAGATAGGGATACTGAGTTTATATTTGATATAAGCAAAATGCCAACAGACACTGAAATTGCATGTAGAGGTGACCCAGCCTTACATTTACAAGTATGGGTTTACAATAATTATGTTAAATGCGTAATGATTGACGATGGGGCAGTAGTTAACATATCCCCCTTCGCTTTTATTCAAAAGCTAAGATATGGAGAAACGAATTGTTCCACAACACGAAATACGCTAAGAGGTTATGATAGCCTCAAGGCCACTTCAATTGGAACCATAGTTTTACCAGTCACCTTAGGACCCAAGACGGTCCTCACCGAATTTTATATTATAGATCGGGAAACCAACTATAATATGATCCTCGGTCGACCATGGATACACCGCATGAAGGCAATCCCTTCCACTTTATTCCAGGAAATAAGATTTTTGCACTTAGGGAAAATATTTGTGGCACAAGGTGACCCAAAACCCTTCGATATACACCTAGCTGACTTGAAGAAAATACCAGCGTTCACTCCGAGTTTGAACTCCCAACGAATCAACTTAGCAAACCAATTAATTCAAAACCAGAAGAGAAGTTGATACCTACCACAGAATTGGAAATTACAAATCTAGTCGAGGGCATTCCAGCACTCAAAAATGAGACTAACGTTATAGAAATGGTATCATTAGGGACTACCACAAAAATTGTAGAATTACTAGAGAAAGATCTACCCATTCTCCTACCATTTGATTCTATGGGTATGGGATACACCCTAGGAATTGGTTCCCTTCCATCAGATGAAGTTTGTATGGTAGAAGTAACCGAGGCAGAAGAAACAGACATGATGAATATCCCAACATCCATTTTTCCAAGAAAATATTGGACTCTCCACTTCGATGGAGCTAGATGTCACTTTGGAGCTGGGGCAGGTGTGATCTTTACTTCTCCCGAGGGAAAGATCCTACCTTTTTCCTTTAAGTTAAACTTTGAGTGTACAAACAATATGGCTGAGTACGAAGCCCTCCTCCTTGGCCTCATCATAGCCAAAAGAATGGGTGTCGATAACATTAGAGTGCTAGGAGACTCACAACTAGTTGCAAACCAAGTCTCTGAGGTATATGAGACTAGAGCTGAACATTTACAACTCTACAAAATGGTGGTATTAGATCTAAGCAAAGGATTCAACTTCATATCAATTGAAGCAATCCCACGAGAGTAGAACCTTCTCACAGATTCAATAGCAACCTCAGCTTCCCATTTTACTCCAAACAGTGAGTTGGAAAACACAAGTTTCACAGTATCACTTCGTACTAAACCATTGGTGCGTAAAATACCAACAAACCCACTCCTGACTCATATAGAAGCTGAGAATGAGTTTTCTATCCTGGATCACTTTGACAGTGATAGAGTCACTCTCGAATATCTAAATGCCTATGCAGAGCTACATCTCGCTCATCACATAGTGGATCTTTCCCTAATACCACATTCCTCTTCCTATTTTGGAAATCCCATGATAGAGTCTCCTCCACAAAAGGATCTCGATATCTACGAGGTAGAGAACAGAGAAAGTTTGGAACTACCTCCAGCCCCACCTGAATTTGAAGAAGGCAATGCTTCCTTGATCGAAGAAACAATTGACATAAACATTGGAACGGAGGAAGAACCAAAGATTTTAAAGTTAGGATCCTCGTTAACTCCAGAGGAGATAGAAATACACACCCAAATCCTCAAGGAACATCAAAAGGCTTTCACGTTTAACTACAAAGAAATGACAGGAATTGCACCACATATCATGGTACATAATCTTGTCACCAAACCAGATGCAAAGCCAATTAAACAAAATTCAAGACCAATGAAGCCAAAAGTGGCTCTCATGGTAAAAAGAAGTAATGAAACTTCTCCAAGTAGGATTCATCAAACCAGTTGACTATTCACAATGGGTGTCTAATATCGTCCCTGTTCTCAAAAAGAATGGAAAGATACACATTTGCATAGACTTTCAGGATATTAACAAAGCTTGTCCCAAAGATGACTTCCCATTACCATCCATTGACGTCATTGTTGATGCAACAACTAGATTTGAACTGTTGTCCCTCATGGATGGGTTTTCAAGGTATAATCAGATTAAAATATCTAAACAGGATCAAGCCAAGACCACATTTATAACTCCTTGGGGAACTTATTGTTACGTTGTCATGTCATTCGGTCTTAAGAATGCCGGCACTACATACCAGTGGGCAATGACATACATATTCCATGACCTTATTCATAAAATTGTGGAATCCTACGTGGATGACTTGTTGGCCAAGGCCAAGAAGTGTTGTGATCACCCAGAAGTACTCCGTATCATTCTCTCACGATTGATTGAATATGGTGTCACATTGAACCCAGAGAAATGTGTATTTGGTGTGACAGGAGGCAAGCTTCTGGGTTACATTATATCCTCACGAGGGATTGATGTTGATCCAGCCAAAATCTGGGTTGTTCTTGAAATGATTCCACCATCAGATGAGTCTGGTATCAGATCATTTCTTGGGAAACTAGGTGCAATCTGAAGGTTCATCCCAGATTTAAGTTTTGCTATTCATCCAATCAACAATCTATTAAAGAAAGATTATAGCATTGATTGGATAGAAGAATGCAACGAGGCCTTCGAAGCAGTTAAACGCTTCTTGTTGTCTCCTCCCACATTAATGCCTCCTAGACCAGATCATCCTTTGATCCTGTATTCACGGGCCACTGATGTCTCGCTAGCTTACATGCTGGCTCAAGAAGACAATGATAAACGAGAACGTGCAGTCTATTTCATTAGCCGAACGTTGCTTGATTATGAAACACGTTATACACAGGCAGAAAGAGAATGCCTTGCCATAGTCTTTGCAACGAAACATTTAAGACATTACATGTTAAACCAAGAAACAAGGGTCATTGTAAAGACAGATCATTTACGAACATTCCTCACGCAAGGGTCTTTATCTAAAAAGGCTAGACATTTCATAACCTTAATGGGTGAATTTGAATTAACATTTGTAAACCAGAAATCCGTTAAGGGACAAATCATTGCAGACTGGTTAGCTGACAATCCGTTAGATGGAGGTGATCTGGTAAATCTGGACTTTCCTGATGAGTGCATATACTTTGTCGAAACCAGACCCCCCATCTCTACATGCCCTTGGTACACTGACATCATCAATTTTATCATGGACCATACGTACCCAGAAGGTGCCACATCGCAACAAAGAAGGCGGTTACGCATTATCGCTGCTAAATATGTTATCTTAGAACAAGTACTCTATCATAAAGCCTTCGATGGAATGCTTTTAAGATGCGTTGACACTGAAGAATCCAAAAAGATTCTTTATGAATCCCATAGTGGGATATGTGGAGGCCACTTTGGTGGTCACGCCACTGCTCGTAAAATACATCAGATGGGCTATTTCTGGCCCACTCTTGAACATGATGCAGTAGAGTTTGTGCGTAAGTGCCATAAATGCCAAGAATTCTCCCATGAGATTCACATGCCAGCACAATCTCTATAACCAATAGCAACCCCATGGCCTTTCTCCACGTGGGGTCTAGATTTGATAGGGAAATTCTCTCCCTCATCAACAGATGGCCATAACTTTATAATCATGGCCACAGAATATTTTACCAAATGGGTAGAGGCCATGCCTCTCACCACCATACCAGGTTCTGTAATCACTAAGTTTATTTTGAATCAAATCATTTGTAGGTATGGTGTCCCGCAAGTCATTATCTCAGATAATGGCACATCCTTTAAGAATGATGAGGTCTGTGAATTATGCAGTAAATTCAAGATAAATCATCATACAGCCTCTCTTTACTACCCTCAAGCCAATGGACAAGCCGAAGCAACAAACAAAACATTAAAAGCTATTCTCCTCAAAACAGTTAAGGAGAACAAACGAGATTGGCATTTAAAATTATACCTAGCCTTGTGGGCCCATCGAACCTCAATAAGAACACCAACAGGAGCAACCCCTTTCTCATTAGTATTCGGGGCAGAAGTAGTTCTCCCGCTTGAGGTCGAAATACCTAGTCTCCGCATCTCATTACAAGGGATTCTGGGAGAAGAAGCCTATAGAGAGGCATGCCTCTCTCAACTAGAAAGCCTTGATGAGGCCAGGCTAAATGCCAAACAATGGCATAGAGCCTATGCTGACCAGATGTGTCGAAAATATAACAAAAAAGTCTACGAGCGAGAAATATATGAGGGAGATCTAGTTCTAAGACTAGACAACCAGATTGATAAGAAAACCGGCGAAGGAAGGAAATTCCGGCCCAAGTGGTTGGGCCCATACCGAGTCATGAAAGACTACAAAAATGGTGCGTATCTCTTGTGTACACTAGAAGGTGAGGAATTCAATGAAACAGTCAATTCCTTGCATCTTAAACGGTTTTACGCATAAGACATCAATGTCGTCACCATTTGTATATTATATCTACCTACATTACATTAGTCACTTAATTGTTTCATTTTGTTCACTCGTTTCGTAACCATTGTGGTCAAGGAACTTATTCTTAAGCAATTCATTACAAACTTCTGAAAGTATTGGCAAAAACATTCAAAATCATATCTCTTCAAGTTTTCATAATATCATCAAATAATTTAGAAATCTTTTCATCAAGATCGACAGACAAATATTGATGAAAACCATACCAAGGCCTGCATACTTGGTTTTTCTCTTTCTTTCTACTAGGTGAAGTTGTTCTTACCTACGGTCTATTCTAGAAGCTTCTTGGTGTCACATCTATCCCTCTTACGTCTCTTTGAAACAAGGATATTCCAAAATCATAGATCAGAAGTGTCAAAATCAAATAGAATCAAAAAATACCAAGCAAACAGAATATTTTATTTTACACACTTCTTTGCCCCACCAACCTTCGGTGATAAGCCCACATCTCTTACTAGTGGTGTGAGGTTGGGAAAGGAAAGAAGTGCCCTTACTCACCTATATCCTACCTTTGGTGACAAACCCATGCTTCTTACTAGTGGCATGGGGCAGGGTGTGGGGGGTCCATTCACACAAATTAACAAATCTTGGTATTTTAGAAATACAAATCAAATTATATTAAGTGAAAATAAGTGTCCAAATTCCAAAGAGATCAAATCCTCAAAACCAGATTTTGTCAACCAGGTTGCCATTTATAGATCTAAGTCTAGATAAACTGGAAAGTAAGTTGCCTTCTGAGCTTGGTGGTAGTTTTGAGTAGGGTAAGTGTGTAGGTCTAAGTTTGGTTTTGTCACTGGTTTGTCTATCTCTCATCATTTCATCCAGTCAAACTCATATAATTTGTGCCCTTCCCAACTCTTGGTGTTGAGCCCTCGCATCTTACTAGTTGCGTGGAGTTAGGAGTGGGGCAAGTTCATCTCTCTCATCACTGCATGGTCATCACGTTTTTCCAAAATAAGAAGAAACAACGAACATTGCCCAAAGAAGCCAAAAGTTCAGTACTACAATATGTTTGCATCATCACATATCAGCATTACAAAACAAATCAAAGAGAAACATTATGTTATCACTTGTCATCCATTGCATACATTCTGAAAAGCATATAAAAGAAAAGATTCTAAAAACATCTAGTATACACATGGGAAACGAATCACAAAAATTCTAGATACAAGAAGATCTAGATCTAAAAAGAGATATATATATATATATATATATATATGTTTTATATATAATGCCATCAATGCCATCATGCACTAGGCATGGTCAAAATGCTCAATGAGCCCAGAAAATACAAAAACACTCGTATAAATATCCAACCAAAAATCACTACAAAAAGACACCATGATCTCTCAATCCCTGTGAGATCCCTCAGAAGGTGCACGACCGCATCTAGGACTCCTGCTATGATGATGCTCTGAATGAACTGAGGGCTCACGATCACAGCCAGTAGCTGTGGTCTCACTGTGAGAATGACTCCTCCTCATCAAGCACTCAGTGGTCCTATATCCAACTACCTCAGCATGGAGAGAAGTCATGATCTTTGTCCACCTTCCAGACAGGGGAAAACATGTCAGTATGTCTACCGGCTGCTAAAGGCTCTCCCACATCCATAGTAAGCTCCACCCATGTACTCTCCAAAGGGAGCAGTAGAGTGTCCATGCACACCTGGCGAATCAAGTCTCGCCATCCCTCAGTAGTTCGCTACAAATAAAAAAGGAGAAATAAACAAGTTAGAAAGTTGTCCATGATAAAGTCAAAAAAAAACGAAACAACAAAAGGGAAATATCAACTAAACAATTCTAACTAAAACAAAATCAAGAAAAGAGTAGTAACTCACTCGGATCTCTAGGCATCCAGGTGGGATCTCTAGGATCTGCACCTACCACTGACATTGCCGCTGACTATGGAACCTCCCCCAAATCTAGAAAGAAGTGACGTCCTGCTACGGACTCATCATCTCCCCCAATGTCCCGAGAAGGCAACTCCTCTAAGATCAGGGTCACCTTCTCTGCACTCTCCTCCACCCTCTCAGCCCTCAAGATATCCTGAGTGTCATGCCACTCAGAGTCACTCTCATCATCCCTGACCAGACGTCCCACTGTCTCGCCTCCTGTCTGTCTCCTCCTCCATCTCCTCTCCTGTGAACTCCTCAGAGTCTGAGTCCACATCAATGGGCTCATCACTCTCTCCACTATGAGCAGGACCGGCTCCAATCTGAAGTAAAGGTGCTCGAGGAGCACTGGCTACCCCTCGGGCATGAACCACCCACCTAGCTGCAATGGGAACTCCAGGAGTGATCGTAGTCCAACCTCAGCCTCTAGGACCTCCCCTGGCCTCGCGAACAGACCTGTATACTGGCCCCGCTGGAGGAAACATATCAATGTAGGGGAGGCCAAACTACTGTGGTACTCTGTCAAAGGGGTGGATCTCAAACTTCCCCATCCTGTCTATCAGCTGACTAGTAGTATAAGCAAGCGATCAATGTGTGTGTCTCCTCTCCCCATAACCCTGCCATGGCCTGATAAGGAGTGGCCTCCATGTCTGCAGTAGTCAAGGAAGCCACTGGCTGGTGTGGCATCCTAAGTACGGTCATCCCTATCCACCTCGCTTCCCTGACAGCCCCAGGATCCTCTACCTGTACACCTCTCCCATAGGGAATGATGCGCTCATACACCCAACTCATGACTAGAGTAGGGTGACTCAATGACTGCCCCTGTAATCTGACCACCCTATACAAATCATGATAGGTGGTCCCAAGGATGTCTGCTCCCCAAGCGTAAATACGGCCATGGGCCTCAATCTGTGTAATGATAGGAGCCCAGCAGTATAAAAGAGTATCCCCTCCCTTGTCCCCAATCAACCGCGAGGCCAAGATACCCATGATAGCCTAGTGGAGCACAGGGATATCAGAACCAATAATAGAATGGACCTTCACCCCCTTCTTTGACCCCATGGAAACAACAACATCTCCCATATATGTGGCCCACTGAACCATCTAAGATTTGGACACTACTGTCTTAAGAGACAGCCACCTCCCAAGAATCAGAACTCCCAGTATACGGTAGACATCCTCAAGGGTGATGGTCCACTCACCCCTAACTCCTGGAAATCGGAAAGTGTTCCAGTCTGCATCCCAGTATGAAAATAAGTCACATAATATGTGACTAGAAGGAGCAACATGAGGAACATGAGAGATCCTCAAGATACTAGCCCTTTGTAAAGTGTCTCTCTCTACCTGGGTCAATGCATCCAACACTGCTGGGAGCCAATCACACTCCCTCTCTCTGCTCCATCTGATGTACTCCTCCTTCTTCATGCATCCACCCAAAACATAGAAAAAGAGTAAGTTAGTAACATAATCCAACTGGAAAAATCATCAGGAACATATAAAAATGCCAAAAATGCAAAAACAATCAAGTAATACATCTCTTTTTGCATTCTGTTCGAAACTACCACCCTGTGCAGAGTGGCAGTTTCATAACCGCCACCTTCTGTGGTGGTGGTCCTGTAACCACCACCTTATGAAGCGTGGTCTTGTAACCGCCGCCTTCATAGGGTGGCGGTCTCATGACCGCCACCCTATGCAGGGTGGCGGTCCTGTCCGAATCGGTGAACACCCCTTAAGCCCTAAAACACTTAAAAAATGCAAAAATACATCATTTTGGATGAAATGAAGACCTACCCTATGGGCGCCCCCCCTAAAGACTCATTTAAGACTAACATTTTTGAAAATAATCCCCCCAAGACAAATATTTCTACATTTCTATATTTTGGATTTAAAAATGATAAAATGAGAAGAACTAACCTGAGACTTCGTAGGTCGATGTCCTGCTCTCGGAGGCATGATCACGATCTTGCAATGGACATTTTGACTGTACTCTCGTCGAAAATGGTCACCATGGGTCCCAGAGCTCAAAAACCACCAAATCAACACGCATAAATGAATAGTAAAATGAGCTCATTTTAAATATATATAGTATTCTAATTTGGTTTTGATTGTTTTTACGTAGAGTTGGAGCGTCGACGGAGGTAAGTTCTAATCCCCGCGTGAATGGTAAGTCCTCATTCCATATTAATTTAGTTTTATTTTTTGATTTATTTTATCTATCTGCACTTGAGTCCTCTTTTCATTTTGCAGGTAGCGGGAATCTGGATGGCGACATTTCGACACACAGGTGTGTCAGGTATAACTTCTAACTCCCCATTTTGGGACCGCCATACTCAGACCCACCGTTTTATGCCTCTTCATGGCTAAAACGCCTCTCCGAGGGGGGCAATATGTACGTACCCAAAAATGTAGGTACTGTACTACCGAAAAGAGGTTACAGAAGCCCCAATGATGATTTAGGTCTCTTCGTAAGGTGTTCAGAATCCAGAAAATCTCGCCAAGTATATGTTTGCATCCCAAATGCTCTATCCAAGCTCTGTGTGCTTTGTTCTGTCCTCTGCCCCCCTTTTTCTTTGCATTTTGGTCTTAAGTGACAGGACCGCCACCCTTCCTGGGCAGCGGTCCCGTGACCACCACCCAGGATAGGGCGGCGGTCCTGTAACTGCCACCCTACACAGGGCAGCGGTCCTATGCGCATTTTCCAGAACATTCCGACGATCGCATCAAATGTAAAAATTCAACTTTCACCCACATTCTTCAACCACTTTGGCTTGCATTTATGTTTTGGCCGCCTGGTAAATAGTGTTTTCCCTTTGTTTATAGTAAAGGAGATCAATTCCAAGTTACCCTCTGGTAAATCCAAATGTTATAAATAGCCAGCTTGTTTTCAAACAAATGGCCCCTCTCCTTCTGTGTTTGATTATTCAGTTTGTTTGAAGTTCTTGCATGAGTTTCAATAGTTTCATATTTTATATAAATTATCAGCTTCTCATTTATGTTTTAGAGATCATTTGATCTTCTTGCTTTCATCTTACTTCATTGTTGTCCCATACAATCAGTTTAGCATAAGATAGTTTCATTTTTAGATTAGAATCCATTTAGAGTTGCAGGTTTTGTTTTGTCACAAAAGATAGTTTCCAGAATTCTCAGTGTATTTGTGTTGTATTCCCGCAATAAATCCTGCTAGGAATTACATAGTCAAGCTCTGTTCACTTGCACTATCCCTCTCTTACTTGCATTGTATTCAGTTTATATCCAAAGCTGCCATTGTTCGAGTATCTTCTTCTGCTAGACACTATCACATACACACTTTTCTGGATTCACGAGAACACGAAGGAATGAGGAGATCACACTGAGGGGACAAGTCACGACACAACTAGATTTACCACTGTTCTGTAAACTCCAGGTTTGAGCTATCAAAGTTCTAGTTACAATATATCAAATAGAGTAGTAAATTATTTCATTTCAGTTAAAGCTCACTTTCAATATTGCCAGGGAAGCTGTGGGGAATGATAGTTTCTGAGAAACTATGATTCATTCCTCACTTCTGAGGTAGGATTGGAAGTATTTCGATTAAACTAGTTAGTTATTTAAATATTTAGGATAAATTCACAACTGCATAGGAAAATAGCTATATCAAGCTAGCTTGCTTGTTTTGATTTTGTTATTAGATTAATTTTCCATTTTCTGAATATATTAGAATAGCTTGCTCTTTTAGTTTTGTTAAAATACTTCATCAAAAATACAAAAATAAAATAATATATGCATAGTGTAGATATATATTTCATAATTAGTTTATTCATTTCAGTTAAAATTGAATCATCTTTGCATGACAATCACGGGACCTAGAGAGCCCAAAGATTACATTTTTGAACCAGTGGTACCTCAACCAAATCTCTCCACAACACTAGCTGATATAGATCAAGACCTTAGGATTCAGGTTTTTCGAACGACAATAAACCTACAAGCAATTAGTGAACAATTGAGAGAGTTGAATATTGAAGACGACAAGGCATACACATTCTGGTCAAATCAACCCAACTACAGACTACCTTGATAGGATATCTGCATGACCATACAAGAACTCGAAAGAGAACAAATATTTGGTTGCAATCCTTTAGTTCCACAACCCAACGCAGGAGACCTCCTCATCGACATAGATACTGGCTTACGTATTCAAGTTGCCAGAACACCCGTAAGGTATTCTGAGAAAATCATACAACTTCTAGTTCTAAACATAGAAGCTGAAAAAGCTTATGACTATTGGATAGTCGGAAGGAGAGATTGACTCCTCATATGACCATAGGAGGTCTGCCACAACCACGAACTTACGGTTGTGATCCACAGGTCCCACAACCCAATGGGCCTACTGATCAATCAGACATTGACGTTGGTTTACGCACACTAATATTCAAGGGTCCTCACCACTTCCACCAGACATCATTACACAATTCTCCATATTAAACGTAACAGCCAATCAGGCTAGGGATTTTTGGACTAGACCAGAGAATCATCCATAAAACTCCAGAGGATCCACTACACCTCTCATCACCATTTTCCATGACCTTGTCTGGAAATATACATGAAGCACCTACAGGTCATTTTCCACATATCCAACAGCCAATAAATAGGATCTCGGTAGAGCTCAACATTGATTGGAGCCTCTGAGCAGCTATTATATCCGAACGATCCATTACACCAATTCAGGTTAGGAGGGCCTTCTTTTCCTTAGATTCACAGATTCCATTATTGCGTGTTGAGGATATAAGATTGCCCAACTAGTTTTTCTGTATCCACATATATTCCATTCTCACCGGCTGTCTCGGCACGACCTCGGAAAGTCGGGTACAAAGAAGAGTTGCTTGTAGATTCTCATGCTCGCATGTCACTTTTCTATCATACAGTCACCTTGTTTTAACAATTTAGCATCATTACGCTTCAAAAATTTGACTAAGGTCCCTTTTTAATAAACCTTGGTGGAAATTCTTCGCGTTGTATTTCCTATCTTAAGTATGCCTACTATGAGGATGGGATCCCAAATATTATGAACCGATATATTTTGAAGTGACAACCCTCTCTTCAAGGATAATCTCATGGTTGACCATAGTGGTGGAGAGGAAGATTCTCCCATCGTATGAATATAGAGCGTCCTCCCGCCAATTTTAATGATTACATTTTTCAAAACAAACACGAGGTTCTTATGCATGTAGTGGAACTAGGAGCTAAGTTACCTCCCACAGTGGACCCTTCTCTCATTGCTGAAATGATTCGAGGGGAAGAAGAAGTGGAACATCCTCGTCGCCATATAGATGACATATTAAACACAGGGCATGCCTCTACTTCTGCATGAAAAAATAATGAGGAAGTACCTTTTGAAAACGACAGAGACTATTTTCTACCTCTTATTAAAGTTCATTGCGAGGACCATGAAGAACATGTTCATCATGCACAACATCCCCCTAACGAAGATCATAAAAAAATACCCATTTAAGAGGTGACGTCAGAACAATACGTCCAAGCCCTCACTCGTCAATTGGTAAGTTTGGCTTCGCATATAAAAAAGGAATAACCAAAAGTTGTGAAACAAACTATACAAAAGGCAAAACCTAAGGCTTCGTTTCACAAGTTCCCAATAAACACTCCTCAACGTGAGACACGAAAGGATCCTTTTCACCGAAAATAGGGGTGGGCATACACCTAGGCTTAAACCTTTGTATAGACCCACACCGCCACTCACACAAGACCAGATCTTCCACTAAGAATCATCTACTATGAAGAACGACCTTCAAGCGTTACAAGAGGGCCAAATCGGTAATAATAACAAGAAGTTTGAGTTCAATGAGTTATGTCCCTACCCATTCAAAAAATTTGAATGCTAAACGTACCTTTCCCAAGACACTTTGATTTTCCAAAATTTGACAAATATAAGGGAAAAGGTGACCCTCGTGACCATATTAAATATTTTTATATGACATGTCAAGAGGTGGCATTCAACAACTATTATCTTATGTGCCTTTTTCCATGAAGTTTATGAGCAATGATGCTAGAATGGTTTGTACACATCCCTAAGGGATCCATATCAACATGGAAAAAACTAGCAGAAAGTTTTGTATGAAACTTCTCTTTTAATATAGAGAATGACATCACCATGTTGGATCTCTACAATTCCAAACAAAGAAATAATGAAAACTTCGCTATGTTTTTACAACAATGGAGAGGATTAACTAACTATTTTCCTTGCTCCCTACCCAAAAAGAAGTTAATAAATATATTTTTTCCCAACCTCCATCCAGACATTACATTCCACTTGTAAATGTATTGTGGCAACACATTCGAAGAGGTAATCGACAAAGGGAGTCAAATTGAAAAAGCATTACTAGCTAGGGGGACTCTAAAACCTTTATCTCATGATCATAACAATTCTAAAACTAATGAAAAAACAAATTTTTTCCCTAATAGGAACAAAAAATTTGTTAGTGATGGGATATTAGACTCTAAAAAAGTACAAGTTGTTCAAAACAACACTCCTTTGAAGCTTGCAAAGGGATCTCTGCCTATGGAGTACAAGTGTCATACTTTCACTCCTTTATCTAACTCGATGTCATCAATACTAAAATAGCTAGAGGTGGTTAATATGGTTAGATATCCTAAAACTACGCCTTATGAGGATGACGCGCCTAAACCATCATGGTTTAGAGATAATGAATATTGCCAATTCCACTGCGTTAAAGGTCACAAAATAGATAAGTGTTTGAAGTTGTAGCACTACATCCAGGACTTAATCGAAAGTGGTGATGTGGAGATGGATTCATCCACTCCTAACAAATCCCCCAATATTGAATACTTTTCCTAAACACAATCAAGACAAGAATGCTAATTATGTGTCTAATGAGGAGAATCGTTTTGATGCTCTCATTGGTTGTGTAGATACACCTGTTGAACATGTCAACACAATAACCCTTGTGATATCCCCTAGACTATCTATGTCTAGGCATGTACCGAAAAAGACTGATTATCACGCAGTTCTACATACTTATGATAGTAAGGAACCTAGGTTTCAACATTCCCAACAAAGGATGCCTATCACAACTAGGTATCATTTGATTATTTGCGCTAAAGAGCCCTTTCACTTACCTCTTCCCCCATCTTCAACTCATGGTAAGTGGTATGATTCTAAGTCTTCTTATTCCTCTAAATCGATTCCTCTAAAAAGGATTCCAGGTAATTATTCCTCTAATTGGACCGATGTTATTCCTTTAAATGTCCTATGGTCCTCCCTGTCTTTGCAGGACCCCATTTCTCAGTCACCATTGAAATTCAATGACCCCTTCTTCCGTTAAAGAGCTCTCTGACTCAAATTCCTTTTAATCAATCATCCAAGTCGACTCCCACGTCGTATTCATCAAATAAACCTCTTGTGGTAGAATAACTACCCACACCGATTGATTCATTTTAGAATGAAGAAGAAATTAGAGAATTTATGAGGGTATATGAAGACATTCCTCTAGAAGTTTACGAGCAAGAAACCTCTCTAGACCTTGATACATTTGCATATTGAAAGGAAGAGATTGATGGATTTTTTTAAAAAATGGAGGAAGACTCTAAGAGAAGGTTTACTTATTGGGAGGAAGAGATTAATGCCTTTTGTCAGAAAACAAAGGAAGACCCTAAGATCATCAAACATGATCCTCCACTTATTCTTCCATATTCACATTCTTCATTGGGTTATGAAATAGACCTGGATCTAATTAGTTGATTGATCCACAACCTATCTTGTCATTACCTAATCATTCCTTATCTATCTGGATTCCTCCATTGCAATCTTACCTTGGGTAACTATATGCACCCAAAATTGCATGTGTCACATTGTCAAGAAACGGTTATTAAAGTCCCCAATGATGATTCATGTCCTTTCAGAAGGCGTTCAAGTTCATAAACCCATTCACAGTGTATATTTGTATCCTAGACATCCTTATTTAGCTTTTCCATGCTTTCTTCAAGATTCTCGCTTCATTTTGTGCAAGTTTTGGCATTTAGTGCCAAGACCACCACCCTGCCTAGGCGGCAATTCTAAAACCACCGCCCAAGCAGGGTGGCAGTACCGTGACCGCCACCATGTGCATGGCGGTGGTCCTGCGCAATTTTCACAAATCCTTCCATGCGTCAAATTCACACGTGACGCTTCACTTAACTTCTGTTTTAAAACATGTTTCTTGCCCATTTTAGATGATTCCAAATCCCAACTTCCTTGTTGCATGGTATTCCCTCCCTCTTCTATTTTTAAATATATTTAATTAGTTTGAACTACCTCTTCACCCAATGATTTGGTACTCTAAGGTTTCCTTGTGCATGAAGGCACATCCCAACCAATTCCTATTTATACAATGCTTGTATTCAAGCAAAAGGGTCTGAGAATTTTTGTGTATATTGCATAGTATTGCTGCCACAATCCTACTAGAAATTGCATAGCCAAGCTATGTTCACTTGTGCTATCTCTCTTCTACTTGCATTGCAACCAGACTGCCTTCAAGTTGCCATTGCTCAATAGCCTTCTCCTGCTACTGCCTTTACATTCCCAATTCCTTGGACTCATATGGACACGTAGAGAAATAAAGGATAAACTGATGGGACAATTCATCACACAACTGGATTTACCACTGTTCTATGAATTCCAGGTTGGATTTTTTGTTTTATTTCCTTCATTGCTACAATTTATCATTGTTACATCATATCAAATAGAGTAGAAATCAATTTCCTTTCATTTGCAAGTAATTAATTAATTTCCAAGAGGGTTTAAATCATTAATAGCAGCCCCCGGTGATGGATCCTCTTCTTCCCATACCTGTGGATCTGAAGGAGATAATATCTATAGGAGGTTTTCTACATATCATAGATCATTTGGAAAAGTTATTATCTTAAGTTAGTTTAGTTTCCATACACTCAGCACAGGTGAATAACCACACCGAGTTATTTTGCTTGTTTAGTTTGAGTGTAGAAGTAGATTTGGTTATTTAGAATAAAAGCAAATTGTTGTTTATGATTGTAATATTTCAGTTTTTATGATTTGTTTAGATTAGTTTCCCTTTCAGCAGTAGCATAGATTGTTAGTTTCATCTTAGTTAATTTGGACACTTCAAACTAGATCAACACTTAGATCCAATTCAGTTAGACAAACCATAGGGAATTTATGCTACCCATTCATAGCCTCTAAATCTTCCCTTTTCCAACTCAGCTACTAGGAGATCACACTACCAGATCTTAGTCACTGATCCTCCTATAGTTAGCCACACACATTCAACATCGGCTTCTCTGGCATGGCCTCGGGGGGGTCGAGTGCAGTTAAAGGTTGAATGTAAATTTTCATCCATACAGTCACCACCTGGTATCCCATCGTCTTTTCATATATGTGGACCACCTCCAAGTAGCCCCACATTATCTATATGTGGCTCACCTCCTAGTATCCCGTCTTCATCTATATTGAGGGCACATCCTAAAACCCCCTCATCTTCGATTCTTAGGCCACATCCTAGTAGCCCATCATATTCTATCTATGGGACACCACCAGGAAGTCCTTCATCTTCAATCTTAGGGCCACATCCTTGTATTCCTTTATCTTCAGTCTTTGGGACACCTCTTGGTAGCCCATCCTATTCAATTCTTGGACTGTATCCTTTGCATCCATCATATTGTTCTTCTATTAATGATTGTGGCAAACCCACCATCATTTCTCACATCAATTCTATGCATCCACTTTCTTCTCCTACTTCTCAGGATCAAACAAGTCACGTAATAGCTTACAAGAAACCCAAACGGTTCCTTCATCCAACTACAATAAAAAAATTCCAAGAGCTCCAAAGCTCACAACAGTTCAAATGATCTTAAAGTTCATAATCAAACGCACTTCAAAAATTCACATCAACACACCCATCAAGTATGGCGTAAAGTGCAGAAACCTCTATAGAGGGACCTCAAGCTCCCATACATAAAATCGACGTTTCATGATAAAATGTAGTCATCTATTGAGTATGAGTTCACCATGATCATTGAGATTTGGGATAGTATGACTCTTGATAAGAAAACATGCCTAGTCTTCCTTATCAAGGAAATCGCTAACATTGTTGTTGGATCTTATCACGCCAAGTGACCTTTTTGGTCCCACCTTTCAAAAAAGACAAAAGTACAAAAAAAAGAAAACACACTTCAAAAAAAAATCAAAGGTACAAAGATCAAACATTGCAATCAGGTATTGCATACACATGGATGTCCTTTCTTCCCTTTCTTTCTCTTCTTCTGCAAGTCTTCTTACCATTTTCATCCATTCAGTAATATTTTGGTTAGCCTATTCGCATGACATTTTGTGATAGTTTGTAGTTATCTCTATGGTATTCTGTTTAGCCTTAATCTTTTATCGCGTTGGGGGCACTTTTCTTGCATGTAATTGGGTTATTCATCAACATGCGTATATATTGGCCCTAATGAATATTCCCATCCGATAGGGGCAATTTTATGCGTGGCATTCTGATCCGTTTCTTCAATTTCTGTACATCTAAATAAACCTTGTTGCGAAGAAATTTTCAAATATGTTTCACAACTCCCAAAACATTCAAATATGTTAGTCGTAAAAGTCAAAACATCCAAATAAACATAAAAAACCCAAACAAATTGATACAAAAATTCAAAAACCCAAAAAAAATGGTAAAACATTAAAAAACCCCAAATTTATGTTACCATTGCGTAGTTCACTTCGATACCTTTCCAACAAAAAAAATGGAGTCGTTTCAAGGTCGAGAGCAAAGGTTATGGCCTCTGTAAGATAGGTAGTGCAAACAGTGTTACACAGGTATTCGTGTTGAACACTACCAACACAGGTGCCCATGCTGAACACTGCCAACACACGCGCCTAAGTGCCCATGTTAGAGTCAAAAAATTCAAAAATGAGCAAAACATTGCCAACACAGGCGCTCAAGTGCCCATGCTATAGTCAAAAAATAAAAAAAATGTAAAATGCATGCCAACATAGGTGCTCAATTGCCCATGCTTCTGTCAAAAATTCAAAAAAATGCAAAATGCATGCCATCACAGGTGCCAGGCACCCATGCTTCCCAGCAAAGGTGCTCCCTTGAGTGCATAAGTGCACCCAACATTGCACATGCCCTAACTTTTGCTCTTGACCTCGAAATAACTCTATTTTTTTGTGTTGGAAAGGTATTAAAGTGAACTACACAATGCAAATATAAACTTGTAGCAAAAAGTTACCAAGAATTTAGGGTATTCATTTTTATCAAACTAGTCCTTTTCTAACATATCTAAATGCTTTAATGAATGTTGTTTTGAGAAGATTTCTTAAAAAAGGTTCAATCTTTGGTAACATTAATTTTGGCTTTAGATTTACCAAAACTTTATGGTTTTTCATTTTATAAATGACTTACATACAGCTGAAGCCTGTATCACATGCATTATCCTCAACATCGAAATTGGTCCTACAAAACCATCTTTCTGGTGTTCTTGTTTGTTCTTGTCTCAAATGACATGCAAATTATTGTGATCTACCTCCATTAACAAAGCTAGGCCTACTTATTATGGCGGTACTCCCATGCAATAGTGAGTTGTCAGGTATTGTTTCATAATGCACAAATGCTTTCTATGGGACTACTTGTGTCATCCGTTTTTCCCTCGTATGTGTTATTACTTGGGGCATCATTTTTAACCCTTGTCGTTACAACACGAACATTCGTGAATTGTAGCTTGATAAGAAAAATATTAGTACAACTATCTTGAACATTGTTTGTTTGAGTATATGTGATTGTGTGTGTTTCTCTATTAGGTTAGCTAATTTACTTTCTCGTATTGCATTGCATTCTCTATGTTGTAAGGAGTCGAGCATCATTTTACTTTCTTGTATTACATTACATAATGCATGTTGCATGGAGTTTCATATTTTTAGTAGTAAAAAATTGTTAGTAATTTAGATTTTCATGTTATCTTACATTTTTGTTCATTTCAATAAAGGCTGATGATGTAGACCTAGGGGAAAAATGATATAAACAAGTTGCTTATTGAAAGGTTAGATGCAAAGATTGAGCTTGTTCTATATTTTCCATTAATCATTTCTTTTCCATTATCATTTATTACCATTACTAATTTTTCTTCCAAATCATCCGGGGCAATAAACAAGTAGGTTTATCCTTGTCCTCATTCCTTCTCAATACCTAAGGGTTTAGCACCTGTTCTAACCTATTTTTTTCTATCCATTTCAATCATATTTTCGATCATCGATTGACTTCTTCTATCACCCCATCGACACTCGAGGGGGCATCCTTCATCCTACTAATTTTTCTTCAAAAATTTATTTGTTTATGATTGTCTACTATATTTGAAGAGAAGTCACTTATTTCACCTTAAACAAGGGCAAATGTAGACACCCAAATTCCATTTTTGCAATCTTATTGTCAAATGCACACAAATCACTCTTATTATTGTCAAATCTGTTAAAATTATTGGTTTTCACTAATTAACTAACGTTCCTTACCAAATTAGCCAATCAATACCACATTGTTGATTGTGTAATCCCTTTCGCATTCAAGATGCCACTTTACGACGAATCATAAAAAATCCTCTTCAAAACAAACTATTAGAGTTTATAAGCTAATTAAGCCTATTTTTCCCTTGATTTGATCAATATGCCCTAATATTGACTCAAACCCCTCTTCCAACCACTCAAAATCACCTCATTCACCTCCACAACATCTCAACAAGGTTCAAAAATTTATCCTAGCCTTCTAGTTGACCCTAAGCAATCGATTAAGGCTCCATACCTTTTAATCACTTGGTAATTCACTAATTTTGATTAGCAAGGCCTAATCATGATTAGTAATTGTAATATAATTTGGGGATTTTAGTCCCACATGCACTAAAATACAAGTTTCTCCCAAAAGGAAAACTATAAAAAGAGTGCACCTCATTCCTTTATACTTTACACCATGCTTTGATTTGCATCTCATATAATACAAATGATTCATAGCCAAGTTCAAACACTTACCTAAAACCTTCAACAAGGTTCGTAGATGAATAATCTAAAGTGGCTTAACAAGTCATTTGGAGAGGTAATTTCACCATTGCTTGGAGTAACAACCATAACCATTTGATTTCCATCTTAGGTCTATTAAGGCTCGTGTTAGGTAATTCAAACATATTAGTAGACATTTTTAATTAGATGTTACATTGTTTTCATACTAGTTAAGCATTCCCTTTAACTTCTATCTTAATATTACATTCCTAGACTTATAATCTTTAGCTATTATGTGGCAATGGTGTTAGTCTTTCTTGATTAGCTTCATTATTTGCTTTGTAAAGTTTAAGGTGCTTTCAGATGCATAGGCCAAATTTATACCATATTCTTTGCACATAGCCGCCAATGGTTTAGCTCTGAAACTCTTGACATTGTTAGAAACTATCTTGAAAGGAACTCCAAACCTAAAAATTATGTTATTCATAATAAATTCCATTACTACCTGGTGAGTTACTTTTCTGGTGGGAATGGCCTCAACCCATTTGGTAAAAAACTTAGTGGCTACCAATATCCACTTATAGCTAACACTTGAAGGGTAAGGCCCTAAAGTTTTTTAGTCTTCTAGAAAAATGTTGACAACTCTCACATCTTTGAACAAACAAGGCAACATCTTTAAATAGTGAAGGCCACCAATAACCAACCCTTAATATCTTATAGGTAGTGACCTTACAAGTGAAATGACCTCCGCATACTCCCCCATGAAATTTTGTAATTATTTTGGGGGCCTCTTCTTCAGTGATACATCTTAGCGAAATTCCCTCTGGATTCTTCCAAGCTAATCTATGATCAGTCAAAACATACTTCTAAGAAACCATCTTAAGTGTCCTTTTCTTATTCTTATCCAACCATGTAGGAAAATTCAAGTTTATCAAGTAATATATTATATCCCTATACCAAACTGAACTGCTCACCTTTTCATGAGGATGAGGCCCACCTTCTTCAGCATTATGTATCTCTACCACTTGCAGATTTCTCTTTGCCATTAATCTTGCCAAGCCTAATCCTTTAACCAACTTGGTTATCTAGATCTCCATGTCATATTCCTACAATTTGTTGACCCAACGACATCTTTTACTTGACATCTCCATTTCTAGAAAAATGTCCTTTGCCATAGTATGGGGAACATAAGCTACAACTTTGGATCTTAGAATATAGGGCATGAAGATCTTAGTGGATTTTACCGAGGTAAAATCTTGTTTCTCTATGATAGAATATTTCAGTTCAGCTCCCTACAAGGCTTTGCTAAAGAAGATAGTGGGCTTCTCATTCCCCTGTGAATGCCTGCACAACTCTTTCCTCCCATTTAATAACATGATCCTTCTTAAGCATACTTGTGATAGGAATGGTGATTTCAACAAAGTTGGAGATGAATCTCCTTACGAATTTTATCTTCCCAAAGAAAGACCGAATGCCCTTATAAGATATAGGAATGGGAACCTTGTCAATTGCCTCTACCCTTCCAAGATCTATCATGACCCCTTCTTGTGACACTATATGCCCCAACAACTTTTCCTTTTGTACTCCTGTTGTATATATCTTCCCCGGGGTAAATATAGACAACAGAAGGATATGGAAATCAAAGAAGCTCAAAGCCTGATGTTTGTTGCGCCAAGGCGCAGGTAGAAGGCGCACAACAAGGAATTTCAGCATGAAGATAGATGCGCCAAGGCGTAGGAAAGTGGCGCATGGAAAAAGGTGTTGACATGACAAAAGGTGCACCAAGGCGCAAGTAAGAGGCGCACCGCAAAGGATGTCGACATGAGGGAATAATGGCGCACGGAAACAGTTGTCGACACAAACATATACGCGCCTTTCACACGGAAATAGTTGTTGACACAAACATAGACACACGCCTTTGGCGCATGGAAACAGTTGTCGACCAAACATATACGCGCCTTTGGCGCACGGAAACAGTTGTCGACACAAACATACTACACGCCTTTGGCGCACGGAAAAAGTTGTCGACATATACGCGCCTTTGGCGCATACAAACATAGACGCGCCTTTGGCACACGGAAACAGTTGTCGACACAAACATAGATGCGCCTTTGGCACACGGAAACAGTTGTCGACACAAACATAGACGCGCCCTTGGCGCACCTTCAGGAGGTGCAACATTTTGAGCGCTGACAGGAAGCAGCCCCTGGTGCAGATATTCAAATGGCCATAACTTTTGACTGGGAGCTCGGATTCATGCAAGGTTGGACTTTTCGGAAAGCTTACGAGGTCCTCTATCCAACTACGACTGGATATCTTTAATTGGGTGAGAAAAAATTCTTAAAAATGCAAAATACAGTTCGCCACTTTTGGGTTCGCTGGGGTTCTCACCTACCACCATAATGAGATAGTTAAGTGCATTCTGGAGGTGGTTGGGGAAAATTTCGAATTCCTCTCTCTTTTCTCTCTCATTATTCCTATAAATTGTAAGGAGGGGCTTCTTTCTAAAGGTTTGGACATTCTTGTTTTGGCCCCTCCCTTCTTCTCTTTGGCAGGTAGAGTTGTGGAGCTCAAACCTCCCATATGAAACTGTAATGCACCTTTACCTCTGGGCATTTTTTGCAGTGTATTGTATCAACCTTCAGAGCAAATAAATGCATGACTGTGGATGTTTCTCAACCCTCTATGTGTTTCATTTTGCATCCTCCTGATCTTTCACTGTGAATATGTTTATCTGTGCATGATTTTGCATTGCATTTCTGTGGTCTGTGTTTAATTGGCAAAACGTATGTTCTTCATTCCTCGGTGCATCACCTCCTTAGCTTAGGTTTGTTTTTATGCATTTCTCTCTCCCTGTCTCCTTGGTAGTTAGTTAGGTTTTAGTAGACCTCTGCATTTTATTGGTGCATCTGAACAGAGGAATAGGAGCCGGCCTTCATCCGGAGAGCTTTTCCAATTTCGCAAGGTCCCACACTTGGGAAAAGCTCCATGTTGTGTAATCGCATGAGATTCTCAGCCCATCGACAGAGTCCCAGGGGTGCTGTGATTCGACACCAATAGTTTTGGCATCCCGGTGGGAGCTCAAGGTTTTTCTTCAGAAATCCCAGGTGGTGCTGTGATTGCTACTATATTTAAACAGTCAGTGTTGGCACTTCAGACACCCAAATTTTTTTGCAGGTTGGTGTGTTCCTGTGTCAAGATTTCAGCCTTTGGAGGCACTTTCCTTAAAATTAGCACATCTTAGTTGGCGACTCCATCTGGTATTCAAGCAAGCCATTTAAAGTTGCAGATCTTCCTTTTCATTCATTTTCATTCATTTTCCATTAGCATCCTTCTTTCCATCTCTTTCATTCTTTCCCATTCCATGAGGTTGTGCAATCATGACTTCATTTCCATCATGGAATTCACATCAACAACGGCAGTATATTCCACCTCCAACATGTTTTACAAATCCTCCAAATCAGCATTTTGAGCAAATTCAAGATCAGTATGCATACCCATAGCAGCAGTGCCAAAGTCAGTTTGGCCATGGAGCCTTCCAAGAGCAAGAGTATGCATACAATGAAGACCATCAGATCCAAGATGCTGGTCTGTTGGAGAAAATCCAAAAGATGGAGGCAAAGATGGTGCAGTCCAGAGCAACAAGCTCAATCATGAGAGCTTTCAGAATTGGTTGCAGGACTCCTTGTCCATGGAGAGGCCCTTTTCCAAGACACTTCAGCCCTCAGGAGAAGCATGACTTCATGATAAAGATGCTTGCCCCAACTTGCAAATGGATAGCAGAAATAGAGACCTATACATTCGGTCCTTGAACAACCTTGTCAATGGGTAAGTTCTACACCATCATCTGGTTTTTCTCTTCCCATTACTCAAGAAGCATCATCTCAGGAATTGCAAGTTTTAAACTCTCCATCTGCTGTCCCAAATGTTGATCCCATGTCTCCATCTCTCAGTCTTCCGCCCCATCTCAGTCTTTCCGCCCTCTTCTCTTCCAAACAGTCATTCCCTCCACAAGATCTAAATGAAATACCTTCCACTCCAAAGAAACAAGAGATTTCACCTCCTCTGCCACCACAAAAATTTGTAAAATCAGTTGAGCTTCAACCCATCCCTCCTCTTGTGCATTCCCAATTTGTATGTGGGGAAGAAGAAATTGAAAAAATCAGTCATTGGACAGGAGTAAGAGCCAAAATAGAAAAGAAATGACAGACCAACATTGAAGGTTTGGGCTCCAAATTTGGGATAGACAAATATCCCCTTGATGGTTAAGCCTACAGAAGAGGCTGCCAGGTTGAACAAATGATGGTTTAGGACTGATCTTGTTGCAAGAAGAAGGAAGATCTTTTCAGTAACTTGTCCTCTAGAGCAGCAAATCGAAGAGTTTGACTTGACAAACCAATGCTAGAGGAATGAGTTGTACCAAGAGCAAGATTGTCTTCCTCAATAGGAAGGAAGAAGCTGCTCCAAATCCAATAATGAAGAGGAGCACACTCTAGCTGTGGAAGAAACCGTTACAGTCCTTAGCACAAAGCAGGCTAGCAAAGAACCTTCAGTTCTTCTTTCTACTTCACCTTCTCTAGCTCCAATGTCGAAAAGGAGTTTGATCTCTCAAACTCAATTTTGGAGTAGATGAAGGAAACCATGGTGGTCAAGTTAGATCAAGAGGACACCATGGAGGAAGTTGAACACGGCAGACAAGGACAGCCATGAGGGCAGTTTATCTGTCAAATTTGGAGAACATGGAGAAGAGCCGGTTGAGTTTTCACCATTCTCTCTTTCATCATCCACATTCCAGACACAAGAGTCTGCTATTTTCCATGAAGGAGAGTTCATTTGCAAGCCTGATCTTAAACAGCTCTTTGGAATCAAGATTGGAAGATTTTAATCTTTCATGTTCTTCATTGAGGAAGACACTTCGCATGGACACTTGTAATGGAAGCTTCACCATTTCTTCCACGGGTCATCCATTCAGGAGGGTCTACAAGAAAACACGAGCTCCATTCTTGGAGTTGAAAATCAGGGCGTATGGGCATAATCAAAGGACAGCATACCTTGTCCGCCCATCAGGTATTTGGCTTCATTGGAGCCAAAAGAGAAGTCACAACCAGTCAATTCTTGCTTCAATTGCATGAGGATGAGCTACAAAGTACCAAGGAAAACAGCTGCCATACCTAATCCAATATCCAGAACAACTAAAAGAGGTATTCTTTTTTTGACAGTTGATACCTTGATGATTTGGGTATTGAAGACCAGCTTCTAAATGCTGAATTTTCCATCTCATCCTAATAAGATGATCAGCTGAAAATCAATTGCATGGCTGCCACTTCTGAAAAATCATTGGGAAGCTATTTAGTCACAACCAAGGGTTGCAAGGTTTGTTTAGCCCTTTGCTTTCAGTAATGAGTAGAGTAGGTAGGTTTGTTTTCAGCAGAAGAAGTGCTTGTGCACACTCTGCATGTTCCATTTGGAGCATGTATGATTTTCAAGTTCTGTACATAGTTTTTGGCGTTGCTTCTCTGGCACTTCATTTCAAAGACATTTTGATGAAAGGTCAACTCCAAATTCAATGGGTTTCTAGTGGCTTTGAGGGAAGTTTTCGATTTCAGATTAGTTTGTAGGCTACAACTCATGACTCCATGCCCAATGGATGCTTCAGAAGGCTACTGGTCATTCATCTAGCAGGCAAATGATCCCATTGAGTCGCCAAATTGTTGTATATATCTTCCCCGGGGTAAATATAGACAAATAGAAGGGATATGGAAATCAAGGCTCAAAGCCTAATGTTTATTAAGCTAAAATGGTTAGAAGGTTGCATCGAAAGATGGAATTTCGACATGAAGATAGATGCACCAGAATATATGATCGCATATGCATATGAGACATGATGACAGAATGCGCCAAGGCGCAAGTAAGAGGCGCACCGCACTATTATGTCGACATGAGGGAATCTTGTGCCTTTTGCGCATAAAACATATGTCGACACACACATATACGCATGCTTTGGCACACAGAAACATGCACATGCAGTGTCGACACAAACATAACACACCTTTGGTGCACGGACAACAGTTGTCGACACAAACATAGACTGCACCTTTGGCACACGGAACGTGTGTGCACGTTGCACCCACAAACATATCATCCTTTGGCACGGAAACAGGTGTCGAACAAATATAGATGCGCCTTTGGCGCAAGTAGTAAACCTTTGTCGACACAAACATAGATCTGCCTTGGCACATGAAACAATTTCGACACTTCACATAGACTTGCAGTTAAGTGCGCACCTTCAGGAGGCGCATACATTTTGAGTGCTGACAGGAAGCAGCCCCTGGCGCAGATATTCAAATGGCCATAACTTTTGACTGGGAGCTCGGATTCACAACTTTTTGGAAAGAATTACGAGGTCCTCTATCCAATAGACTGGATATAATTGTAGTGAGAAATTAAATTCTTAAAAATTACAAAATACAGTTCGCCACTTTTGGGAATCGCTGGGGTTCTCACCTACCATCATTATGAGATGAGTTAACTGCATTATGGAGGTGGTTGGGGCAGATTTCGAATTCCTCTCTCTTTTCTCTCTCAAGTTCCTATAAATTGTAAGGAGGGGCTTCTTTCTAAAGGTTGGACATTCTTGTTTTGGCCCCTCCCTTCTTCTCTTTGGCAGGTAGAGTTGTGGAGCTCAAACCTAACATTTGAAACTGTAATGCACCTTTGCCTCTGGGCATTTTTTGCAGTGTATTGTATCAACCTTCAGAGCAAAATAAATGCATGACTGTGGATGTTTCTCAACCCTCTATGTGTTTCATTTTGATCCTCCTGATACTGTGAATATGTTTATCTGTGCATGATAATGCATTGCATTTCCTTCATGGACAATTGGAGCAAAACGTTGTTCTTCATTCCTCGGTGCATCACCTCCTTAGCTTAGGTTTTCTTTTTATGCATTTCTCTCTCCCTGTCTCCTTGGTTTATTCAAGGTTAGGTTTTAGTAGACCTCTGCATTTTATTGGTGCATCTTTTTTTAACAGAGGAATAGGAGCCGGCCTTCATCCGGAGAGCTTTTCCAATTTCTAATTTTATCCTTTAACTTGGGAAATTAGCTATTACATTTGATAGTAAGCTATTTTCTAGAACCCATAAGATGTAAAGTCCCAGGGGTAGGTTGAAGAAAACTAAATAAAATACAATAACAATTTTTTTGGATTTATTTTACTCTCATAGTTTTTGTACATAACATAAGGAAACATATTTTCAATGTGAGAGTGAAGTGAAATCACCCATGTTCAAAGAAGACAAAAATTTTAATTCCTATTATGGGATTCAATATCTACAGGTGGCAAGGTGTTGTATAAGACCAAAGAAAGCCTTTTCTATAAAAAGTGGGCACTTTAATACTAGGAATTGCTCTAACTATGAGATCTCGAAGAAGGTCATGATGGGAACTAGCCATATGATTCCCCATGGGAATTGAAAGTAAAACTCATTTTTTAACCCATCTCCAAGCTACTTAACCACTTGTAGTTTGATAATTCAAAGAAACTCATCCATATGATTTTTACAATGAAAAACCCCATAAATGTTGACCTTTTGTAATCGTATTGATCAAAATGTATGAAATGCCTAGTTATCTTCCAATAGATGTCATGTTTAGATTTATGGAGATCCACACTAATTTGTATGTCCCCATTAACAATATTTTTCTTACTGGCACTAAGTTTCTTTCCACTTCTCATGAGAACTCTGGTTAGCATTGGGAGTGTAGTCCCTCCAATAACACAACTTTCTCATTTATATCATGCATCTTGTTTACAAGGATGTCAGGTTATATGCATGATTTCTAAGCAAGAATGGCTTGGAGTGACATTAACAACACTTGTTTTTCTTGCTGCATGTCTTCTTTGTATCCCTTAAATTGAGTATGACTCATGTTATGCATTCTTGATATTTCTATAACGAACTTGGTCTAAGCCTATTTTTTCTTCTTTAGACATGCTGGACCCCAACAATATGACCCATCCTATGTATTCTTGCGTTAGTATCCTTCAAGTTTCATCCTTCGAGCAACACCGCCCATGTAGAGATAGTTTTGCATGATCCAGAAACTATTCTCCCATTTGGGCACTTTTGTCAACCTTTCCCTCCTGTATTCTCTATTTACCTCTTGCTTCGTCAATCAACCTCAAACGTGTTGGCATATCATCCAGACTAGTCTAGAATCTCACCCGAGGCGCGTGCAGGCATCGAGCCCCTCCTTTATGTGAGCTTCATGAGAATGTTCTTCCTTAATAAGGGGGGTTTGCACAAAGAGAGAATGAACGCACCCATTCTTGAGAACCAGATTTAAGCACTAACTCCTAATCTAATGCACCAGAACATAGGATAACATGATCATACTACAATGGAAGTAGAACTAAATCATGATTATCATCAAGAAAACCAGTAATACACCCATGAACATAAAAGGAAATGTACATATCAAGATCCATCACATAAGTGCTTCAGAATCACTTCATTATATTCATTAGTCAAAGTACAATAGCCAAGATTACATCAAAAGAGTTCCATGTATGGAGATATTTATAGTAGCAGAGCTTCGACACATTACAAATCTCACCATCACACATTACACATTTTTACTAACTATCTCCCTCTCTTTCTCTCATACTCGCACACACTCATCCTTCTTTATCTATCTCCTAAAACCATACATAAGAGGAACTCTCTAGGAATCTCCTCTTAACCACTCATCATTACATGAGAAAGCCTAAATGAATCTTTCATGATTGCCCTACCACTACCCAAGAACATCCCAAATGTCATCATGCATTTCCCTCAATCGAGTTTCCTTAGCATACATGTGTAAGCTAATCCATAACAAATTCGGCTCCTTATCCTTTCATGATAACCTGTATTGATGCCCTGGAATATCCTTTCCTTGAGCTGCAAGTCTCCATAGCTTATCCATATCTGTATCTGGTCACTTTTTCATTCGTTCCCTAAATGCATCCTTTCCTGTTGTCCAAAACTCACTAAGTCCCGAATCCATCCTACCTGGGCACGAGCCTTCATGCATCTCCAAGAACTACTTATGTGTGCCTTCGCACCCTGCTTCCATGCACCACCAAGCTTCACGCCTTAGGTACTTAGTTAATTTAGGGGTCCAACATCACCCAACACTAATCTGATTGTCACCCCGACAATCCTTTGTGCTTCCTAAACAAAGTCTTGATGACCAAAATCTGCTAAGGAAAGAATGTTGCTCCTTCAAAGATATAAAGAATAGTGGAATTGAAAGAATCTGAATAAAGAATTGAAGAATGGAAGAATATGATACGCGACCAATTGGAGGAGTTCAGGGAACTCGGCATCTATCTCATCCTTCAACTTCTCCCAGGCCTTCAATTCTGATAAGGCCTTCCCTGGCGTTTCTCCCACGACATTGGGCACTTGGTCTGGAGTAATTTCCTCCACCTTCCCCTTTAGCGCATTGATAGCTACCACCAACTCCATGTAGAAACCTTCAAACTCATCCATCTGCTAAGTGATTGAATCTTGGAGTTTGTTAATCCTGAAGTCCAACTTCTCACACTTCATTTTGATTTTATCCTTCTGATCTGTGGTGTTAACAACCAACTGCACGTGTTCAGCCTTGTTGGTGGGGATGGTCTCCTGTAAATCCTTGAGGGTGGCCTCCTCTTCTGTCACCCACGCGTCAATGATGGGCTCACATTTTCTGTAGCTGTTGAAGCCCCTATCTACCAATATATTTGCTTCCTTGAGTTGGGTGAGAAAGTCCTCCAACTCAGTGATTCAAGCTTCAATGACGACCTTTTTTTCCTCTTTCTCCTTTGCGAAGATCTCTGAAGTTGTGGGCCCCATGCCATCCTTGATGTTTGTGAGCAACATCCCCACAAGGTCTTCAAGATATTCCATTTCATCCCCATAGTCTGTCCTGGCCTGGCTCACCAATGTTGGACATTGTCCCAAAATTCTCTTCACGAGGGCGCCAGCTCAGTCGTATGCTTCCTTAGTTTGTGCATGTTCGCCCCTTAATCCCTAGCGCAATCTATCTATCTCCTTTTCCTTGTTTTTATTTTCCATGACCAGGGTCTGAACAGTGGCTCCTGCATCCAAGCTGCATCGGATCACCTCCAAAGACATCTTTTGAAGTGCATTGCATGCTTGCTCATCTATTAGGTGGTTAGGATCCACCACCTTATATGTTTCTCCTCCTTTCTTCTTCAGATGGATGGTCTTGATCACATGATCGTTGACCTCAAACTCAGGCTCTTCGACGTGGCAATGCATGTTCCAGCTAAGCATCTTCCTGGTTCTAGGCACACCCCCTTCTTGATCCATCAAATCCCATCCATGTAGCTTTTCTGGTGGGAGGGTGGCTTGGAACCTTACATGCAATACCTTCGTGGGGTCATCCACGAAGTCCATATGTGGGGACACGGGTGTCCACTTCTTCCTTGTAGCTTTGCACTTCGTCCTCTGCTTCTTTGCTCCAGGGGTGAATCCTTTATCCTTCTTTATAGTAAAGGAGTCCCCCTTATCTCCCCTTGGGTAGCGGTCTGTGTTGGGGAGGCCTCACACGCTGGGCTCTTCTCAGGTCCTGCAGAGTGCTCCTTTCCTTCCTCGTGCGCCTTTCCTGCATCTATGGCTTCAGCCTCAACTTCCTTCTCTTCCAACTCTTCTTCCAACTCTTCCTTGAAGGTGGTGGGGTCTTCTTCTTCACCTTCCTCCGAGCCTGTTGCGGGGCTCGATGCATCGTGTGTCTTTTTATTCTTTTCTTCAGGATCTTCCTCCTCTTCCTTCTTTTTCTCCCACCGCGGTAGTGAGGCCTTGACGCCACCTTGTAGTGAAGTGTTGGCACCCTTGCTAACATTGTAGCGCGTGTAGTACCTCCTCTTCTGGGAAGTGTCTAACTTACCTTCACTCTGTTCTTCTTCTTCTTCCTCTCTTTCGATCTGTACTGCTTTTATGGGTGGGATTGACGCCTCCCGTGGCTTTGGAAAGGGGGAATCTATAATCTCCACTTCAACCCCCCTTGCGTTTTCGAGCATAGCTGCACGAACATCCGATGGATGTATCCTTTAATGGGAATGCTGACTTGAAGGTGCAAGTTCAAAAAATATGGCTCCAAAACTTCGACATAAGCAGGTTGAGTGCCATACTTGTATTTTGTGCTCAATGTATGGACATCAACATCCACTTTGTCAGCATCAAAGACCATCTTCTGCACGTCCTTTATTTGATTGATGGTACACTTCATATACTTAGCAGTAAATGCAAAGGGGAGATTACACCATGGCCCCATCAATCCCTTGGCCATGATAAACGTTTCTAGGCAAAAATGTTGTGTAACTGTGAGTTTTACCTGATCCCCAACAACTTGTGGCAATTCATGGGGGATGCGCCACTCATTCTCAAATGCTTCATGCAACCATTCAAACCACATGTTCATCCAAGCCTTGTAGGCACTCGAGATGGTCCCATCACAAGTGAACTTTGCAAATTGAACTGCAAGGGATGAGTGCGTCAGTGGGTGAACCCATATGTTCCCATCTGGCCCATCTAGGACATCAATCTCCTAGAATACAATCAATAGAAGTATGAAGAACCGTGTGATTTTTTCTCCTGCCTCGTTCTGCACTCATGCTTCTTCAACAATGCCATTTGCGATAAACTCTACAAAATTATAATGTGCCCTTTTTGACACTCTGTAGGCCACATACAAGAATCTCCTATTGATGTCTGTCCACCTCTCTGATGCACCCAATTTACAACTAATGAGTCGGGAGGTGACTCTCAATGCTGGGTCTAGGAGATCCAATCACCTGTGCCCTTCCTCCCTTCTCATAGTTCAATTTCTTCGCTAGCTCCTCAATCTTTACAGTGGCACATAAATCAAGTGCCATGTCCTCGTTGGTGTTCCGCAAGCCCATAACTATCCTAATCAAATGGCTTGTATTCCTCATCCTTCTTCCCGCGAAGTAAAAGAAGACCTCATGCACCTACGACATTAACCACCAGAACAACAGGGTGGGTTTCACAAAGAACAACAAATCCCATAGTTGTAAGACTCCAGTCTTCTGTAATTCTTGTTGTACCGAGTCGTCAACCTTAGGGTTTTCGAGCTCGTCCACTGTTGGAGTGTCTGAAACTAAGTCCACCTGCATTAGCTTTTCATTGTCACTTGTCTTGTGGTTGTATTCACTGATCTTGCACTTGTATAACTTCGAACTCCACTTTTCTACCTTGATAACCCCTAGGGGTACTACATTTCCAAGTAAATCTCCACGGGATCCTCCTTCTCCACCATTGGTCTCTTTGTTCAAGCTTTCTTGGGTGCCATCTTCTTTCTTCTTTCTTCTCATGCCCTAGGTGCTTTGAACCTCTCCTTTTCCTGCTCAGACTCGACGACTTCTCTGCTTCTCTCTCACGCAACCCCTTTCCTGCTCTGTTATCTTGTTTCCTCCTTGCAATGCCCCAAGACTACAATACAACTTACACAATTCCACTGATTCGTGATAAGTACCTCAATTTTCTCTTCTTCGCAAAACCCTCGTCGCACTTCGAGCTCGGGAGCACAAAATAAAATTTTCTAAGGAAAAGTAGTCGAAATGACTACTCTTACCTCCTATTTATACTTTTTCAATGCCTTAAGAGTTCCTCCGACCACGTGTCTTAACGTCGCTTTTTAATAGCACTTTATTTCACTTAAATCAACTTCTGCACGACTTCCCCTCGCATGTCGCAGCTATAACCTTCTGGTGCTTCCAACACTATTTTACTGCCACAGAGCTCCTTCGCGTGTGTTACCTTGCCAAAGCACATAACCTATGCAATGTCCACCAAGTAGTTCCCCAAGGTGTTGCCTACCTTATGTTATACTGCGCGATCTTTCCAAAGCTTCTGTCCACGTGGTCTTTAAACGTTTCTCAACACACCTTTATAACCGCATGAATTCAAACACCTTAACCATCATTCTGCTCATTCTTCTACCTTTGCACTAATCGTTCCCATCAGTCCATTGTCGAAAGAATTTGTCAAACATATTCAACATATCTGCTACTTCACCCCATAGAAAATGTATGCGTAGTCCTCTTCACATAGAATCTCTTATAATGTAATTAGCTACTGGCGCACCAACGCACAATGCAAAACCCAAAAAATGACGACAAAGGAAACAACCAAAAGGGAAAAGCATTAAAGGAAACCTAATCTAATTGGCAATACTGCCTTATTTTTAAACACACAAAAGCCTTATTTATAGTAGGGCTTCAACCTACTCCCATTGAAATATCCTGGAAACCTTGTCCCATCCAACGCTTGCAACTAGGACACGTCTGAATCAAGGATGTAAGATATAATATATGACCCTAACCAATGGACTTTGAGTTTCCTAGGATGGCACAAAAATTTAGAGTCATAAAGTAAAACCATCTACCCAACCTCAAATTGTTTATTTTTAGTGTGACAATTGTGCCATGCTTTTTTGTCTCACCTTCTTAGTCTTCTAACTCCACCTAGCAAGTGATCATCTTTCGTCCAATTACATTAACTTATCCATGCACTCTTGTAATGCTTACTTGTTGGCCAATCCTATTGCACGAGCAATACGCTGAGAGGGAAACATAAACTCTACTAGTAAAATAGCTTCCACACCAAACACCAATTGAAACAGTGTGGCCTTGTTCAATCTCTTGTAGGTTGTCCTATACGCCCATAGTACGGATGAGACTTTGTCATCCCAATCTTGTCTCCCAACATCACAAATCTTGGTCAACGTGTGACTTAGTATCTTGTTAAATGCCTCAACGGTTCCATTAGCCTAAGGGTGATAAGGGGTAGTCTTGTGATGAGCCACCATGAACTCTACCAACAAAATCCTGACTGTCTCATTCAAAAAATGTGTACCCCTGTCACTAGTCAAGCTCAACGGACACCCATACCTGTTGATTATATTTTCCCACAGGAATCTTGTTGTTGTGGTTGTGCAATCCTTCGTAGGTGCTGCCTCCACCCACCGTGTTAAGTAATTAGTACAAGTAATGATATAAGGTGAACCAGTCCTTCGCGCGGCAGGTGAAATAGGTCCTACAAAATCAACCACCCACTTCTCAAATGGTTCAACGCTAGCTATCAGCCTCAAGGGCATTTCATCTCTTCTTCCTGGCTTGCCAAGGCATTGGCAATGATCACAGGCCTTGCAAAACTTGATACAATCCTGGTAAATGCTTTCCCACCAGAGACCTGCTAGTAAAATCTTCCACGCAGTGGCATTTCCTGCATAGTGTCCTCTTGCAATTCCACCATGTGCTTCCTCCATGATTGCAGCGTGCTCATGCTCTAACACACACATGGTGCAAGATCTCATCATGGCCTAACTTGTATAAGTCTCCACCAATTAACATGTAGGCGCGACACGTATAGCTAACTATTTTCTCTCCAAAGTCTTCATTCCTTCTAGCGTCATACTTGTTATGAGAAACACAACAATATCCTCTAATTCAGAGGGCACACCCACAATCTAAACAGTTGTGCATCTGACATTATATCCTTAATGCTCTACGTGTCCTCCCTTGAGTCGATCTGTGATAAATGATAAGGTCCTAGGTTACTTTCACTTGGTTTTACAACAACCGTAAACTCAAACTCTTGAAATAATAGGACCCACCTGCATATGCACCCTTGTAAAATAGGCTTGTTCACTAAGTACTTCAATTCCATGTGGTCCATGTAGAATATAATGGGTGTTTCCAACAGATACTGCCTGAATTTGTGTAGCACGTAGATCATCGACAATGCCTTGCGCTCGGTAGTAGTATAGTTTTACTCTGCTGGTGTCAACTTCCTGCTTGCAAAACAAAGAGGGTGATCAACAATCCCCTCACCAGGTTGTGCCAACACTGCTCCAATTGCCATCCCTGAGGCATCAACATGTACATGGAATGGCTTATCCCAGGAAGGAAAACGTAATATGGGTGCAATGATAAGCCTATTCTTCAATGTATCAAATGCCATCTGCTGCACCTCTCCCCAATGAAATGTACTTCTGTGCTTCAGCAATCCCTCCAATGGCGCAGTGATCTTGGCATATCCCTTAATAAATTTTTGGTAGTACCCCGTATGCCCAAGGAATCCACACACCACGCTCTGGCTGGTAGGTTCCCCCAATCCCACAATAACGACAACTTTGGCAGGATCCACCAGTAAGCCTTCCTTACATATGATATGCCCCAACAGGGTTCCAAAAGGAGTAGTGAAAACACATTTCTTAATGTTGAGAGATATACTCAATTGTTGGCATCTCTCAAACATCAACCATAGATTATTGTCAATGGTCTTTTACTAGTCCATAAACCATCCAATCATCAAGGTAGACTTGAAGAAACTTATGGATGAAGTCCTGAAATGCCTGAACCACAATGTGCGAAAACACAATGGTGCGTTCTTCAGTCCAAAAGGCATGACCATGTAGGAAAAACTTCCCCATTCAGTGGTGAAGGTTGTCTTTTCTTGGTCCTCCTTTGCAATTCTAACCTGATGATATCCTGAGAAGCCATCCGTGAAAGAATAGATCTCGCGCCCAGCTACTCCTTCTAGGATCTCCTCGGTGAAGGGGGTTGGAAAAGGGTCAATGACACATACCACATTCAAATCCCTGTAATCAATGCAAATCCTTATCCTCCCATCCTTCTTAATGTTGATGACCATTGGACTTAATCATTCTGATTCCTCAATATCCTCAATGATGC
This sequence comes from Taxus chinensis, assembly GCA_019776745.2. Classification (NCBI taxonomy): domain Eukaryota; kingdom Viridiplantae; phylum Streptophyta; class Pinopsida; order Cupressales; family Taxaceae; genus Taxus; species Taxus chinensis. The sequence continues at coordinate 1,661,055 of CM034150.1, read as the reverse complement.
TGATGCGATCATCTTGTCAATCTCCTCCTTGACCCTGACGCGCAGATTCAAATTCATTCGGTATGGTCTCTTCCAAATTGGGCGCGCACCCTCCTTCAGTTTGATCCACATCTCTCCTAAAGAGTGGTGAACTCCCTTAAGCTCATGGTACCCGCACGGAAACAAATCCTGAAATTCACGCAACAGATCAATAATCTTTGAAACCTCCCTTTCTGACCAGTAATCCCCAATAGTAGCCTCCTTAGGTTCTGTATCCGAGCCAATGTTAACCTTCTTAGTTTTCAGGGGTTCATGGTAGGCGCACGCTTGCTCATTAACACTATCCATTACCTCATGCATACCCACAATATGGTTAACATCCAAGTTCTCCACTTCTTCACCATCGATCACATAGACCAAATTCCCTTTCTCTTTTTCCATGCAAGCGCGCTCAAGCTGTATTTCCTCTGGCTCTTCCTCATCAAAGCGCGCTTCCAAGTCAGGTTCTCCCAACAATTCCAATATTCTATCCTCCACCATGGCACTATCCCCCATAGTTAGGCGCTTAACAACCTGCAATGCCTCATGCACCGATGGCTTAGTACTTCGATACTCAAAGGTTTGAATCAAGTCATCTGTCAACTCCCACCAGTTTCCTATCTGACGTGTAGTTCTGAATGAATGTACCATGCATGCACGTAACCTTGTAAGGTGGAGTAAAGCTTATGCACCCATAAAGATGGAGGCAAGGCTTCCACGCCTTCCATCAAGGTCTTCTTACATTCCTGGACATGAAACAAGGTGAGTTCCTTCCCATGATAGTCTTATATAGTAGTAGGTTCATTGCTTCGGAGAAACCTAACAGAGAACATGATTCTCACCTCGTGCCACTCTAGAAGGTTATCACGATGGGTCGCCCACCAATGTGCTGCGGTCTGGAGCAAAGTATAGCTAAGCATACTTCTCCTTTCGATCTCACATCTCCACTGGGTCTCCATTGCTTGCAGGAAAACATCAGGGTTGGCTCCCCCAGTGTAACTTGGCAACTATTTTCCTCCCAGGCACTCTGACTGAGTGCGCCTTTGTTACTCTTGTCACAAAGCCTCTTAACTGCCTTCCGACTAACTCATATGTCTCGTGCGCCCAATTGTCACATGCCACACTAGTGGTATCACTTACAGATTGATTGTCTTCCCACTGAATAACTCCTTCTGTTGGATGCATAACCTCAGGGTCTCTGATAGTGCACACATAGATTTTGTCTAGGTATCCTTCTCCCAAGGGTTCAGTATAGGGCACTGAATTTCCATCTATCAAAGGGATGATAACACATTCCTCCTTGTTCTCAAAACTTATATATCCCTTATTGAAATGTAAGTCAACATTGTTCTTATAGCACCAGGGGCACCCAAGTAACATTGGAAAGTTGTCCGCCTCAGCAAGCGCCAAGACTTCGAAGTCTCCAATGAATTTCACCCCTTGGATAGTGATAGCAACATCCTTCAAAACACCAATGGGCATTGCCTTTGTCTTGTTAGCCATATACAACACATTTGAGGATGGTTGTAATGGGGGCCTTCCCATTTGATTCCATGTGTCTAAAGTGAGAACATTAACTTCCGCGCCTGTGTCGATTAGAATATTGCTCAGGAGCCACCCATCAACTACTTATTTAACGTAATCTTCTTATCATAGTCAATGTTGTGCAGGGGAAGGTTAACGTGTAAGACATTTCGGGCTCGCGCTCTCCTCCAACGCGTGGTACTTTCTCGTGTAGCCATTCTCCTAGCAAAGGGATGATATTCTCTTGCCTCAACATTTTGCATACCTCCCTAACTTCATCCAGATCCTTTTGTGGAGCCTCAATGCTCTTCTTTTGTTCTAACTACCACGACTGCTCCTTTAGGCATTGGATCTCTCCTTTTAGGCTTCGAATCACATCCATGGTTTCCTGATAGACTTATTTCTGATGAGCAAGGTCTGGATACTTCCCATGCACCACCTCTTCTCTAGTAACCAACGGTCTCTTGCTTTGGTATCTCCTTGGCGCGCAGCCTCAGCTCGCGTTGTCACCAATATAGGTTCCAACTCTAACTCACACGGCACCCTTGGCATCCACTGTGAGTCGATTTTCTTCACGCTTACCATCCCAGCCCCTTTTTCCTTCCGTTGTTGTTGGCTCATGTGTTCAAATAATTCCGGGCACTCCTCATACTTTTGCTTCTTTCCACACCAAGAGCATTGTAACAGATCAGGGCATTCACGCTTATAGTGTTCTGTAGACCCACAATTGTAACAAGTTCCACGTGGGAACTCACTTCTTCTGCCTCCGTGGTTGCCATGGCCTCTAAATCCTCTGCGAAAGCTTCTTCTGCAACTCCCTCCATCTGTGCGCCCTTCATAATGACGACCCTCATCCTTGGAACTACTTGCAATACTAGTCTGGCGCACACCAGTATCAATGGCATCATGTATTTGGTCAATCAATCTACAATCCTTGGTGTCATGAGTAGTAGAGGTGCAAATTTTTTCAATAGCAAGACACATTCTTACGGATCACATGCTGCAGCAGCAGACACCTACTTGCATCATGATCTCCATGGAAAATATCACAGTCCACTGTTATGGCACAAACCAACCTTCACGGGAAATTGTCCTTTGTATGACCCTCTACTTCACAATCCGTACACCATAACCTGCTGCGAGTCTCATGAGCCGAGTTCATAGATAATTTCTCCAGCCGCTTTACCATTGCAACAATTTGGGCTTCAAGGAATGGACTAATTCTTGTATCAATGCTTCCTACTGCCTCAGCATGCAAGGCAACCTCCAAGGCCTCGCACGGATTTGTGAAAGTCTTCTGTGAAAGTGCCCTCTTGAATGGTGTGATCAGTCCTCTGACAAACCACTGAGCATGCTGCAAAGGGTGAATGTCATAAGATAACTTGGATAGGAGAGTCTTGAAATGTGTGTCATACTCCCGCACACTCTCTGCCATTCCTTGTTGAATCTCCTTCAACGCGTTGATGCTTTTCTGTTCAAACTTAGGTATGTGGAACTCCGCCAAAAAGGCATTACACAACGCAATGTAATCCACCACTGTCTGGTGTGGGTCATACTTCTTGTACCAGCTATGCGCGCATCCTTGCAACGTGGTTACAAACTGACTTGATTTTTCCTCTCCAAAGCAGTGATTCCCTTCACATGCCATAGTAACTCGCACTTTGTGTACATGTTCCGTGACATCCTCAACGCCCTTGTAATTAGGTAAGTGGAGTGACATCTCATAAAACACCTGTTGATGGTGTTGTGGACCTTGTCCACCAGATCCAGGACCTTGATTCCCTTTGATGTTACCTCCACCACTGGACCCACTAGATCCACTAGTGCCAACTCCTCCAGATCCACCAGATCCTCCTCCTGTCATAGGTAAAGGGCCTAACGCAGCTGCACCCTGCAAACCCACCGTCGCGCTAAACTGCGCGCCGACAGTCTGTGATACCAAACCACTCCCAGATGTGTTTCCCGTGCCGCTCCCAGATGTGATACTCAAACCTTGTGATCCCACACCTTGCCCAAATGTTGTGCTAGACAAAATACCCCCAAACACAGGAAATGACTGTGCAGCCATAGATGTACCAAATGAAAAATTATACCTCCTAGGTGTCGCTCGACTACGAATACCGATACCAACTGGATTATCAAAACTTATCTCAGGAACTGGAAAACTAAGTGCAAGGGTCTGGTCTGCCATGTGGGTTAAGATGCACGCCTATAACTCTCCTCCTTTCTTCATATGACGAGGCTCTCTCCAGAAGTCGAGGGGGTTTCTCTTCCATGCTTGCCAAGATGGGGTAGCTCAGACTGCTCAGGTTCCACATCCTCCGCGCGAACCTCAAATCCTTCCCACAACATCTACCTCCATAAATCCATCACTCCTGCAGCTTCACGTTGTCTTGCCAACTCCCTCTCCCAAGCTTCATTATACTTGAGCCGCCTCTCCTCTCTCTCCATTTCTGCCGCAAGGTCTTCCTCTACACCAGCTTTCGTGCCCTATGCCTAGCAGGAGTTTAGCCAGCCATGGGAAAGGCTTCCAAACTCAACATAATGACTAGGATCTTGATAGCCAGTGGAATAACATGCAAGAACGATCCTCTAGGCTCCCTCAAGAATTCAAACTCAACAATCTCCGGGAAAGAATACGTAGAAATAACGTATTCCAGGGTATAACTAGTCAGCACTCTACTCCACCAGTGATCAACAACATGGGTCCAGGTCAGATCAACATCATGCAACCGCTGATATTCCTCCTGGGTCCAAACACGAGGTCTATAGTACCAAATTTTCCTTGATGCATATGTTGAGAGCCATTCATAACAATTTAGTGGGAAACAACATAATAATGTCTCATAGAGTTCGTGATACAGGTTCTCCTCCACCCATTTTTGTGCATCAAACTCAGATCCAATACTGAACCTCTGAGAAGACTCATCCTCTGTGCTTTTAATCTAGGTCTCGACGCTTTCCAAGGTTAGACGCTCTGTCATCACACATCATTCTCACAACAACTTCGAAAAGAGGTCCCAACAACGGAACCAAAATGTAGTCTCTATTTACCTCTTGCTTCATCAATCAACCCCAAGCGCGCTAACACATCATCCAAGCTGGTCTAGAAGCTCACCCAAGGCATGTGCAAGAACCGAGCCCCTCCTTTATGTGAGCTTCATGAGAATGTTCTTCCTTAATAAGGGGGGTTTGCACAAATAGAGAATGAATGCACCCATTCTTGAGAACCATATTTAAGCACTAACTCCTAATCTAATGCACCAGAACATAGGATAACATGATCATACTACAATGGAAGTAAAACTAAATCATGATTATCATTAAGAAAACTAGTAATACACCCATTAACATAAAAGGAAATGTACAGATAAAGATCCAACAGATAAATGCTCTCGAATCACTTCATTATATTCATTAGTCAAAGTACAGTAGCCAAGATTACATCAAAAGAGTTCCATGTATGAAGATATTTATAGTAGCAGAGCTTCGACACATTATAGAGCTCGCCATCACACATTACACATTTTTACTAACTCTCTCCCTCTCTTTCCTCCCATACACACACACACACCTCCTTCTTTATCTGTCTCCTAAAACCATACATATCAGGAACTCTCTAGGAATCTCCTCTTAACCATTCATCACTACATGAGAAATCCTGAAGGAATCTTTCATGATTTCCCTACCACTACCCAAGAACATGCCAAATGTCATTATGCATTTCCCCTAATCTAAGTCCTTAGCATGCATGTGTCAGCCAATGCATAAAAAACTTGGCTCCTTATCCTTTCATGATAACCGTATTGATGCCCTAGAATATCCTTTCCTTGAGTTGCAAGTCTCCATAGCTTATCCATATTTGTATTTGGTCATTTTTTCATTCATTCCCTAAACGCATCCTTTCCTGCTATCCAAAACTCACTAAGTCCTGAATCCATCCTGCATGGGACATGAGCCTTTGCACATCTCCAAGAACTACTTCCATGTGTGCCTTCTCGCCCTGCTTCCACGCGCCACCAAGCTTCACGCCTTAGGTATTTAGTTAATTTAGGGGTCCAACATTTAGTTGTATTAATGTATTTCCTGAAAAGGGTCTCCCTACCCTCACATATTTCCATCATGGGCTCGAGACCAATGAGTTGATTGATGAAATCTTCCTTGCAAGTTAAAAACTTATGAATCTGAGCATCATCTTCAAAAACATGCCAATGTTGGATGTTATCAAGGACTGATGGTCTGACTAGCACTTCTACTTCATAATGGCAGTAGGGAGACACTGCCTCATTTTTATATTGAGATGCTAAGACCGCCAACTTTTCAACTGCTGCATTCAAAGCTCTCTCATGATAAAGAAGTTAAAAGAATCAAAAACTTTGATGAAATCCCAAACTACATGCTTATATCGTTTCAATCTCTTGTTCTTAGTGGCATACAACTGTCTAACTTTCTTTATAATCAGTTTTGAATCTCCTTTAAAAATGATATCCTTTATCCCATGCTTCCATGTAAATTTTAAGCCAAGGATTAATGCCTCATATTCAACAATATTATTATTACATTCAAATTTCAAATTAAAGGAAAAGTTAGAAGAAACCAGATTCAGAGACGTCATAACCACTCTAGCTCCATTTCCAAATTTAAAACATGCTTTGTCAAACATCATGATCCAAGGGGCATTGATATCTTCTAGGGGTGCATTAGAATTCACTTCATGTTCTTTACAATCCGCAAAGCCTATGAATTTTCCCAAATCAGTGTCAATAAACAATACCTCATAAGAGGCATTCATAGGATCCTCAATAAGATGAAGCATTTTCTTTTCTCCATGCAGCTTGACTAGCTTCCCCTCTAATGGTATAGAGGTGTATGACATATCCATCTGAATGTTGCCTCTAACGCTAGCATCCCTCTTTCTTGACAACAACATGCCCCATTTTGCAGGGCAATCTACTATAATTGTGTTCATGGTTAAATATTTGCCAGGGTAGGCAACAAGTTGTACCCCCAAACCTTTGACATATCCTACAACCGGAACTTCCCTCGAATCCATGGCATAACAAGTCCCAATGGCTACTGTTATTTTGATATCTAGCTCGTTCATAACCTATAAAGGCGTGACATTACATGAAGATCATGAATCAAACATATAATTGTGGAGAAGTCACCCATTGACAATTAAAGTAGTGAAGAACAGATCCACATTCAATTGGGATTCAACCAAGGATGTGGCTAAATATACTTATGGGGGTTCTTCTATGTTTTCTGGCTCTCTATTTATCTCAACTTAAGCTATGACATGCAGAGTCACCACATTATTTGTATTCTTTTCTTTGGTGATCATATCATCCTTCAACCCCAAGTATTCAACTGCTCTTTTTCTATGCTCAAGAATCCTAAGCAATTCTACAATAGGTACTTAAAGCACCCTAAACTTTACAAAGAAAATTGCATGACTAAACAAGGAAAGCTAACACTATTTCCATCCATCTAGCCAAGGTTATAAGTCTAGGAATGTAACATTAATATATAAGCTTAAAATCATGTTTAACTATTACCATTGTGTATTTTGTTTCAATACTTTTCCAACGCAAAAAAACATAGCCGTTTTGAGGTCAGGAGAAAAAGTTATGGTCCGCACAATGTTGGGTGCGCCTATGCACTCAAGGGAGTGCTTGTGTTGGGTAGCATGGGCGCCTAGGCGCCTGTGCTGGCCCTACTTTTGATATTTTTGCATTGTGTGAGGCAACATGGGCGCCTAGGCGCCTGTGCTGGCCCTGTTTTGTGGATTTTTTGCATTTTGCGAGGCAGCGTGGGTGCCTGAGTGCCTCTGTTGGCCTACTTTCTGCATTTTTGCATACAACATGGCTACCTGAGCACCTGTGTTGGCTTCCTTTTTAACTTTTTTGGATTTTTGCATGTAGTATGAGCGTGTGAGCACCTGTGTTGGCTTCCTTTTTTATTTTTTTGGATTTCTGAAGCTATGTATAGGAAACGAAGAAACATGGATGCATCTAATGACAAATGGGATGTACAAGGGCAAAATGCCACGCGTCCGCGCAAGAAAGTGAAGATGTGAAATTGCCCCTAGCGTTAGATGGGAATATTCAAAGTCAAACTCTTCACACATAGAAGTTGGATTAGGGCCAATATAGATAGGTTCAACATGCTGATGAACGTAACCCAATGACATGCTAGGAAGGAGCAAGGATGCCCCCATCGTAAGCTGGCCAAGAAGTACATGATACAAAGACGTAGAAAATTGATTTTGTGAAGGGGAAAAAGGTGTTCGCAAACATGGAAAAAAGGTAATATTATACACATGGATGTTCTGAACGAAGCAGAAGAATGATGTGAATGTAGCCTAGAAGCCTCGCAACGAAAAAAATGATTAGCCAAAGGCACGAATCATGAAACAAGATACAGACTAGAGTAAGAGTCTGAACAAGGTCCACAAAAAGACACTTGGTAACATACTAATTATGTTTGCTCATATAGATCCAGTTTGTGCACATAGAAATTTATTATCTCTTCAGAGGGAAGATTTGATAGTCAATAAGTGAGGACACCATAGTCAATGTGTAGGAATGATCTTATTTTTCAAAGTTGATTTTTTGTAAATGGATTTGTGGAAGGAGAATCGTACATTGCTCTGGTACCAGTCAAGACATCTACAGCCCCGAAGAGATATGTATTTTATTTTTATCGGCAACATTGCTCTACTACCAGTCTAGGAGTCTCATAGCCTCAGTAGAGTATTATTAGAAATACCCCCAAGAGAGAGTTATATCTCAATTATACTTTTACATTTACCTTTTTGCTTTCATAGTTTGTGCCTTTTGACTTGATTGATTCTTTTGTCTTTCTAAAAACGTATTTCAACTCTCTTGTTTAACAAGGGTTAAGAACCACTTATGGCTTGATGGAAGGAGGCGGAAATGATTGCGATGATGACATTGACTAGTGTCAACAAATATATGTCTAAAAGTTCTTCACAACAAGTTTATTAGATGTATGATTGTGATAGGATCTCTATGAGGTCAAACGTTCTTTAATTTACCAAGGTGATGAAAGACCAATGAAAAACGGATACCATAGAGGTAAATGTCATAAAATGCGTGCGAATAGGATAAACCAAAATATCACCGAAGGGATGAAAATGGTAGGAAGACTTGCAAAATAAGAGAAATAAAGGGAAGAAATAACATCCATGTGCTATGCAATACCTGATTGTAATGTGCATGTTCGTTTACCTTTAATTTTTTGAAATGTTTTCTCATTTTTTTGTATTTTTGAATTTTTTTTGAAAAGTTGGGACCAACAAGGTCACTCGGCGTGATAAGATCCAACAACAATGTTAGTGATTTCCTTGATAAGGGAGACTAGGCATGTGTTTCTTATCAAGATTTCATATTATTTGTGATCTCGATGATCGTGGTAAGCTCATACTCAATAGATGATTGTGTTTTATCTTGAAACATAGATTTCGTATGCCAGGAGATTGAGTTCTCTATCTGAGAGGTTTTATGCACTTTTGTGCCATGCTTGATGGGTGCGCTGATGTGCATTTTTGAATCGTTTTTGATTTTGAACTTTAAGATCATTTGAATTATTGTGAGCTTTGGAAGTCTTGGAATTTTTTATCGTAGTTGGATGAAGGAACCATTTTGGTTTCTTGTAAGTTTTTACGTGACTTGTCTGATCCCAAGAAGTAGGAGATGAAAGTGGACGAATAGAATTGATGTGAGAAATGACAGTGGGTTTTCCCCAATCATTGATAGAAGAACAATATGATGGATGCGAAGGATAACGGTCCAGGAATTGAAGAGGATGCGGCTACCAGAAGCGGTGTCCCATAGACTGATAGATAAAGGACTACAAGGATGTGGCCCTAAGATTGAAGATGAAGAACTTCTTGGATGGCGTCACATGGATATAATATGAAGGAATACTTGGAGGTTTCCCATATATATAAGAAAAATGGGATCCTAGGATGTGGCCCAAGAATCAAAGATGAGAGACTTCTAGGATGTGCCCCAAGTATAGACCAAGATGGGCTTCCAAGAGGTGAGCCACATATAGATGATGTGGGGCTACTTAGAGGTACCCCACATATAGAATCATATGATGGGTTACTAGGTGGTGACCAAAGGTAAGATTATGATGGAGGAATTTTGATAGATAAAGAATGATTAGGTAATTAGAAGATAGGTCGTGGATCAATGCTAGATCCATGCATTTCATCGCCCAATGAATACTGTGAAGATGGAAGAATAAGAGGATCATGTTCAATGATCCTAGGGTCTTCATCTATTTTCTGACAAAATGTATCAATCTCTTCCTCCCCATATGCAAACGTGATCTTAGGGTATTCCTCTTTTTTCTGACAAAAGGAATCAATCTCTTCCTCCCAATACGTGAATGTATCGAGGTCTAAAGAGGTTTCTTGCTCGCAAAACTTCTAAAGGAATGTCTTCATGTACCCCTCATAATTTCTCTAATGGTTTCTTCATTCTTAAATGAAATCAATCGGTGTGGGTATTTGTTCTACCACAAGAGGTTGATTGGATGAATGTGACATGGGAGTCAAATTGGATGACTTGATTAGAAAGACTTTGAGTTGGAGATCTCTTCAATGGAAAAAGGGGTCATTGAGACAGTTGAGAAATGGGGTGTTACGAAGACAGGGAGGATCATGACTTAGGATTCGTATTAGAGGAATAATTCAGATTGGAATCTTCAGAAGAATCACAAGACTTAGAATCATTGGGATTGGAATCTTTGGAAGAATCAAAAGAATCAAAATCATACCACTTACCATAAGTTGAAGATGGGGGAGGAGGTAAGTGAACGGGTTCTTTAGCATGAAGAATCAAACAAGGTTTAGTTGTGATAGGAATCCTTTTATGGGAATGTTAAAACCTAGGTTCCTTATGGCCATAAGTATGCAAAACTGCATGATAATCAGTCTTTGTTGGAACATTCCTAGACATAGATAGTCTAAGGGATATCACAGGGGTTATTATGTTGACATGTTCAAGAGGTGTATCAACAAAACCAATGAGAGCATCAAAATGATTATCCTCATTAGACACATAATTAGCATTCTTGTCCTGTTTATGTTTAGGAAAAGTCTTCGTATTAAGGGATTTGTTAGGAGTGGATGAATCCATCTCCACATCGCCACTTTTGATTAAGTCTTGGCTGTAGTGCTGTAACTTCAAACACTTATTTGTTTTGTGACCTTTAACGTGGTGGAATTGACAATATTCATTATTTCTAAACCATGGTGGTTTAGGCATGTCATCCTCATAAGGCGTAGTTTCAGGATATCTAACCATATTGACCACCTCTAGCTATTTCAGTATTGATGGCATTGAGTCAGATAGAGAAGTGAAAGTACAACACTTATACTCCGTAAGCAGAGCTCCCATTTTCAAGCTTCAAAGGAGTGTTGTTTTGAATGGTTTGCACCCGCTTAGAATCTACTATCCCATCACTAATGACGTTTTTGTTCTTATTATAAAAAAAAATTGTTTTTTCGTTAGATTTGAAATCATTTTGATCGTGGGAGAGAAGGGTTTTAGAGTCCCCATAGCTAACAATGCTTTTTCAATTTGACTCCCTTTTTTCGATTACCTCTTCGAATGTGTTACCACAATGCATTTGTAAGTGGAACATGATGTCTGGATGGAGGTTGGGAACAAATATACTTATTAGTTGTATTTCAAGTATGGAGTAAGGAAATCGGCTAGCTAATCCTCACCATCGTTGTAAAAACGCAATGAAGTTTTTGTTATTTCGTTGTTTCACATTGCAGAGACCCAACATGGTGACATCGTTTTCAATATTAAAAGAGAAGTGTCATACAAAAATTTCTGCTTGTTCTGGCCATGTTGATATGGATCCCTTAAGGACGTGCACAAACCATTCTAGTGTTGTTGCTCCTAAACTTCAAAAAAGGATGCGCATAAGATAATTGTTGTTGAATGCAACCTCTTAGCATGCCATATAAAAAGCTTTAATATGGTCAGGTGGGTCACCTTTTCCCTTACATTTGTCAAATTTTGGAAAATCAAAGTGTCTTGGGAAAGGTACCTGTAGCATGGATTTTTCGAATGGGTAGGGACATAACTCATTATACCAATACTTCTTTTTATTGCTACCGAGTTGGCTCTCGTGTAATGCTTGAAGGGAATTTTTCATCGTTGACCACTCTTGATTGAAAAGTTGGATCTTGCGTGTGTGGTGTAGGTCTATACATAGGATTAAATCTATGTGTATTCCTACCCCTATTTGTTGCGAGAATCTCTTCATAAGGATCTTTTTGTGCTTCCCGGCATGAGTTTGTATTTGAAACTCGTGAAAAGAAGCTTTAGGTTTTGCCTTTGGTATGGCTTGTTTCAAAACTTCGGGTTGTTCCCTTTGTACATGGGATGCCAAACTTGCTAATTGGAGAGTGACGGTTTAGACCTATTGCTCTAACGTCACCTCTTGAATAGGTATGTCATGACGATTTTTTGTTAAGGAGAGGTTGTGCATGATGAACATGCTCCTCGTTGTCTTCACAATGTACTCTAACAACCGGTATCCGATAATCTCCATCATTTTCAAACTGTACCTCCTCATTATTCTAGGGTACAAAAGTAGAGGCATGACCTAGATTTAAAATTTCATTGATATGTACGATGAGGTCGGTCTACTTCCTCTTCTCCCTCGAATCATTCTCGGTGCAATGAGAGAAGGGTCTACTGGGAAAGTAACTTAGCTCCTTATTTCCATAACACGCATAAAAACCTCTTGTTTGTTTTGGAAAATGTAATCATTAAAATTGGCAAGACGATGTTCTAGATTCATACGAGGAGAGTCTTCTTCTCCACCACTATGGTCAACCATGAGATTATCCTCTAAAAGAGGGTTGTCACCTCCAAATATATTGGCTTCTAATCTTCGGGATCCCATTCTCGTAGTATGCATACTCGAAATAGGATGTATAATATGACAGACTTTCCACTAAGGTTTACTAAAAAAAGACTTTAGTCAAATTTTGACAGCGTAATGATGCTAATGTTGTCTCAAAGCAAATGGTGACTATAAAATAGACACGAATATAACCAATAAACGTGAACCCTAGGATAATGAATAAAGAACGATCTATCCTAACAAGGCAATATATACACAAGCAGTACTTATAGATACATACAATTAAGCACATGATTCTAACCATTCTAGTCACACGATAATTAGTTTACTCCTTATTTTTAAGATAGGCTCAAGAACAAATAGTGACAATACAATATTACCACCTAAGTCAAGTTTAAAGATAAAAAATACCTAAATGACTAAGAGAAGTGCATTGACAGCGATCCTCCAACAAGGTGTACTAAAAACTAGTTTCTGGACACAAACAATGTATAAGTCTATGTAAAATGGAAGTTACCAATGCAAGCAACGTAACAACACTATTTGGGCACGTCAATCAAGCCTTTGTAAGAAAAGCAATATTTTAGTACTAAAAGGGATGCTATAGCAACGATGCTAACAAAGCAACGTCAACACCCACAAAACTCAAGATAATGTTAGGAATGTAAAAACTAAGCCTAAGTATATCAAGGAACTATTACTCGTGCGAGCGAGCAGCGTAGCTACAATATGGAGACTTAAATCAAGTTTCACAAATGGAAACACGATTGTGAAGTATCACAATTGTAGGGCTACAATGTGGGGTAATGTAACAACTCAAAAGGAAGACAATGATAAGATCCACCTAACTACGAATGATAATAAGTCTCAATATAGGTGTTGAGACACAAGGGGCCTACTAGAATGTGAGCATGTATCATTCACACTTTCAACTCTTACATTCTGACATTGTAACCTAGTCATGCAAGTAGATAACAAAAGTGGTGGACACATTATTTCTATTGGTATCCATGTATATTTTTTTCTTATTTTGTCTCAAAATGAGCAACAAGAAAACAAAGGAGTAGACCAAATGGTGATGAAATAAACTAAGTATACTTTACCAAAGTTTCGCCTTGCCTTAGGGCAAATGAAAAACTAGAGCAAAGTAAAACGTCATAGGTTTCGCAATGAAATGTCACGCGGTTTCAAATTTAAGAGATTCTTTCCCTTGTTTGAAAAACAAGAATTTGAATCCAACAAAGTTGTCACTTTGTGAGAGCTTTTAAGTATAACAACTAAGAAAAAAACAATGGCTCCAAGTCGTGCAAGCTTCCTAGGTGGTTCTCTCTCTAGGTGTCACAAAATATCTATGGCGAGCTCGATTTACCTTGGTTTCCCAAGGAGTATCTCGGCTTTACTTTACCCCCTTCAATATAATGAGCACTGAAGTGTGTTCAGTTATACTTTTACTGGTGTCGCAATACAAATATATTTGAATCAAATCTCACCAAGGCATACTAGACAAGTCAGTAGTGTGGAGCACTTTCCTCTTTCGTTCACAAGGTTCCCTCTTTTATGAACTACTTTAGAGTTCCTAGGACCACCCACATTGTTATAGCTTAAGGCTTATGCCAAAGAGGTTATGTCCTAGTTAAGAGGACAAGTTGTAGCTCTTAACCGAAACTTGCAAATACCATGTGATGATTGTGGTGTGTTTTTTTATCTTTTGGATTAAGTAATGTGGTTTTTGTTGACACTCCTTGTGGAAACCTACAATCACATGTGTGGTTAGAAAAATTGTTTAGAATCCTTTCTTTGAGTGAACGTTAGAGTCCTTCACACAAATGAATAGTAGTTTACAAAGATTCACAAATATTATAGTATAAAAGAAGGATTTTTATCTACAATTGAAAGAGGATTGTGTTTTTATTTCTCAAGATCGTCCAAAGACGCGGGAGAAGAGCATACACAATACCAAACAATCCAACTAAATAAGCAATGAAAAAATGCTTGTAAATCAACTAATTACTATAAAATTTTACAAAAACAAGGTTTATTCCCAATTAATTCAAGTGCTTTTTAATGAAAGACTAAAATTGATTTTGATTCCTCAAGATCACATTTGGTGCAAGGGAAGAACATACACAAATTTTAGCCTTGGATTTTTTTAATCAAATAAAAAGCTCTTAAACTAAAATATCAAACATATGTTAAAACATGCAAGTTTGTTCCCTTAAGAAAAAATAAAGGATGATTGTACCTACTTACTCCTAAGAAGCAAAAAGTGGTTTAAGGGTGTTTTTGATTATCAAGATCACACTAGGTGCAAGAGAAGAGCATACACAACCCTATTTAAAACTCAAAACAAAGTATGGAAATATAACATCTATCAAACTCTAAGCCAATTTTGTTAGGAATATTGTTCTAAAATCACTAAATTGACAAAAACAACATCTAAAACCCCTTAAAAACTGACAGAAATAACAAAATTAAAATTTTTGAATTTGAGAAAAATTACCTGAGTGCATCAGGTGCAAGTTTTGATGCACATGCATGCATTTTTCAAGCTTTAGTGCATAGGATCACTCCTTGAAGTATCAGGCGTATAGCTTTAGTGCACAGGTGCACCTCTGTCAATTTTTCAAGTTTAGTTATGCACATAGTGATGCGCGTCCAAAGAGGCACAGGTGCACACATGGTCTGAATGCACGAAGTGCAAGTCTACACACAGAGATCCAAAATTTGCTTTGATGCACAATGCTCTATAGCGTCTAGAAAGGTATAGGTGCATCTACATAAGTGCACAGGCATATCCAGTAGGAGCACAAGTGCATCCATTAGTTGTAGGGTGCACCCCTTTGACATGGGCGCAACACCTTCCGATCAAGTGATCAAAACATGAATTTTAACAAGGAAAATATGAAAATGATCAAATCTTTGGGCTTTTGAGGGAATTTTGACAGCACTTCACCTCCTTTTATCCTGCAAAAAAACATGAAAACACAACTTCTACCATTAATCTAGTTGAAACAACTTTCAAAAATGGAAGTTGATCTATAAAACTTTGAAAATTACTCTAAAACTTTGAAATTAATTTAAAAAGCTTGGTAAACTAATCTAAAAAACTTGAAAGTACTCTAGAAAGCTTGAAATTAATCTAAGAAACTTGAAACTAATCTAAAAAGCTTAAAATCTAAAAACTTTGGAACTAAAGTTTAAGAGCTTAAGAATGAATGCAATGGGTTATTCTCCCATCAGGTGCATGCTAAATGAAGACTACTAAAAGTTCCAAGCAAAGTTAAGGACTAACACCACATGGTCTAATTGAGCAAAATGCTTATTGAATCTAACAATAGTTACATCAAAGATAAAAGTTTAATAGAATGCTTGAAACAACTAACATGAAAACAATACAAAATCTAACTAAACATGCCTACTAATATGCTTGAATTACCTAACATGGGCTTAAATAGACCTAAGAGGGCAATCAAATGGTTATGGTTGTTACTCCAACAAGGTGAAATGGCCTCTCTAAGTGACTACTTGGTCATTTTGGATATCCATCTACTGACCTCATTGAAAGCTTTAAGCAAGGATTGAACTTGGTTATATATCATATTTATTATATGAGATGCAAATCAAAGCATGGTGTCAAGTATAAATGAATGAGGTGCACTCTTTTTATAGTTTTCCTTTTGGGATAAACTTGTAGTTTGGTGCATGTGGGACTAAAAGCTCCAAATTATATTATAATTGTTAATCATGATTAGGCCTTGCTAATCACAATTAGTGAATTATCAAGTGATTAAGATGTGGGAGCCTTAGTCAACCACTTAGGGTCAACTAGGAGGTCAGGATAAACTTTTGAAGCTTGTTGAGATGTTGTGGAGGTGAATGGGGTGATTTTGAGTGGTTGGAAGAGGGGTTCGAGTCAATACTATGGCATATTGACCAAATCAAGGGCAAAATAGACTTAATTAGCCTATAATCACTAATTGTCTGTTTCAAAGAGGATTTTGACTTATGATTCGTCATAAAGTGACATATTGAATGCGAAAGGGGTTACGCAATCAACAACGTGGTGTTAATTGGCTAATTTGGTAAGAAACATCACTTAATTAGCGAAAACCACTAATTATTACGGATTAGGCAAGAATGAGAGTAATTTGTGTGTTTTGGTAATAAGATTGCAAAAGCGAAATTTAGGTGTCTACAGGTATTGTAACTTTTATCTAACTTAGAATATGAGACATATCACAAATAATATATTTAAGGAGGGTTGTTTTTTATGTAAGGGTAACAATCTTATCTGATGGAATGTTATCTTTAGTTGCTTGGGCAGAAATAGAAGTGCTTGGCTCTGAAGCAGTGATAAAGGCATATTTTTCTTAGGAGTGTCCTTAGGGATATTGGTCAAGATAGGCAGTTTTGGTTTAGTAGGGACAAATCCTTTGACTTGTCTATTTCAAAGGTTATACTCCTTTTCTTAAGCAACTACGGCATTCATTAACAACTACCTATCTTCTTCAGAAGAGATTCCGCCATTATACTTCTTGATCATTAGAGCTCTTAAGTATTCAAAATCATGATTCAGAAGTTCAAATGACTGGGTCATATCTATATCAACATTAACAATAGAAGGAATGGAAAATACATGATTTATACAAGCCCAAATGTTCTCCACAGTTTTAGCATATAAGATGTCAGTTGAAGTAGCGCTCGGCATTGGATCTTTTGGGCATTCCATCATGCAAATGTCATCAAAACCAGCTTCAACAACAACATCATCATCTCCAACAAGTGGCTCACAAGGGGAGTGTGGCAATAAACACTTATCACACCATTCAATGATGTGATCTTCCTCTACTAATGATACCCTTGCTATTAATGGATCAGGGACTGTTTTGTTTTCTCTAAGGGCTTGTTGCTTATAGCCTAAACCCATACATCATTTTCCTCTGTCATCAGCTCGATGATCTCTAGGATGGTTCCCAAATCTATTGTCCTTGGGTCTGGTGTTGAGCTTGAGAATTTGAAACCAATCCTTTCTCTACTTGAGCCAACTTGTATGAGATCTCTTTGACTGCCCCAGCCAAAGTCTTAACCACTTCCTCTAAGGCCACTGCCTTACGTGCATGTGGCTTCTCAGGATTAATCAACTTAATACCTTCCCTCTTTGGAGGTTTGCGCACGGATTTGATATTGTTATCAGTTTGGACAGCCATAGAGAAGGTCTGCCTCAAGGTCCTTAGATTCTTATTCCTTAAATAATAGGTGGTTTTTTGTCAAAGGCATTTGAGTAATTGATTAAGAAAGAGTCATCACTGGCCTTAGATTAATAGGCAATATAGTTAAAGTTTTATTAAACCTAGTGTTAAAGTCTTGCACACATTCATTTCGATTTTTCTTCATGTTTTCAAACTCAGTCAAGAAAAACCTAGGATCAATCTTATCTCCGTATTGTAATTTGAAAGCATTTTTCATTTCTACCCAGGAGTCAATTGAATTCTCTAGTAGCAGATTATACCATTCCCTAGCATCTTCCTCTAGAGTGTGTATGAATAACTTTGCATAGACATCTTCATGCTTTATCTCATAGTCATCCATGATATTCTGAAAAAATCTAAGATGTTGCTTCACTTATGGCATTATTCCCTTGAAATTTAGACAATCTATTTCTGATTTCATGGGGTACTTCATTTGGATAGCCCACCATCCCATGGAATCTTATTGACCTAAAGGCATTAACCACAAAAAAAGCTCTCGGTGGAGGCTGCGCCATATTATTTGGTGGAGGTGTTTTAAAAGAAGGATTGAAACGGTGGAGAACTGGGGATCTTTGAGGCAAAGGAGTGTGATCCACAAAATATGAATCCTTCAAGGATTCAGTTTCACAAAATACTCTATTTTTAGGGACCAACAAAGGAGGGATATGAAGAATACCTTTGTTACTTATAGATGTTGAGCCCTCTTGAAATAATGAATGCAAATTAGCTAGAGGGCTACCTGATTAAGAACTTTCAAGTGTGTTGGAGTAATCTTCTACCAAAGGCTAATCACACTCAACAGTTTGAACAAATTTCTCTTCTGACCTTTGATCGTCTACCGGTTTCCAGATTTGCCTTCTTGAACTTGTATTCTCTAATTCTGGAAGTAACCTTCTAGTAGGATCAAACTTAAAAAAGGATCTTCTCCCTTTCAACTTTTCTAAAGGGAAGAGTTAATCAACAAGGAGAAAATGACTTGCACTAGCTTATACCATATTTTCTTTTAAAAGACGGAGCCTCCACTAAGGTCTTGCACCTTAGATGTATGAATTAGCTCAAATAGCTCTTGAAACTACAATTTCACAAACTAGTAGACAAAGCTTTGAAGATTTTTATGATTTTTACCATGTTGTTCCCACTGGAGTTAGATTTAATGGAAAGCCTGTTTGTACTGAGAAAATATTGGGACAATAAGTTCATAATGGACTCTACTTTGGCAAAGCTTTATAAACAGATGAATTTTGAACCTCAATTTGAACTTAATACGCAATAATGTCAACAGAGGCTTATATATTTTTCAATTCCAGGAAATAGTCCCCGCAATGGTGCCAAAAGCATGTTGGTCCTCAAATCTACACAACCTATTGGGCCGACAACAATTCTCTCCAAGGAGGGGGAGGGGTTGCTTAGGAATGGTGGTAGACTAGGTGATATGGCGTTTTGTAGTCGGGGAGGGGTCCAACACATTCCTTGGGGATCAATCCTTGTGATGATTGAGGGGCATGTACAAAGGAGATGGCCTTTTCCTGCTACTTTTGGTCTTGCCTTGAACCATGGTGAGAGGACCCGTGGTGTAACCTGAAATGCATAGGGGGAGATGGAGTCTTTGTTCCCTCTTGTTTCTTTTCAAATGATGGACTGATCTGGGACAAGCATGGCTAAGGACACAATATTTTACTCTCACAAGTTGTCACACAAAGTATTGCGTATGTTTATCACACCAGAAGCAAGTTACTAAAAACAACTAAGTTCAATTGCTCTTGCATTCTCTTACTACTTGGATCAAGGCTAAAATATGCCTTCAGTGATATTTAGAGGAATTAGGTGGTCAAATGGAACAAATGGACGCTTTAAAATGGGGGATGGGGTCAATTATGACAATTGTAACTTCACATAGTGGGGAATTATAGGCAGAGAAATTCATTATGACACAACATTTAACACTATAAGTATCATGTAATCATGGAAAGTGAATAAAACTGGATCAATCAGTGATAATCTCAACTAAGAACTATTTGCATTCATTTAAGCCCAATAGATGCAAAGGATTCAGTACAATTTCTAAAATACCCAACACAAAGACTTGTGTAAACATCTTAACAAAGTGTTTGTTGCTTCATCCCTCATACGCGTAAGATACACTCAAAGGCTTACAAAAATCTATCAACACAAAATGTTTATGACAAGGATTTTACAATCCGGTCCAATATTGAAGAGGGAAATCTCACGACATGATATCAAACTTAATGACCGAAGCATAAACATCAAGGACGGATTTAGTGCATGACAAAGAGAAACAATAAATACAAGACTGCATCAAAAACATATTGCTCATTAATGCACAATTCTAAAACACATAAACCAGAAGACATAATTTAAAACTCAAAGCGGACATACTTTATTCGATTCTTGAATTTCTTAACAAGGGAACATCAAATGACTGCTCTCAAAGCCTATCAATGGATGTACACTTGCAACCAACCTGACACATAAGTTTGGGAAACTGAGATCAATATGCATTTCACATTCGGAAACATACAGTATTCACAACTATATCTCTAACCTTTTCAGAATTTGAAAGACTAAGCCCCTTTGATCTAAATACCAAAAATTAACTCCCTTATTTATGTGGACAAACCTCATATTTATACAATTTGATGTCTTCTTACAACCCGATTTCCCCCCAAAAACTTCAACAAACCATCCCAAAAATACGCGGCAAACGAGTTCCATATTTGGAAAATACTTTACAACAGTGAAGATACCTTTTTCATTCCTTAATTTGATTCTGCTTCTAGACGATGACATGGATGTATGCGGGATTTTTTACTTTTATTGTTTAATCCCTTTTTGTCCTATCTGTGTTGTCACCATCACTCATGCGCACAGTCATAAACCGTATGTTTCCTCATGTCGTTATCTTAATTGATTTGACACATGCCCTTTTGGGGAATATGCCTTGGGAAATGGATAATCATTGATACTCCCTCGTATTTGATGCCTCCTCAATGCGAATTGTTGCTTCAAGCCTAAAATCACCTTTTAAAAGATATCAAACTTCTCTAGACCCGTGCGAGTTTTCAGAATTGATTTTCACATTGAATTCTGAAATGATACCTCTCACAATTGCTCCCAAATTTCATCCTATTATAAGTTCACATTGTTTTTTCATAAAATTGCATCTTCCTTCAAGCATTCAAAGAGAAAATAGAATTAGTGTGTGTCCTTCTCAAGCAATGGCGGATGTGGCATTCGGAGCCACTTTGAAGGAACTTTCTTCAAAGAGTTTGCACTCAATCTTCGATCTTTCTAGTCCTGATGAGGCTTTTGTGAGATTTTTGTTCGAGATCGAAGATCAAGTGGAGACTGATGGGCCGCTAACATCTCATGCAGTTCGAGTAGCACTGATATAGAGGATTATCAAGATAACCCCTTTCTTTTCAGTCTTTCAAGTTTTGTATTATCATTTATTCCGTGTGGAGGGCCAGAAAGTTCTTGAATTACTGAAGAAGTTTTGGCTTCACTGTTGGCATGCCATCAACAAAAATATCATCGATATATCTCCTTTATTCTTCGATGAAGAATTGGCGGAAAAATAAATTCCTGCTGATGCCTATGAAATGTTTGTTGATGGTCCTGCAGAAGATATATCATCAATTTCGTGCAAAATCACAGCAATGGAGCAGAGACTTGCTCGCCTTAAGAAAGCACCCGAATTGAATTTACTTTGGATAGCAAAACAATCATTTCTAAATTCTTATTGTATGATTTGAAAACCTGCGACAAGGTGTTAATTAAAGATATTCCTTTCTCTGAGTGTCCGACAGCTTTTTGGAATCCGAGGAGTGGTTACGCGGTTTTTACTTGTATTCCTCCTTCACCCGCGGATTTTCAATTATTTTCTGGAGTTCCGCGGCCCTTTGACGGAGTTTTGAGTGTCTCACAGCTTTTTGGAACCCGCGGAGTACTAACTTCCTTGTTAAACCCGCCTATCATTATTCCAGTGTGTCGCGACCTTTGTTACACAGCTGCATTTCCTTATCTCTTGTGACTAGTGATCCACGGCGTCCCCTCTTGCTTTCATCTTGCATTGCAACCTACGGAACGTTGAGTTCTTTATGCCGTGGAATACCAAGTTGATGCATTGCAGCTTCCTTAGAGTTGAATAGTCATGTCCATCTTTTAATTTGTTGAGCTTCATGGGAAGGGATGGTCGTGGAAGTTCAAGAAGTTATTGGTGACAAGCTGACATATTCAAGCTTGGGTCCTTAGATGGTACGGGGTATTTCTTCAGATAACTCAACTAGGGAAGGCTCAAAATGAGCACCAATAGGTGTTTCATGAAAGTATCATATTGTGAGCAGCTGCACCATTTTTTTGCGTTGTTTTCTTCGTTCTAGGGTTTCGTTAACAGTGTGAGTGTTAGGGTTTATTGAACTTGGTGACATTAGGTAAAGGTTCAACGGTTCTTATTTGCCCGTAATCAACGTCCTCTGCCGCTTCATCTCAACCGTGGACACTTCTAACTTGTGTCAGAGGCCCCTTGCCCATGCCCAAATGGAGCAACGCCTTTCTGCGTAATTATAAGTTTCACAAATTAACATTTTTTTTACAAATATTTGTGACATTTTTCTACTGATTAATAATTTTATCGAAAAAAAATCTATTTTTTTCTTTAAAATTCACTTACCACACATATATATTTCCTAGTTTTCAATACAAAAATATTAACCTAAAATCAAATACTTCCCAAAACCATCACCCCTTTAACAAATACTACGATTCTCATATGTTGGAGTTTCGACCACAAGTATGAAACTTTATCAATGGAGCCATGTTGTCAATAGCCAACGTCTTCTTGACATTGAATTCCCACGATGCACTCATCGATCTTATGTCCCAGTTCAAATTTTCATTCACTTTCATTTTTTTTCCTTGCATTTGCGTTCCAAATGTTGTAGGTTCTCCTCGTTTATGCACAGGTCAACTAAACAATTAACCGCCTCTCCTATATAAGTATGGGTATTTTCAATAGACAACTCATCTGTTGGATGGGACAAGAAGTTTCTTACTTTGATGAATTATTTGGGCAAGGATGGAGCAAATGTGGCGGATAACACGGCAATATTGTTCAGTCACATGTAGTATGTGTGTAAACGCATTGTTGCCCTCGTGGCATCACCATGGAACTCGGCTTTGGGGGAAGGGGAAAGACCAAGCCTTGCGGCGGGTTCAAACACAAGACATGATTCTCCCAAACCACTCAATATTGTATTGGTACATTCTTACATCTAATCCAAAATTAAATAATGAACCACTTATTTTCTAGACATTTCGCTTGGTGTGGATGAAATTTTGAACGACTCTGATTTGTCCATAATCAACATCCTACTTTGCGCTTCATCTCGCCCGTTAACGCTTCCAACTTGTGTTAGAGCCCCCTGCCCCGACTCAACTGGAACAATGCCTTTCGGCGTAAATATATGTGAACGTTTATGGCATGTTTCAATCCATTTCACGTCAGAAAATGACAAAATGGACTACCGTGTTTTGTTATTGTGAACACACTTCAATCTCACTCCGTTGCTAAAGCCTACTTTCTTTCATACTTGTTTTGTGTCAAGAATGTGTCTACCATGGCCAAATATTTAAAGGGTTACATCTTATTCAAGGCATTGTTGGTTGTTGTGGCTGTGGTAATGAATCTTAGTGTGTATTTTAGTTTTAGTAATTAGTGATATGAAACAATTGCACGAGCAATGACAATTTGAATTTAGCACAACAATATCCACATCCAAAAGCCCACGACTTTACAAATTACATTGTGCATGTATATGTGGCAAGCAGTATTAACATAAATCTATATATGTCCAAGGAAAAGAGGGAAGAGCATTGAAAATCTGAATATATGGAAGACATGGTAAACTGTTCATAAAACTTTAAGGCATTTCGTGCAAAGAAAGCATAAAATTTGGTCAAAGAAGCCTCCATGCTCGTCGTACATAATAATAAAGACTAGCTCATTCCACTGAGGCCTCAATCTCAATGTCTCATAAACCTCCTTCACAAATTTCTAGCCTTGGGAAACATCATGCGAGGGGTGGTCGTCATTTCCTGAGAGGATCTTGAGATCAAAATATCATTACCACGTAGTTGGGTAGCTTCCCCTGCTTCACATCGGGCTCGAATCACAGATCATAGGGATGAAACTTGGCGATGTACTTGAGCTTTCTCAGATTGTGGTAAAAGAGAGTTGTGGGAGGATACTGGTAATAAATACCAAAGTCGAGGCTAGACTCGTGAATGGATTCAAAGATGATCTGCTGCGAATATCCATGGATGAGTTTCTTGGCGACGTTGGTGGTGGCGTCATGGGAAGTGGTGGAGCCTGTTGGGCTGCGTGGAAGCAAGCACCGATGCAAACCACCTATCAAACACAGCGAATTACTTAACCAAGGTCACGTACACAGGCACAACGTCCGGAATGAATCCATTCATCACGGTATCCGACATGCCCTTATCAATGTTCTCCACCTGCTAAGCGAATCCATTCATGGGAGGAGGATCTGCACCCGTGTCTCTTGCTTCCCTGAACATTTGTTCTCGTATGGATGGACAGATGAGAAGATAATATATTTTCAGGTTTAAAGTTGAATGCATAAAAAAATTCAAAGAGCGTGAAATGAGGAGGATGGACGAACGGTGGAAGGCTACTTCGGACGGACGTTGAAGCATGACGAAGCACAGGTCGCCGATCTACTGACACATGTCAGAGACCCCAAAGCTTCATCCCATTGTAAGAAACGCCTTCGGCATAACAAGAATGCTAAAGCACATTCCAAAAATAATAATTTTTACGCCTCCATAGCCTATCCCGAACTAAAAAGTTGCACTTAATGGAAGAGTCCCAAGGCTCACCCTTGATGGTATCACTGACTGGGCAACCATACTATTGACATCAACAAATTCATGGTCCATTTATAAATTCTCTTGGTTATATGGAAGGTGAAGAGTTTTACCCCATATTTTTTCTTCTTAGCTGGCCCGCAACATCAATAACCCACAGCAGTTTTCTCTAGCAAAATTTTGAAGATAAATGTCCAACTGAACTAATGCATATTATTCCCCTTGTAAAATATCTTATTCAGCTTCTCCTTCTCAACTAGCCAATTGAGATCTTTATTATAAAAATCTGTGAGATAAAGCGAATTTGTTGAACTTTAAAGTCCCAAATCTTTGATTTGCCTCCAAAATATGATGTTTCCTACCTTAGTACCAACGAACATCGAGTACAGCGAAATATTGAGCAAAACCTGAAAGGAAAGCAACATATTGGAGGACAAAAGGAAATAATCATACCAACATATCAATGTGAAATCTGAAACAAGTAATTACTGAAATTAATATGCTCCTCCAAATTATTTTTGTACTAGCAAGAATGGAAACATAGAATGCATCAAACAATATGATAAATCATTATACTTGAAAGGTCTAAACATATAATGTTTACATGTAGATAAATTTACTGCAATTTTCCGTGACTGTAGTATTCATACACGGACATCAAATGAATAGAAGGGTTCCATTAGCAGAAGTTAGAAGAAATACATGAAGACTTTGATGCGCAAAACTTATGTGCCAAAGTCCTCTAATATGTGTTCTGTTTAAATTTATTATCGTGGAGGAAACATTTTGTGGCAGAGTGGCAGTCTCCACGCACTTAAAGATGTTTTCATACCCAAGATGGCTTCTCTTGTGATGATGTCGATAAGCTGAAAATCTGCCAACTGCCAGGGTTTTAACGATGATAGCAAAATAATATGTTTCCATTGGTTCTCCTATAACATCATGCAGAACTAAAGAATGTGTTGTGTGTATACTATGCACATATATTCCTGTATAGCCCAAGGGTGCATTGTAGTTCGAGGAAGCAATCTGCACCCTGCAAGGGCAAAGCATACTCTTCAACAGCCAAATTTACAATATTGACCTCAGGATCCAAAACGTCCACCCAATGCCTCCTTGTCTACCTTATCCCCTTAGAGGGTTATTTTCCTCATGTTTTTAGCATCATGCCTCTTTTGTGGGATATCTTTAATTGTTTAAACCCTTATCATTGGCAATTGTGAAGAAATTTTATTTCATTCATGGGAATTGATGTTGTTAGAAGAGTGTGTAGCGGTAAAGGAATGGTTACATTTGTCTTAATTAAATCAAGGTTTGAGGGAGAAGAATTACATGCTGCTGTTAGTGGTATTTCTAAACCTCATCTGTGGGAGTTCAAACCTGTAAATGAAAGAATGCTGTATTGGAGGATAGCAGCAAAAATGGTTTGTTAGTGCATTAGAATGGGACTGGAGTAACTCGCACTTGAAAAACTGACTTTGCAGATGAAGCAACAAATGGTGAAACAGTTGGGACTTTTTCAGAAAACTAAAAGAGTTGTCGAGGTAGCAATTTGAAGGGAATATTTTTAGCTCCACAAACTTAATTACTGGAAGGGCTTTTTGAATTCCTCCAAGAGAACACGGATTGATTCCACTTATTTTCTGGGAAGCTTGTTATGAAAAAATTCAATAATTAATCCACTACAAAAGTGCTGCGTTTATAACTATGCATTGAACAATTAATAACATGAAGTGGAGGAGAATGCCAACACTAAACATGGAGCAATTTACTTGTTAATGTAAACCCACACCAAGACACAGCACCAGGGTGTTTGGTGAGGAGGCATTTACAATTTGTTGATTTATCTTAGCCTCTCTCAATCAGAGGTTTTAATCTTGCTTGGTGTAGAACATGCCACTTGTGGGATTTGAACACGGGTTAATTAAATTGTAATTGTAAATCCACACCAAGAGAAAGATATTCTCACTTTACATCAAGTTCATACAGCTACCTAAAGTTTCTACTGCTAGTCATATTTGAGCCCTTCATATGCTGATTTAAATGAACAGAAACAAAGCCCATTATAAATAGCATTGGATAATAGCAAGTCATCAAACATGAGATCCAAAAATACCGAGATCTTCCAGCAATGTACACTTTCTTAGATGATCCATATTCCAACCCAAAAAGATCCATCTTGTACCTGTAATAGATTGAAACAATCAAAACTACTCAATATATGAAAGAAAAAACGGCGTTGACAACAATATACAAGTATTTCTGAATCACTGCACATCTAGAATCTCTTGCTTTGAATATTTAATCATGCCAAATATGAATGATACAAGCAATCATCCCGCTAGATGCCCTATAAACATGTAAAGCTTAACAAAGCTATCCATGCTGCATGGCCCTCTAATACAGTTTCAATTTCAAAAAATAATTCTCGCAATTTAGTCTAGAAACATCAAATACATCTCTAAATATTATAATCGAAGCAGAATAATACCTAGCCCCTTGCTGACATTACAGGGCTGCCAGCTAAACATAGGTTTTCACCTCAAGCAAATCTCCGCACTGCTTTGTTTCAATAAGCATCATCAATCATCCCTACAAGAGTGTTGTCCATCCTTGGAAAAAAAGTGGTGCTGATTGTCATCGATTTCTTGTGCAATAATCTTGGAGACAAATTTTGGGGCAGAGTAGCAGTCTCCACGTACTTGAAGATTTTTATACCCAAGATGGCTTCTCTTGTGATGATGCTGATAAGCTAAGATGCAACTGCCAGGGTTTTGATGATGATAGCAAATAATCTGTTTCCATTGGTTCTCCTAAACATCATGCAGAACTAAAGATGTGCTGTGTGTATGCTATGCCCATATATTCTGTGCCCAAGGGTGCATTCTAGTCTGAGGAAGCAATCTGTCCCCTGCAAGGAAAGCATACACTTGTTTATTGACCTCAATCCAACTCCACCCAGGCCTCCTTTCTTCCTTTAACCCCTTCATTATTTTCCTCGTGTTTTCAGCATCATGCCACCTTCCAGCCACAGCATACATGTTTGATAACAGCACATAAGGTCCAACATTGTTGGGATCTAACTCAAAAAGATGTGCAGCAACCCGTTCTCCTAAATCTATGTTGTTGTGTACTCTGCAAGCAGAAAGCAACGACCTCCACACTGTTGCATCTGGACGTATTGGCATTTCATTGATAAACTCTTCTGCCTTATCAAGGTGCCCAGCACGACCAAGAAGATCAACAATACAGGCGTAGTGCTGCATTGCAGGTGTGACATCATGATCTCGATTCATGCAATCAAAGTATCGCCTGCCTTCACTCACTAAGCCAGCATGGCAGCAGGCAGACAAAATAGAAACAAAGGTGGCATGGTTGGGGATTATACCCGATTGTTGCTGCATTTGTTCAAAGAGCTTAATGGCCTCCTTGGCAAGGCCGTGCATGGCGTAACCTTCAATTATTGTAGTCCAGGAGACTACATCTCTTTCAGATATTTTGTCAAACAGTTCACGAGCTTTCTCCAAATTTCCACATTTTGCATACATGTCAACAAGGGCACTCTCCACAAACACAGTAGACTGATACCCACATCTAATTATCTCTTCGTGGATTTCCATACCTTGTTCCAATGCCGCCAAATTGGCACATGCAGGAAGAACACTAGAGAATGTTTTTGCATCGGGCCTCACACCTGCTGCTGCCAGCATTTCTCTATAAAGATCCAAAGCCTCCATGCTCCGTCCACACTGTGTCAATCCTGCAATTATCACCGTCCAGGAGGCCACATCTCGTTCTGGCATCACCCCAAAAAGCTCCAAAGCCTCATCCATGCGTCCATTTTGAGCAAGTCCCGCAACCATGGCCGTCCAAGATGCCACATCTCGTTCAGGCATATCCCAAAACAAACCCAAGGCCTCATCCACAAATCCCTTCTGTGCATATCCTGCACACATAGCAGTTCGGGCCACTGCATTCCGATCTGACATTTTTTCAAACACTTTGCGCGCATTGTCTAAACTCCCACATTTTGCATACATATCAACCAGCGCATTTGCCACGGTGACATCAGATTCGTAACCACTTGTAACTACGTCTTTATGAACTTCCATGCCTTGTTCCAGGGCAACCAGTTTAGTGCAGGCAGAAATGACGCTAGCAAATGTGAACTCGTTAGCAGGAAATCCAGACCGCTGCATTTCTGTAAACAAATCCAACCCTTGTCTGGCCTGAGTGGGGCCATGTCTGGAGTAGGCTGCAATAATTACACTCCACGAGCAGATGTCGCGCTCGGTCATTTGGTCAAACACTTTGCGTGCATCCTCCAGACTCCCTTTGCCTTGCTTTGATTTGGCATACACGTTAAGCAGCCCGTTGGCCAGAAATCTATGAGAGCTGAATCCCGAGTGTGTGATGTGAGCATGAACCAGCTTGACCTCTGCAAGCCGGTTCTTGCTCTTCGCACACCCCTGCAAAATAAATGCATATGTACAAGAGTCTGTGTCCTGCCGCTCCATCATACTTAAGACCTCCAATGCCTCTTTCAGTCGGCCCTGTTTACACAGATTTTTTATGGAAGCTTTCTTGGCATCGTTGTCTTCTCTTTCACCAGCATTAGGCACTTGTGTAGGTATATTCGAGGTCGTCTGAAGCACTGGTGTAGGTTTATTAGAGGTCGCCTGATCACGAAAGGATGATGACAGCTGCTTCGCGTTCTTGATATTAATCGTCCTCGTTTTGAATGACAGCGCCATTGCTTCAACATTGTTCAATATTTGAACATGGTTTAAGATTGGAAATGAGTTCTGATCATACAATATCTTTAGCCCGTTCCCGTGGTTATTTAATCTCGACATAATTAAGGTGTATACTAGCCAATCACATTATGGTATGTAAGACTTACAATTATTACGTCAAAAGACTTGTCCAAATGGTAACCTTGATGTTTGAGGCTGACCATGATGGTCATGATCTAATAATAGTGGTTGTCAATATCAAACATATTTTCAGCCCTTGATTGTAGTCGATGCCCTAAAAACACCTAAACCCTAATCACTTTGAATGCACATTTAAATGTTGGTTAAGGGAAACCTTGGCCGGTTTGTGCAATGGGTGGAGAACACCGTTGTAGAGGTCATGCCCCACATAGAGGCATTGCCTAAGGGTTGAAATTCTTCAGGGGTTGTGCTAGATGCAGAGGCCATGCATGATGACTATGATTTCTTTGCAAAACTTGTCTAGCAAGGAAGAAATCAAAGCAGTTCACGGAAGCCTTGCAAATGAGGGGAACCATGAGGTTCAAGTCAACGAGGATCATTTTGTCGCGACACCAATGATTCTTTGGCAAACCTCGTTTAAGAAGGAAGAAATAAAAACAGATCAAAGAAGTTTTGCAAATGAGGACAACTATGAGGTTGAAGTCACTAAAGATGTAGTTGTGTGTCTCTATGGAAGCATGCTCTTTACTCATATGGATTAGGGGTTTTTGCGGAGGCTTATATTGAATATGGTTTGTGCATAATAATAGGATTAGGTGGGTGGTTTTTTTCCTTATAATGTGTATTATGGGAAGGCTTAAGTTTTCTTATCTTTGGGTACGATGTGCTTTGTGTTTTGGCTATGGTGTTCTTCTCATTTGTGCCCCCTATTGCGAACTAGATGTTTGGTCATTTGTTTATAGGTATGAGCTCCTTTCAACCTAATTATCAATGTTAAAAGTTGTTTCCTAAAAAACATACAGTTTTGTATCAATGTGTTGTTTTGGTTTAGCATGTTTTATTAATTTATGCAACATTAAACCCATATAGATGGCTTTAAAGAGCATCTAATAATGTTGTTAATACATTTGTAAATATCCTAATATTTGATATGTTTTTTACCACCAAACACATCCATATTAGTGATGAATGACTATTTAATTATCCTTTTAAAATTGAGAGTCATGCGTGCCTTTACAAAAATTATTCGGTAGAGTACCTGAATGTATCTCTTGTGTGTTTTATTGGCATATGAATTTGATTTAGTGGGTGTGTAGCTATTCACCTATGATGTCTTAGAACATCTGGATTGTTATATTTCACTTATTGTCTTTTACACATATGATAGCATTTTCTTTTGTTATATTTAATTAAGTATTTTGGATCTAACAATTGGTAATGAAAAAAGATATCTAGCCAAAGTGAGGAATGGTGTGTTTGGCATTTTTCCTGCTTTATTTTTTATTTTTTTGGTGTATGTAGAGCATGCATATTGTGCTAGCTAGCTATGGTTAAAATGTAAGATTTATTTAAGTGGCAAATTTTTGTTTTCAATTTAAGGTCATGGGATATTCTAAATCTTACTTTTTAGACAAAGTGAAAGTGAAATAATATTAATGTTGATAAATGTTTAACGCCATGGGCATGGACTTAAGGATTCTTTGGTTTATGGTGAAATTGAATTTGAAATTATATTAATGTTCACAAATGATTGGAAGTAGGTCAATGGGATTGAAGTAAATGCTTAATAATATTGTACAAATAAGGTAGATTTATGTAGCATAGATACAGAGGCTAGGAGCCATCGCATGCCAAAACCAAATTCTTAAGAAGCATTTTTTGGACAGCTTCTAGCATGTGACAATTGGGTGTATGAATCGATAGAAACATTAAAAAATATCTAAAACCTATTGTCCATTATCGACAAACCGTGTCAACATTTGGCCATAAGAATTGTCTTTATGTCAAACACCCTTTACTTTTGTCCATTGACAAAGACTTCGGTTCAAAGAGTGTCCATGCTTGGATTTTTCGTAGCTTTTTGTGCTTACATGTTATTTTTTATAATCCAACTGGAAAGAATGTCGTGTGGTTGAACTAAAAATATAGAACAATTGTACTTATTATTGTATCTGGAGGTTGTTTGTTATTTATTATCTTGAAGCTTAAACTATGAATTTGGATACTATATATCTTTATATTTATAGAAATATTGATGATTTGTAAATTTTTGGTAGTACGGTAGTTAAATTTAAACAATTTTTCAATTCAAAGAGTGTCCATGTTGGGATTTCTAGCAACTTTTTTTTGTTCTATATATTATTTTGTATAATACAATTTAAGAATGTCGTATAGTGAAATTGAGAGTATGGAACAACTGTAGTTATTAGAGTATATGAAATTATTTTGTTAATTATTATCTTGAATATTAAATTACGTATTTGAATATTATACATGTTTGTATTTATAGAAATTTTGATGATTTGTAATTTTTTGGTATTATAGTTGTTAAATTTTAACATTTCTCCACTTCAAATAATGTCCCTTTTGGGATTTTTTCACAACTTTTTGTTGTTGTATATATTATTTTGTATAATCCATGTGAACAATGTTGTCTAGTGAAACTGAAAGTATAGAACAACCGTAGTTATTACCGTATATGAAAGTTGTTTGTTGTTTATTATCTCGAATCTTAAACTGTAAATTTAAATACTATATTTTTTTTTGTTATGGAAAGTTTGATATGATTTGTATTTTTTTAGTATTTTAGAAGAGACTTCAAGTTTGTAGTTTATTGTGGAGTATTTAGTAGGTTCGTTATTTTGCATTGAACATGAAATATTTTTGGTCTTCTTATCCTTGTTTGTTATTGGCGACTAAAAATAGTCTCACAAACTTCCACCTCATTGAATTTTTCTTTTTTTGTAAAGATAATCGATAAAATAATGTTATTTATAGTAAAATATTCATATGCAATGCCTAGGAACCTTGGGATTGTTGTTTTCCATTTCTCTTTTACACAAATGATGTCATGTGTTTTTGTTAATGTTAATTAAGTATTTTGGATCTAACAATTGGCAATAATAAGAGATATCCAACTAGAGTGAGGAATGGTGTGTTTGGAACTTTTCTTTTTTCTTTTTTTCTTATTTTGGTGAATGTAAAGTACGCATATTGTGCTAGTTGGGTTTTGTTAAAATGTATTTTTTTGGTTTTTAAGTGGAATTTGTTTGCTTTCAGTTTAAGGTCATGGATATTTTGAATCTTAATTTTTTACCAAAGTGAAAGTGAAATTATATTAATGTTCAAAGAATGTTTAAGGCCATGGGCATGGACTTTTTGATTCTTGATTTTTAGTGAAATTGAAATTATATTATTGTTCATAAATGCTAGGAAGTATGTTAATGGGATTAAAGTGCATGCTCACAAACAACACCCAGATAGGGTACATCTATGTTAGTACAAACACAAAGGCTAGAGGACATCATATACCAAAACCAAATTCTCAAGAAGCATTTTTAGACCACTTGTAACATGTGACAATTAGGTGTCTACATTAACAAAAATATTAAAAAATATCTAGAACCCATTGTCTATTGTTTGCAAACCATTTCAACATTTGTACATAATAATTGCCTTTATGTGTGAGACCCTTTGCTTCTCTCCATTAATGAATACTTTAGTACAAATAATGTCCCTGTTTAGATTTTTGCAGTTTTTTGTGTTGTATATGTTATTTTGCATAATCCAACTATAGTCACAAAATCATGCACTTTAGACATTTATTTATCCCAGTCTCATACTACTATTTAAAATGTTATTGAGTGAATAAATTAGTAATTAACTCCCCATCCTTTGGCCATCTTGTTTATTTTATTTCGTAATTTGGGACCTATTGCACCCATATGCGTAGCCATTTTCTAACATTCAATGTTATTTTAGCCTCAGCTGGGGCGCCCATGGGCACCCTTGTCCCACATGGGGGGTGCCATGATCCTTATAGCACTTTCCCACCACTTTTCGGACCTCTTCTAGCTATTTTTCATCTTTATCTTTCTTGTGGTCGGCCTTTTTAGGGTTAATTACAAAATTAGAGTAAGAGAACCCTATAAATATAAAGTTATGAGACCATAATGAGGGACCTAACATCATACACTATAATCACTCCATCTAGAGTTGCATCCATCTATTGCATTGGCATCCACATACCTCCATCATCAAGGCATAAGCTAGGACATCTGCATCACACTTCATAGGGGGGGATTATATTATATTCCATGCACACATGCTATTACATTTTCTACATTTATTTATTGTTCGTTACTTCACAAAGTGTGACTGACACAAGAGCACATAGGGCACGACATGCATACACACACTAGAACTACATATGAGTCTGAAATGTAGTACAATGCTCAGTTAGTAAGCCCACTATTGTGGCAGCCGAGGTCAGTTTGACCCATTCATTCTGCATATTTAATTTTTTAGGGTTTTGATACTTCCTTCTGGTCTTTTGCAGGTTACTTCTTCCTCTTGGAATATTTGGAGTATTCGGCACAGTACAGAAAAATTAATGTGACAGGAAGGAAAAGTTTCATATCACCTTCTGACCCTGTGAGCACCAAATTCAAACATGTTTCTCAGACCATGGAACCTAAATTTCTTACCAGAGCGCCCATGGGCACCCCAGTTCTCCTCTAGGTGCCCCAGTCCAGACACATCATCTAGATCTGTCCTTTTTGGCATTTCCGCATAGTTGTTCCTACTTTCTGATTTTATGTGCATCACTACGACACAGTCTGACAATCATCCATTATCAACTAAGTTCTTTCCTTTCCCGTCTTGCACATTAGGGTTTTTAATTTCATTAGTTTATTTACTTATCTCATTTACATATTGTTTTAGTGCATTTACTTACTACGTTATATGTCCTCCTAGATTAAATTAACTATCTTTTACTACATTAGTTTAGTCAATTTTAGTTAATCATATTGGTGAACCCAACACACTCATTATATTTTCCATTTTTATACATTCATATCCTTACATTAGGAAAACTCATCACACGTTATAACATTTTCATTACCCGATGACACACTCTTGTGCTTCGGTTCATACTTAACTGTTGAGGGATTATTACTACATTGAACCCCACACACTACACCATAGATATTACACATTACACTTCATCACACATTATGTGTTATACATTCCACCACATTTGGTCATTTATGTCTCTTCACCTCATACATCATAATAGTTGCATACATCTACATACCATACTACGCCGCGTATTTTCACACATATTCTACTAGTCTTCATCATATAGGAGTCTAGAATTACATTCTTATTTTTCTACATACATTACATGTCACTTTCTCCATTACACTTTACACATATTGCATTTTCATTTTACACATAGCATATCTACACATTCTATGCATTACATCCTTACATATACCACTCATGGTTGGTTTTTATCCTTACATATACTACACTATCATCTACGCGCTGCACTCACTACCCGATGACACACTTTAGTTATTTGGTCCATACTCGACTGCCAAGGGTTTAAAAATGAAATGGACCCTCCCTTCACCACACATTTACTATTCCACCTTTCATCATGCGATATTACTAGCTTAGTGACATACACTTTAGGCTAAATCGTTACATATACTATTTATCTCGTAGTGGCATACACTTTAGCTAAATTGTCACATATTCTATCCTTTTGTAGGGGTATACACATTAGGTTACATCACCACTCCCTACTATTCATCTTGTAGTGACATACACTTTAGGATAAATCATCACCTATTATATCATTTCCTAGTGGTCTACACCTTAGGTTACATCACCACACCCTTCTTACATTCTATAGTGATATACGCTTAGTGCTAAATCATCACTCATCCATTCATCTTATAGTGATATACGCATAGGGCTAAATCATCATTCCACATTTCATCTCATTGTAGTATGCACTTGGGCTATAAGGTTCACGCACATCTATTCTACATGTTGCATATGATCACCACTATGCATATATACATTTCCTCACATCACGCTAGACACAATACACACTACTCGACCATTTCTCGATGACGCATTCTCATTTACGGTTCATTCTTGACTGTTGAGGGGGAAAAAAAAATGAACTTCACTATATACATTTCCATCCACTTGGGGGGAACGTGGCTCCTATAAGTCCATATTGCATTCCATTCCATCCATCCACATCATTCTGAATACTATGGTTTCTTATATTCTTGCTTACTTTTCCTTGTTCGTGGTCACTTTATTACACATGCTAGTTTAATTACTTGTATTTCATTTATCTATATCATACACACATGCACGTTCACACCTTCTTCTAGTTGTGATCATAGATACAAGTCTATTACATGTGGCATGGATTCTCACCTTCCACCCTTCCTACACTAGTCGTTGGGGGCATCCACACATTCGTCTCTTACAGGTGTTATTGTTTCATTCGTACATAGAACTTTACATTACTTGCTTATACACGCTTTTGACATACTAGTTATCTTTCTAACATGTTAACGGGTGCTTCATATGCAAGATTTGGTATGCATGATATTAGTTTTCATACTTGTTTGTTACATTGTCTGCCATTTTTTGCTATTGTTTGCGGGCATTGCCCTATGTTTGGTGTGCATACTTGTTTGTTGTTTATGGCCATGATGACCTTGAGTGTCTTGTGACATTGTGAGTGATGCCCCATGTTTGCAGCCCACTTTTTGTGGCTTACTTGTCTTCTTGCATGTTTACAACACTTTTCTTGATAGCTTTTACATTGTTTGTGTAACTTACACATCGTTTTCTTCATGCATGTGTGTTTACACTTGTCTTTGGCTAGCCTTCTTGTTTGTGTGTGCCTTAGTTTCTACCAAGCACTTTTCAATGTACATGCGGTTGGCCCTCTTTTGGGGCCGTATGTCTCCTATCAGGGACGTCGCATGCTCCCCTAAAGAGATGGGCATCATTTGGGGGTTTACATACTAACACAAAGATTATACACCATTTTGGTTCATTTATATTGAGCAAGTGGGTTCAGACTAGTCTACGAACCCCATACACAACAAATTTTATAGGACATGGTGTCCTTATCATTTATGGGAAGTAGTTATAGGCTTGGAGGTTATAGTTAGTGTGCCTCTCTAAAATAATTCGGTTAGTGGTGTCAGATCACCCAAAAAACCAAGACAGTACAAAGATCTCTACACACTTTTCAACATAAACTGTTAGAGCTTATAGGACACGGAGCATTTCCTCCCTACACTTATTTAGCTAGGGTGGCATGAGATCGCCCCAAAAAATCGCAGTACATGATATCCTTCTACACTTTCTCTCTCGACATGGATTAGGTGCACATGTTCCATTTACCTTTGCATTTACATTATCATATTTTACATACACATGCATCTTTTACATAGCATTTTTACACTTACATACATACATATTTGACTAGTTGATTGTTTTCTCCTTGTAGGTCCAACCGTATGAGAAACAAGCATTCAAATGGGGGTAACAACAACAATGGCAGAAACAACAACGGAAACAATGGCAGCAACAACAACATTTCGTGGCAACACACATTCTTTACTAACCATTCACGTACACTACACACACGTGTTCCACCCTAGGTTCAATCTCATCACTTTTTCTTTGCACATTTTTCATTTATAGTTTCCAAACTCCATCTTTTTGTCATTCCACACTTTTTGTCTAGTCCTTTGGTGTGTTTTATACTACACTCTTCATGGACTTCAGGTACGCATCTCTACCTACTTTATCTTGTCAAGCTTTCCACTCACCAACATAAAGTGGGGGCAAAATGCAGCCACAAAATCATGCACTTTAGACATCTATTTATCCTGGTCTCATACGACTATTTAGAAAGTTCTTGAGTAAAGAAATTACTAATTAACCCCCGTCCTTTGGCTATCTTGTTTATTTTATTTCGTAATTTGCAACCTATTACACCCATGTGCCCAGCCATTTTCTGACATTCCACATTATTCTAGCCTCAGCTAGGGTGCCCAGATTTAGTACTGGGGTGCCCATGGGTGACCTGGTCCCACCTGGGGGCTCCTTGATCCTTCCAGCACTTTCCCTCCACTTTTTGGGACTCTTTTAGCCATTTTTCATCTTTACCTTTCTTGTGGTTGGCCTTTTCAAGGTTAATTACGAAATTAGAGCAAAAAAACCCTATAAATATAAATTTATGGGACCACAATGAGGGACCTAACATGATACACTACTATCACTCCATCTAGAGTTGCATCCATCTATTGCATTGACATCCACATACCTCCATCACCAAGGCACAAGCTAGGACATCTGCATCACACTTCATAGGGGGAGGGATTTTATTATATTCCATGCACACATGTTATTACATTTATCTATTGTTCGCTAATTCACAAAGTGTGATTAACACAAGATTACCTAGGGCACGACATGCACACACACACCAAAACTACATCCAAGTCTGAAATGTAGTACAACGCTCATTTAGTAAGCCCACTATTGTGGCAGCTGAGGTCAGTCTGACCCATTCATTCTGCATATTTATTTTTTTAGGGTTTTTATACTTCCTTTTGGTATTTTGCATGTTACTTCTTTCTCTTGGAATATTTGGAGCATTCGGCACAATATAGAAAAATTAATGCGACAGGAAGGCAAAGTTTCATATCACCTTCCGACCTTGTGAGCACCAATTCCAAATACTTTCCCAAACTAGGGCACCCAGATTCCTTACTAGAGCACTCATGAGTGCCCCAATCCTCCTCCAAGTGATCTAGTCCAAACACATCATCCAGACCTGTCATTTTTGACACTTCCACACATTTGTTCCTACTTTCTCATTTTTTGTGCATCATTGCGACACAGTCTGATAGTCATCTGTTATCAACTAAGTTCTTTCCTTTCCCTTCTTGCACATTAGGGTTTTTAATTTCATTAGTTTATTTACTTATATCATTTACATAATGTTTTATTGCATTTACTTATTGCGCTATATGTCCTCCTATATTATATTAACTGTCTTTACTACATTAGTTTAGTCACTTTTAGTTAATCACCAACAAAAGAATGTTGTCTCATTGAACTAAAAGTATGGAGTAAATATAGTTATTTCCATTTATGGAAGTCGTTTTCTATTTATTATCTTGAATCTTAAACTTTAAATTTGAATACTATATATAATTGCATTTATAAAAAGTTCAGTTATTTGTAATTATTTGGTATTATGGTAGTCAAATTTTAATAATTCTTTAGTTCAAACAGTGTCCTTATTGGGATTTCTATCAACTTTTTTGTTGTATATGTTATTTTTTATAATCCAATAGAAGTGTCATCTGGTAAAACTAAGAATATGGAACATAGAAACATATTTCTACTTTCACATTCAAATAATTATCATCACATCCCACAATATTCAATACACGTGTCTAAATGATATGTAAATACCTTGATTTTAAATTTAGAATGCAAATATTTGTTATGCTTGATTGAAATAACTAAATTATTTATGTTATATCTAGGTGTAATCAGTTTATTCCCTGGTGATGTATTATTATGTACCTTTTTTTGCACATCAATTCAGAAATTTGACATCAAATCGTATTTTGTTTGTATGACTTTAAAACATTTTAAAACAAATTTTTATAAATTTACCAAGCATAAACATGCCTAATGAAATTTGAACTCACATTTATAAGTCTACATCAAAACATCAGAAACACTAAAATATCTTTAATCTATAGAATTGCATATATTACCCCTTTAAAATTTGATTGATCATCATTATAAGGGTTGGATCAAAAATGAGGAAATCCCAAATATTGTAAATACAATTATTATCAAGGACGCCTTGGACAACTATCCCCATGGATGGTACAGGCCTCAGTCTTTGGCGAATTTCCTCTCGTCAGCATGAGTATCCTTCACACTTGAGCGGCCTCTTCACCCGATAGATATTTCAAGGCTTTTTCTTAGTCATTTCTATCTATTCAGTTTTATTGCTCATTGGTTGCCATTTTTTCCTACTTATCCACTACTTTCTAATGACTTGCACTCTGCTATCATGGGGGACCTCCTTACAGGACTGAACCCGTCTTTGATCTAGCTTGGCAAGATAATGTTGAGCTTTGGAAAGCATTGGATGTAGATGGATTCACTACGTTCATTCAAAGGAGTAAGGATTTTGATAATCATATATTTATTCTCTTTTCCAAGCATTGGAAAATTAGGGTTTTTAATTTCAAAGGCAAATATTTCCCCATCATGGAGAATTTGATCCCTTTTATCACTAGATTGGGCTCAGATGGCATCAAGTTCTATCGAAACAAGTTTAACAAGGATGCAGAGGAGAAGAAATTTCTACATGGATATGAAGAAATCTAAATTGACAAGGCGGGTATTGTTTGCTCCTCTATTTCAGCCCCCTACGACAATGATGCCTGAATGGTGGTCAGGTATGTTACTCTTGAAGGACGTTTTTCTACCCTATCCCTTCATTATTTGGTGTTTTTGAATAATTTTAGAAGATCTCCTAGGGTTAGCCTCTCGTACTATATTCTTCATTCTCTTGAAAAATCTATTCAAGAGGTTCATTCCCATAAGAGAGTTATTCCCCTTCCCCAAGTTGTAATTTTCCTTCTTCACTTGTATTGTCATGACATTGATAGAATTTTAGGATTCTATTGACTATGAGTTTAAACAATTAAATTATACAACATTAATAAACTATGCAATATTAAATCAATAAACATCACGTTATATTGCATGGCAAATAAATAAATAGTTACAGAAAGTAAATAACAAATGACACATGATTTATGGTGGAAAACTTGAAGGTAAAAAACCACTGTGAAAAGTTACATTTATTATAGAGAACCCTTTTACATCTAGTAAATTACCTCCTCCTTTAAAAAATCTAATCACAAGGGTAAAAACACCTTTGATATATATTTTCCAATATGTCAAATGAAGACTCGAAGTCCTTTTTATATGAGGTGATCAGGTATGTCTCTCGTCCCACCTTTTCAACCTAAATGGCTTACACATATACCAAGGTTTAAAATATTTAATAATAGAAATATAACTATTTCTTATTATTAAATATTTAACCTAAAGTATATCCCTAGGTTTGAATATTTAATAATAGAAATAGAAATATTTCTTATTATTAAATATTTAACCTATATTATAATGTTGGACCCATATTTAATGAAGAGGTGACTAACCCACTTAACCATTATGTTCCAACACTCCCCTTGATGTTAAGTGGGATAACATATGCCAATAGATTACCTTCCCATGGTACACTACATGATTTACAATCCTTAAACCATAAAGGTTTTAGGCTAGCATATAGGTTCAAGGAATTATAACACCTTCATCATACTCAAGTTACCTTTTGGTACAAAAGGATTTGGAATCCCAAAGATCATCCCATGATCAATGGCTAAGTATGATTTGTGAGTTTTACATGTTCTCACAAGTTCTCGTAAAAGGTTACTTGAAACCAAGCATATAGGAACCTTTTATAACCAAGGTCCTCCTTAACAATATGATTACACTAGATGTTTACTAGTAAACTCAATAGCACTAAAGAGTTTACTGAAGACCACCTTTAAGGTCTTTCTACACTGCTTTCTAAAAAAGAATCTAAGGAGGTATACACATGCTCGAAGGTCTTTTTACACTTGCTCCTGAAAGTCTTTATTTACAATGCATTTTTTATTTTACAAATACCAAGTTCCATTAGGAGGTGACATTTTCATGCACACTTCCCCTCAATGGAAACTTTGAAAATCCAAGTATTTTCATGAAAGTGAAAAAACTTTGCAGCACTCAGGGCTTTATGAAGATTTCAGTAACCTGCTGTTCAGTCGGCACAAACTTAGATCTATCTCACCACTTAGCACCTTTTGATAGATGAAGTGTATATGTATCTCAATGTGCTTCATCCTCTGATGTTGTACTGGATTATGTGTAAGACTTATGGCATGCTCTGGTTGTCGTAGAACAAAGGAATACTAGCTTGATCCTTCATATTTATCTCAATCAAACAACCTCTTTAGCCATAGTGCCTCTTTTGTAGCTTTCATTGCACTTTTATACTCAGATTGAATTGAAGAGATATAAATAATTGGCTGACTTTTTACTGTTATACCAAGTAATGACACCTGCACCAAATTTAAACACATAACCAAAAGTAGATTTTTCTATCTAATACATCACCAACATGATCAGAATCAAAAAATCCATATAAGTTAGCATTTTCATCCTTAGTATAATGCAACCCATAATTGATTGTTCCTTTAATATATCTAAGAATTCTTTTTACAAGATTCCAATGATCTCTATAAGGTTCCTGCATAAACCTAGAAGCAATTCCTACTGCATAGGAAATATTTGGTCTAGTTATAGTTAGATAAATCAAACTACTAACTAACTTCCTATATAAAGTAGGATCAACTTTTTCGCATGCAGGTTTAGGATCAAGTTTTATTCCAACTTCCATAGGTGTAGAAATTGGTTTACAATCAATCATATTAAAAATTTTCAGTACATTGGTTGCATATTGTGCTTGAGAAACAACAATAGAATTCTTATCTTGAAATACAACCATGCCAAGAAAATGATGTAAGAGACCTAAATCAATCATTTCAAAGTATTGTTTCAATTTTTCTTTAATCCTATGAATTAAAGCAAGACTATCACTAGTCATAAGCAGATCATCCACATATAGACATACAATGATAATGTGAGAACCTTCTTGCTTAATGAATAGATCATTGTCAAAAGAACAATTAACAAAACCTAATTGTTTAAAGAAAGCATTAATTTTCACATACCAAGCTCTAGGAGCTTGCTTTAAACCATACA
Organism: Taxus chinensis; assembly: GCA_019776745.2. Classification (NCBI taxonomy): domain Eukaryota; kingdom Viridiplantae; phylum Streptophyta; class Pinopsida; order Cupressales; family Taxaceae; genus Taxus; species Taxus chinensis. Next base: position 1,618,754 of record CM034150.1, on the reverse strand, counting down.
AAGATTTTTTCAACTTACAAACATAGTTTTCTTTACTAGTTTCTTCAAAACCTTTAGGTTGAGACATGTAAAGTTCTTCTTTTAAATCACCATTTAAAAAGGTATTTTTCACATCCATTTGGTGGATTTCCCACCCAAACTGAGTAGCAATAACAAACAAGGTCCTAACAATGCTCATTTTAGCTACAGGGGCAAAGGTCTCAACATAATCTATCCCAGGTTTTTGAGTGAAACCTCTAGCAATAAGTCTAGATTTATATTTTTCAATACTACCATCAACATTATATTTTACTTTGTATAACCATCTAGACCCTATAATGCTTCTTTTCTCAGGAGGTGGAACCAACTCCCAGGTTTGCTTTTGAATTAGGACATTATATTCATCCTACATTGCATTGATCCACTTCTCATCCCGAGAAACTTCTTTAAAAATTTGCGGCTCAAGTTCATACAAGGTCATTAATGCATGGTACATATGATTCCTTCTAGGCATTTACCTAAGGTCAATATGATTAGAACTTTCTAACACAACTTGAGCCCATTTTTTTTTCTTAGCAAGGGAAACAAGAGATTTAGAAACATTCATAGCATTAACATAAGAAACGTCATCATGATATTTTACCATATTTTCATTATCAAAACTAGAACCATCATTACCTAGAATATTGACAGGATTAAGAATATCATTACTATTTGAAAATGAACATAAACATTTTTCTAAAATTATAACATTGCGATTTTCAGTTACTTCCTTTTTTACATGGTCGTAAATCATTAAAACTACAATGTTAATACCATATCCAATGAAAATACAAGAAATATAAGTCATATCAAGTTTATTTCTTTTCTTTTTAGGGATATATTAGGAGGCATGGCTACTAAAGACTTTTAAATGTGATACATCAGGTTTTTTATTTGACCATTTCTTTAAGGGGGTCAAAAGGTGAATAGCAAGTTGGTAGGGAATCTATTTAGAATGTACAGTATTGTGTTCATTGTTTCTTCCCACATACATTTGAAAAGACAGACAAAATGAAGCATAGTGTGAGCCATATCTATAATAGTCCTACTTTTCCATTTTGCAACACCATTAAACTAGGCAAAATGAGGAGAAGTTAATTATCTCTTAATACCATAATCAATACAAAAAAAATTAAATGTCTTGCTAACTTATTCACACCCATTATTTGTTCTAAGCCTCTTATTTTTATAACTTGATTAATTTTCAACAAAAGCTTTAAATTCCTTAAATTTTCCAAATGCATCAGATTTATTTTTAAGAAAATATGTCCAAATCATCCTAGTGAAATCATCAATAAATGTCACAACATACAAAGAACCATTTAACGAAATTACTTCAAGAGGTCCTCTAACATCACTATGAACGAGTTCTAGTGATGAAGATGAACACCCCAAGATGTAAGTGAAAGGGTTTAACATTTTGTTTTCGAGCGTAAACACCCTTCACAAGCATCATGAGATGAAGAAAAATAGGCAAACCTTTAACTAGATTATATCTAGACATTTCATACAAGTTTTGATAATTGACATGTCCTAACCTTTCATGCCATAGTTTTGAATTATTCAAATTTTGAAATACAAAACAAGATGTAAAAGAAAAATCATCAAAAATATAAAGTCCATTTCTTTGAATTCCTTCAATTATATTATCATTACTATTTTTGATGTACCAAGTATCCTTCAAAATTTGAATAGAAAAACCATCATGAGTTGGTTGCGAACATGACAAAAGATTATTTTTAAGGTTAGGAACAAATAAAATATTATTCAAAATACCATTTGCAAATTGTACTTTTCCTTTCTCTATTGCTTCTAAAGATGAGTTATCACCAAGATACACATGTTCATTAATTTTTGTAACATCAAATAAAGAATTGGAAATACCAGTCATATAATTTGAAGCACTTGAATCTAGAATCCATTCAGAATTAGAGGAAGAGTATAAAGCATCATATAATGCAATAGTTTTAGGAGCATCATTAGAACTATCATTTTACTTAAATTATATTTAGATGAGATAGTTTGTTTCTAATTTTTATGGATAGGTTTCTTAGATTTACACTCTTCCTTTTTATGACCATTTTTTCCACATTTGTGACATTTACCATTAAATCTTACACACAAATGTTTAGAAGTAAAACTTTTTTTATCAGCAAATGATGATTTAGATTTAAACTTCTAATCAAAGAAGGGCTTGCATGGTTTGAACTACGAATTCTGAGCAAGAAGTGTTTAAAAGGCATTCTCCTTAGATTTGAAGTTCATCATCACTTGCTCTTCCTATATCAGAAGAGAACTCAAAGTATTTAAATAAGGTAATTCATCCTCATTCTGATATTTAGAATTTAGGATAGAAATAAAATTCCTAAATATTTCATGTATATTCAACTGAACAATAAAGTAGATTATTTTTTCACTAATCAAGTCATAATTGCATCTATCTAATTGTGCTTTGATATTTTTAATTTTGGCTAAGAAATTAACTACTTTTTCATCTCCTTTCATAAGAGACAAGTAATTCTAAAACAGGTTTAATAATATTAGATAAGCACATACCTTCATGCATGGATTATAATTATATCCATACCTCTTTAGGATGTACGATATTACCAATGTGTAGAAGATATTCATCGTTCACATTGCCCAGGATCATGGAAAGGGCCTCATGCGTACACTGTGAGAATGCATTCATATTTTCTGAATTCACTTGATGACCGGTGGGTGCAAACTTTGTTCCTGAAACAATCATTCAGAGTTTCCTCGCCATAAGTTTTGATTTAACCATGATCTTCCAAATATTATAATTTTCTCCATTTAGAATCTGGAATTTATCGAGGCAAAAGAAACTGGACGCCATTATTTTTTAAATTTCTTGAAACACATACCCCATTATGATATAATGTGCCACTGAGTTAGAAACGTATTAATTGTAAAAACGACAATACTCATATTTTATGATAAAAAACTTGTATTATTTCATTAAAAAATCAAGTATTATATTTATAAAAAAAGAAGAAATAACTACTTTTTTTTAAAAATCTAATCATTAAAATATTAATATAACCAGATATAAATTTATAGATCTAAAGAAACTATTTGACTATAACTAATTATGTCATTAACATGCATACTAATTAACTTTTCATAATCAAATAATAACCCGCATTATAAAGGGATCTGGCATTATACCCTAGACATATCATAAAAAATTTCTGACCATAAAGAAGTGAAGATGAAATCCTAAGAATGGACAACAAATTCAAATTTCAGAAAAGTGTTAATGAAGATAAAGATCTAGCCAACTTAAATTTGAAGTCTAAATAACCGTCATTCTGCCTTTTTTTTGGTCTGTCGTGACGGCCATTTGATCGTCAATTTTAACACAGTGAAAATTTCCTGGATATGACCAACTTAAATTTGATGTCTAAATGACCATCATTCTGCCTTATTTTTGGTATGTCATGACAGTCATTTGACCATCAAATTTAAGAAAGTGAAAATTACCTGTGTATTTCTAGACTATAAAATTTCAGAATTTTTAGACAGATTATGTTTATAAATTATAATAAGATATAAATAACTATGTAATTTTTTTTAGAATAGTTTATATAATATAAACTATAGTGATCTTTATTCTATAGTAATTTTTTATTTTAAAAAATAGTTATAAAAGCTATAAACTTATAGTTTTTTAAAACCAAGCCCTATTAGAGGGGGATCGAAAGGACACGGGCATATTATTTTGAAAAAAAAAATAGGTAAAAAAAGAGAATCTTTTCCAAGTGCAAGGAGATTTCAAATCACATGAGAGTACAAATTAACCTAGAGATTTACAAAGGGGGCAAGTAATTTCACCCAACCAATGAAATAATTTGAAATCCCTATTTTCATGAAACTTGTCTCCTCCCTTCATTTATTCTTGAATTTTACCTTTGAAAACATTTACCTTGCACACATTTAAAACTATAGAGAAACAGAAATATTTCATATATTAATTTACCCTTACTTGTATGTGATTTTTCACACGCATGTAAACCCCTTTCACCTATCCACACTCACATTAATTCCTCACAAAACATTAAAAAAAATTAGATTGCAAAAAAATTGGGGAGAAGGGGGCCCGATGATTTTTAAATACCCTTCCAGGTTGGTTGAAAAAACCCGTACAAAATTTAAATAAATTAAATACGATAACATTTGATCTAATCTTTTTAATTTACCTCATTTTGTTACCATGATAGAATTTGAGGATTCGATTAACAACGGATTTAATCAATTAAATTATACAACATTAATAATATATGCAATATTAAATCGATAAAAGTCACATTATATTGCATAAAAAATAAAGAAATACCTACAAAAAGTAAATAACAAATGACACAAGATTTATTGTGGAAAACCCGAAGGTAAAAAACTATTGTGAAAAGTAACCTTTATTGTAGAGAACCATTTTACATTCAGTAAATTACCTCCTCCTTTAGAAACCCTAATCACAAGGGTAAAAACACATTTGATATATATATTTTCCAATATGTCAAATGAGGACCTGAAGTCTTTTTTATATGAGGTGATCGGGTATGTCTCCTGACCCACCTTTTCAACCTAAATGGTTGACACATATACCAAGGTTTAAAATATTTAATAATAGAAATATAACTATTTTTTATTATTAAATATTTAATCTAAAGTATATCCCTAGGTTTGAATAGTTAATAATAGAAATAGAAATATTTATTATTATTAAATATTTAACCGATAGTATAATGTTGGACCCATATGTAATTAAGGGGTGGCCAACCCACTCAACCATAATGTTCCAACATACATGGTTGCCAATATCCCCTCAAGCTCCATCCCCCTCCCCCTCGTAACCTAGCAAATCTAAAAGAATTATACAACCTTCTCCCCCCGGCCAAAAGGGTTCTCAGAAGCACTGTAAAAGGGAAAGACCTGGATGTGGTGGAAAGCTTGCTCACCATCAGCCAGACTAGTCTCCCCTCAAATGCCAAAACTCAGTTCCATGGCCCATATATTAATTCACAAGCCTCGGGGGATGATGTGTCTCTCATGGTTAACATTGGAAATAAGGAGAAACAAACCTCCAATATGGACTTGAGGAAAAGTTAGTAGAACTTAATAGGACTCATAAGGAACTAGCTGCCACTCTTAAGAAGAATGTCTCTAAACAAATCAACTGCATCACCATGCAACGTGTTTTTCTTGAGTTTATATATATTCAAGTTAAACAAATTTTTGATGTGAGTGGTATCCTAGAGGATCTTTGGAAAGGTCGAAAAGCTACAAAGAAGGCGTTCTCCTTTAGTAGCAAGGACCCTACGATGCAAAATTACCTGAATCTATTCACAGCTTTGGAGGAAGTGAAAAAAGATTTTCAAAAATGCCTCATGTAGCTGGACGGGGTTCCTCTTGGTTTTTGTGTTTTTTTGTTGATTTATGTTAGTCGTGTAGCTGTTGTTGGGTTGTTGTTTATCTGTTCTCCTGCTTCTTTCTGGCAAACCGTCTCTACCTTTGTTTCTTTTTTATATTCCAGCTTGTAGGCCTTTTGTTGGGGTGTGGCCCCCACATATCAAAAAACCACTTTGTTAATTTCTGTTAAATCTGGTTGTTATGATCTTTTGTTGGGGTGTGGCCCCCACCTATCAAAAAACCATGCTATTACTCTTGCTTATCTGGCCTTTGGGATTTTTGTACCACGGGGTATGGTCCCCCCAAAACCATTTACTAGTAATAAAAAAATTGATTAATATTTTTCACTCTAACATATAATATGTTCGTCTTAATGGGGTTATAAGTCATTGGAAGGTGGAAAACATGAAGCGGGTAATAAATTGGGGATTTAAATCCATTATAATGGTTTATATATTTAATCTACCCAAATATATAGTAAGATAAAATATAAAAAATATAAAAAAATATTGATTTAATTTTATTTTTAAGTTTGATTTTTCACAAAATAATAATACATGAATACATTTTTATGCAAATGAATTTGAAATAATCATTCCCTTAAATATATCAAAAAACAAGCTTATATACCCAAATAAATTAAAAAGATAAATTACGTTTAACTTGATTTTCTAGAATTGGAATTACCGAGAAAACCTAAAATTAAAATTGATTCTATAGAATTGAAATCACCAACAAAACTAAAGCTGAATTGTGAATGAATCTAATTTATTTTTTTGATATTACATCTATATCAGTAATTTTATAGATGGCCTCGAGCAAGCATCAATATTCCATTACAAAAAAAATATTTTCTCACAAAAAATAGGTTCAAAACTCTTTGTGTGTCTTCTTTAAAGAATCTTATGACATTTAAATAGAAAATCAATTTTAAATTTATCTATTTTTATTAATATCGCATAATATTGCACTCACTTTTACCACTCATCGTAATTGTCTCTTCAAATCTCACAAACACACGCGCACGTGCACACGCACACACGATTAAATCAAGAGTTTGTAAAAGTAGGACCATATTTCCCAATTTAAATTTTGAGAAATCTTTAAAAATACAAAATTTGAATCTCAAAATAATAAATCTAGAGTTTGTAATAGAAGAGCGATATTTGAAAAGCCAAATTGGAAACCTCAAGAAAAAAGTGATGTGACATATTGTACAAAAATATACTTTATGTTTCTTAGGTATGTTAAAATAAGAAACTTCAAAGAAAAAAACAATCAAAATATTCTTTAACTAGCAATCGCACCCTGAGTGGTGCAATGGAGATGTCAATAGGAAGACATAGAAGAAGCCGAAGTGAGGATTGAAGGTGAAACATTACATGAGGAAGAGGGGTGTATCACATCAAATGAAAAACACACATTAATATAGCAAATGGAAGTTAATTAAGAGAACAAAAGAACTTCCACCGCATATGTATGCCCATTCACATTGATATATAGTCAAGGAACCTCTCTAATTTAAATTAATTAGATGAATCATAAATCCCCATAGATATAATAATAGACATTGAAAACCTCATTAATTTATATCCCTTTTAACATTTCCATTCTAGTTGATTAATATCTCAGTCGGTCATTCTCATCTTTATGTGCACATTAATATTCAAATGAAATTTAATTCATAATTGTGTCATTACAAACATAAATATCAAGCCCTAGAATCAATTTATAGTAAAGTAGTGGAGCTAAGAAAACAACATAGTTAACAACACTCTTTTGTTAAAGCATAAAAAAAATTCACACGAGGCGGTTGAAAACCCTAGGGATGATGCTCGTAACCATCCCACATGATCATTATTATTAGGTATAAATACATGGCACTATGTAGCTCCCAGCCGTAGTCTACATTAGTGAATTTAAAGAGAAATAATGTCAAGTAAGTCACGTTGAAGAGTAAATTTTTACTCCATGTTGAGAAAACCCAACACCCTGCATAGAAGGGGCGAAGCCTCAAGTTAATGTCCCTAATTTTCACAAGCTATTTGCAATGCCCATTTTCTTTTGGCATTGTTTAAACCATAATTAAGCTATTAGTGAACATTTGTTGTGCTCTGATAATCATGTTTTATTTGGGATGAGGTATTTAACTATTTTGAAATTTGAAAACTAATTTGAGATGAAAAACTTTGTTAGTATTATATTACAATTATGTGTGAGTGATTATTGTGTTGGAAGCAAACTAAAATGTTGTGTGTATAGTGAAATTATTTATAACTTTTTTGTGTTGTTATCTAGGCTGCAAAAACAAGTGATTTTTTTAAAAAGCAAACAATTGATCAAATCAAAAGAATTAGGCCAGATGAATACAGAGAAAAAATGACAATTGCAAGGCTAAGTAAATCTTAGAAATAATTGGTACTAGAAGTATGAGCATGATATGGATTTAAATTGTTTGACATTATAATGTTTTAAGTATTATAAAATAAAGTGAGTTATTGATTGTCGGAATCCTGATTTTAGAACAATTATTTTAAAATATTGATAGAATTTAAACTAATCTGAATATTGGTAAAACATGTCCGAGTAAAATTAATTGTCAATAACAAATTATGATATTGTAACTGAATTATAAGTGTTTGTCTTGAATGACGTGAATTGGTTTATTATATGTATAATTACATGATTGAATATGAAACATTGTTAATCAAAATTGTTGATAAGATGAAACGGATATGAAGATTATGATGAATGGATTGACGAGATGTTTTGAGAATTATGGTGTTGAAACTGGAAGGTGAACATTGTGCTGTGATTTTTTCCTCTACTAATTCAGCTAAGCCCAATGCTTCCATCATGGAATTGGGTTTAAACTTTTTGGCATCTGAGCGTATTTCCTCCTTGAGACCGCTAATGAAAAAACTCTTGAAAAATTCGTCAGACAAGCCTGTGATTGGCCAATCTCTCGAATTCCATATGATATTCATGAATTGAGCTTGTTTTTCATATTTTAGTGAGCGCACATGTAAAGTCATCATAAGCACTCGGGCCAAACCGTTCTAGAATGAAATATGTGAACTACGGCCAATCTAGTTCATCATGATATTTTAAATACCAACGATACCATTGTAGGGCCTTTTGTTCTAAGTCAAATGAAGAAATGGGGACCTTTTTCACACCGTAGGTATTATGGAGACTAAAGAATTGTTCTTCCCTGTATATCCATCCAATTGGGTCCATCCCATTAAAGTGAGGAAAATCTAGCTTGGGGCCACGTGACATATTTAGTGCAGAGAAACTGTGGTTTGAAGTGGACTTAGTATAGATTTTCTTTATGAGGATGGCATTTTACTGATTCAGTCCTTGGATCATTTATGTGAGTCTAGACATTTGTGCATTTAAGGAGTGATTTCTTCCTCCATGTTCTTTGCACTGACATGGGTGATAACCATAACATGATTTTTTAATGATTTTTTTGTTTGGGAATCTTAACGATTGCTTTGTTGTTTCTACCAATAGTTTTCTTGGAAATTCATTATTACCAATGGTTCTCAACTATGACCACTTTGTTGTTTGTCCACTGAATTGTTATATTGGATATGACCTAGCTATGTAGTTTGCCTAAGGTTTTTAAGGATTCTCTCTACCAATGATGTCTGAAGAAGTACCGCTCACGAGAAAATTTTTGGTCATGGACTTTACCCCTTAATCAATCATGATGGATTCATTACCATGGACAACTCTTGGTTTAACTCACGGGTGGAACTATTCAATCGGGATGGGTCAGAAACCTTTTTGTTGGCAGCTCCTCTCAATGGGCTAGCTACTTTGGGGATCCCGTGGTACTCCTCACAACGAGTTTTAGGTATTATGCCCAAGTACTTCCCATAGGTATGCGAACAGGTATTTACTCTTATCCGAACCTGTAATAAAAATGCAAAAAAATATTTCTAGAAATGACATAGCTCCTATGAATCCCTGTTGAAAAATGTTTTCCTCAAAAATCTACCCACAAGGCCAAGAAAGTGCTTTGATACTAGATGTAAGGATCCTTCTACACATATTTACAAACTCAGAAAATAAATGAACAATGAAATGAACTTTGAGGGGGAAACCTCCTTTGAGCAAGCTCAATACAATAATATTCATGGATACATTTAATGGCCTAAAAACTCCTTAATATACTAGTTCTATTATATAAATTACTATTACCCATGCATGTGGGATAACACCTAATAGCTTACGGGATGACTTACAAAGCATATACTTATGTTGTTTCTATTACACTACTAATGCAAGGAGAATGGTAAGACATAGGGTATTAAGAGGTATTGCACTATGTTGATTTAATAGAATTTAAATATAATATAAGGACACTATTGATCGAACAAATATAACAATACTCAAGCAAGATCAAGAAAAATAAGTATAATCAATAGTGATAGATAGGGTTTTTAGAATGCCTTAGCTTGTAACTATATGTATGAACTGATTCTGGACTAGAGATTGATCTAGAAGGGGAAATCCTAAGTTGCACAAGCTTTGTATTTGAAACTGGGCTATAAAAATCTCAAGGATAGGAGTGCCTAGACTAGGACAAAAACACTTAGGCTCTAGCATCCTATCCTAGGTGCTAGTGTCTTATGAAATACTAAGGGTTTGGTTTTTCTATGTCACTTAGTGTCGCTCCTTATTCACTATATGTCACATCATATTCATTGTGTTGCACATGTATCTGCATAATAAACCCTAAATACCTATAAATTACTAAAGCACACATTAGATGAATATAAATATGCATATTCTTGAGTTAGACTAACCTCGATGATCACCCCAATGGGATCATCACCGAACATTGCACTACATTTCAGACTCCATTTAGTTCTTATGTGTGAGTGATTGAAATAATATCCCTTGAGCTAGAATTCCCTAGTTCCAATCACATTGAGAGTAGCATGATACACTTACTTTGTCCCAAATGAAAATGTATGGTATGGAATTCAAAATAAACCTCATATGCAGTGCCAAAATGCAGTCCTTGGTGTAGTAAATAGAAAATATTAGCTCTTTGTAATAGTATATGCCTCTTGAATGTTTTCCCCCTTAATGAGGTTAAATAATACATGTGTGTGTGTGTGTGTGTGTGTGTGTGTGTGTGTGTGTGTGTGTGTGTGTGTGTGTGTGTGTGTGTGTGTGTGATTCTTTTTCTTAAGTTTCATTATTAACAAGTGAAAGGAGAACCAAGAGTGATAAAAGACAATAAGAAAGAAGCAATATTCAAAAGGTCAGAAAAAGGGGTGAAGAGGACACAAGTGCCCAGAGGGGACAATAACACCTGGGTGTTCATGTCCCTAATGGACGTTCATGTATAGGGTGCTCAAGATGTCAGACAATGAAATCAAAGCTGAGTAGGATGCTTGCAAGAATGCAAAACTATAAGTTGTCAATTAGAAACAATAAGCAATAAAGATGAAAAGGATAAAAGAAATGTCAAAGTAAAGTAAAGGGGTTTTAATGAGTGATTCTCTTTCTTAGTATTCATGCATATAAATAAAGTATTTAGATGATAGATTTACATAGTAAGTGTGTGATTTAGTGACTACATGTGTGAAACAAACATTATGGTCTCTTACGATACTAGAGATTGAGCCTCTAATCTTTGTGAGGGATTCCAAAGTATCCTCATTGAAATAGAAAGGATCCCCTGCTTCTTTCTAGACCAAATCTTGGAAGGAATTTAAGATCTTTTCCAAAGATGAAATCTCACTCAGTGGAGGTGACTTGATCTTATACACACTTTTTTTACTTCTTCCAAGATCTTAGGTGCATGTTCCCTACAAGACTCAAGTTCTAAAATGATATCATTTATCATATTACACTTGAAACTCATCATTCGTGACTACACGAGAGAAAAGTTATTAGAGATAGATGTGAATACATTATTTCTCACCAAGGAGTGAGAATCAAGATAACTCATCTCAGATATCAATGGGAAAACACAATCCCAATGGGATTTTTCCTTCTCAATCTCATCCTTTTTCATCATTACCTTTGAAATAGTGGTGAGGATAAAATTGAATAAATAGAGAATCTTAGGTAGTAATACCTTCTCTTTTTCAAGGATCTTCTTTACCCATTTTTCATTGGCTCTCCCTTACATAGTGTACCCTTGATCTTTCTTGATCACTTGGGGATCAAAACTACTTATCAAAGAGATAGCCTCTTCTAGAGTAAGTGATGTTGCATTGGGTTCTAGGAATGATTAATCATAAGCAATGAGGGTTTTCATATTATCTTAAAGTTGTTCCACAGTCTGCTTATTCCATTTGTTTCTTGTGAAAAAATGGGTTACAGACTCCTTGAATAAATGTACATCTCCTTCATGTGTGGCCTTTCCCAAAGAAATATCAATCAACTCATAATCATCCCATCTCATTTTTCCCATGGGTTTAATAACTTTTGGACATGTTACTTCCACATATTGAGATTTGAAAGCCTCAATGAAGAAACAAGAATTTGTTTGTGATTTCTTGATATGCTTGGTTTTGATGTACTTTGAGATGGCCTCAAAGTAAGGTGTGGTGGCTTGTTGCATCATTCATGATTCTTCTCTAAGCAACTCTTTTACACACAGGAAAGTATCAAGTGGTGTAGACATAAATTTTGGCATAGAAGAACTCTTAGGTGCTTGATAAGGAACCAAAGCATGCCCGAAATGAGATGACTCAACTACCTCTGAAGAAACACTTGGATTCTGGGGATGATTAGAAGATTGAAATGGATCAATTTCTCCTAGCTCAAGTGGCTTAATAGGATTTTTTATCTAATATTTTCCTTTTTCTGAAGCCTCCTAGGGGGATAAAATTTAGTGCACTTAGGTTCTAAAATTTTCCTCTTAGAAGAATCTTCCAAATGAACAGATCTCGTGGCCCTTTCAAGTTCCTTAAGTGAAGAATTGGGAGACACTTTCTTAGATGAAGACAGTAGACCACCAGGTTCAATGAAAGAGGCCCTCTTCTGTTTAAACCAATCTTTTGACCTCTAAATTAGTGTCATGGTTCTTTCTTTGATGTTTCCAAATAATCAGATGTTCCATGGGGTGGGAGGAAGAGGAGATGATTGCACTACTTTATATTTCAGACCAAATAGGTATGATCCATCATCCTTCATTCCTTATACAAATCAGTCAAACTTGAAGTCCCTCATCTGATGTACTGGCATTCTCATGTAGTCTTGATTCCTAACCTCAAATTCATTAGTACAATTATCCCAATAGTCCTTAATTATTGGAATGTGGTGCAAACTTAGAAGGAGGAAAGTATCAGGATTCTTCCTATTGTTAAAGTTAGGCCGAGATACATAAGAATACAAATTGAAAGTTTCGAAGGAGGTTTCAATGTTTGTTGCATCCGTGATACTTTTGGATGAGTATATTCTCAGGGAGATAGAAAAGGATACAACTTTTTTCATTTTCTCTCTTACACCTAGTGTGAACATGGGATAACTTCCTACACAAATCAATCATGATTATTTTTTCACTTAGGTACCTTGGTAACTTGCAAGGTGGAAGATCAAACCCTCCAACATCGATGTAGGTGATGGTGGGAAACTGAATGAAATAACTTACATATTTATCAATCAAGCCAGCTTCTTGAGATGAAACTATTCACTCAAAATTTCCTTATGGTAACCTTATGACATATATGGTGAATGCATCATTCACCCTATAAAAGTGTGAGTTACTTTCCCAATATGTGAGTTGTGGGTAATTTTTATTGGTTGGTGACTTCTACAACACATTAGGTGCAATGGAGAGACCTTAGAACTACCTTGTGTATGCGAGGGAATACACTAGATAGGAAGTCACGGTGAACTTCTTGGAGGTAGGAAACCTCTGATGAATGTTATTGCTTATAATTTTCCCCTAGTCAATCATTTGATCTCCTTATGTGACCACTATAATGAATTGGGCCATACAGTCTTAGAATTCCTTTGTGGTTTCTTCCCTCGTCGCCATATTTATATGATAACTACGTCAAAGTATGATTTTTGAAATTCACTTCGAGACCAAGTTTTAGGAAATCTGAGAGGGGTTCCTTCCCTATTTAAGCCATGAACCAACTGCCAAGACCTATAAGTATGAGTTTGTTCTTTCCCTTTCCCGTGAGGAAAACTCTCAACTGATGACTACCATGTTATTACAGTTAGGAATTTGTAGGTATTGAGAAATACCTTTTGGTGTGAGGACTACAAGAATTGAATTTTCATCTTCCATGATTGTTCTTGAATTTGGTTCATAATGGTGTGCACAAGCTAGGACTAGCTCGGTGCTTTGAACAGAAAAAAGGATGATCATATTCTCTGAATATCCCACTTGAGAATATATTTTCCTCCACAGGTTCATGAGGTTCAATCAACATCCTTACTTTTAGATCTTTCAGGTCCATGTGTGTTACATCACTTTCACTTACATTGGGATACTCAGTGTTCAATATGGGAATTGGCTCCAGGCTTGAGTATTTTACCTTCATGATGATGGGAAGTAGTGAAACAGATAGGGAATGAGTGGATATGAATGATTTGATCCTAATCATAACACTCTATTCTTAGCATATCCCACTCCATATTGCTATTTTTGGTAAGTTTCTCAAATTGTCACTTTTTTAGTGTTTTTGACTTGAAAGGAGTGATGGTGACACTGAAATTTTTCTGTTTATGAAAATTACTATTTTTATAATGTGAGGACCTAACACAACTTACTATTTTTATAAAATGGACCTTTGGATGTCGAAATGGATTAAAAATACTCTCAAAAGTTTAGGTTTTTTCCCGGGATGCTCTGCTACAGTTTTTAGAGGTTTTTAATCACTGGAATTTTGTAAATCTGAAAATGAAAGTGCAAACACTAAAAAATTCATATGGATTTAGAAAATTGCTCAGACTATAAATGGATATGATAATATACTCAATGCAAAGGCATTTTCAAGTAGATGCGATTGGTGAAGTTTCATGGAAAACAGTTGCACGGTTTTGTAGTTATGTGTAAAAGTTTATTTTTCAGGTATGGGTGTTTCTTGGAAACTTCAGCAACATATATATACAAAAATGGAGTTGGGGGGAAGAAAAAATCATTAAAAAAACAAAAAACTACTAAGTATTGAGCTTTAAAGCAGTTTCACTCCATTTGCACATTTTAACTCACCTTTTAACCTACCAGGCTTAACCCAAATTAGTCAAAGGTTAGAGGGTGATTTGAACCCACAAAAATAGGGGACAAAAGAGGAGAGAGGAAAAATGGGACAACGAATTATAATTTGCACAAGACCATGACAAGTGGTATAGTGTGAAAACATGAGAATGTGATGAAAGGGGTTGAAATTTGAGTCTTCGAGGTCTGAAAATGGGTCTTGCATGTTACCAAGGGTTAGCACAAGAGGTGGGGTGCATTTTTGCGTCCCATTTGTCCCCTTAGCTCTTAGGACAGTGTGAAAAGGGACATCATTCTCTTAAAAATGCACCATGGGGTCATCTTGTCATGAAGAGGGGGACATGGTGACTCAACACAAGTTTATAGGTTTCCTAGGGCATAACTTACAAGGTCTTAAGTGACGAAAAACAAACCATAACAAGGGGAGATTTTTTTTGTCCCTGTTATCCCCTTGCATCAAGGGACAAGGGATAACTAGGGGTGAAAAGTGCACCAAGGGTCCACATGGTCATGTTTTGCAAGTGAAAAACTACCTAGGGAGAATGTTGTGAAGTCTTAACTGACGCAACTTGAATTCTTGATAGTGCGCTCATTTTTGTGTCCAAATTGTCCCCTTTCACAAATGGAAAAGGGAAAAGGGATAGATGAGGGTGAAAGGTGCGCTCAATCTTATAAACGTTTATGATGTTATCATGCCAACATGAAATTAAAACACAGAGAATGTTTTTCCCACCCTAAGAGCAAGACATGGAGTTTAAAGGAAAAATGTTATATAATTTTGATTCAAAAACACCTATTGATTTCATTCTAACCATTTTAAAGAGGAAATCATTCTTGAAATTTGATTTTTAGGCCTAGTCACTCTTTTGGAACAAAGGGGAAGTTATAGTGACTTAGATTATCACATAATATGTTGAATACTTGGACCAAAACTGATGTGTCCACCATGTGGTGAATTCCAATAGATTTCTATTTACTATTTTATTTAGCTTCCAACTCCTCTCGAAATCTTCAGAACAAGTCCACTTTCTCTGTTGAAGCTATTATTCCCTGTACCCATAATGACCATATTTGGCTTGAATGACTCCCGAAAACATATGACCCCACAAAATTCTTTGAAAATACCTTGGATCTCTTCAATACTCCTCCACACAACCCCCACATGGTTTGATACCTTGCAATCATCTTTTAGATGGTATTTCTTTGTTACAAAATGGATAAAAATAGCCCTTTTTATGCCTCCGAGAACAACTTCTCTGCATTGGGTCTTAGCAACTTCATGAGTCAAACTAGGTATACTTCCCTACACATGAAACAAACTTGAAAACCATGTTATCATGTTCTTCTCATCCAGATGAGGATAACACAGTTGATAGGCTGGCCGGAAGAAGGGTTTACAATGATCGAAGGAGGAGGTTTTCAACGAGGGGGCTTGATTGTCAAGACCAAAAATTAAACTTTGCATGCTAGACATTTAGCTTGAAAACACTACAATATTAAATGTGTTGAAAAATATAATTAAATGTATTATGGTACCTTAATATACTTGAAACCATGTCAAATAATTAAAGTTAATTGAGTGAAGAGAAAACTACTAATCTTCATGGAACTTAGAAATATTAATTTTTCATTTTCCTTTCGTGGATGTTGCGAGCGTGGATCATGATGACCATGTTAATAGTTTAACCCTCGTGTTAGGATAAAAGTAATAAATTTGAGCCCTCCTATACTAGAAAACCCCTTGAGTAATTTACTTAAATTGTGAACCTTTAGACTATATTGTTCATTTTTTTTACTAGAGAGTTATAGGAGGCCTTGTGTTGACCATAGAATAGAATGTATTTCCTAAGTGCCCTAGTATTTGACTCTAGTGTGTGTGTTCTTGTAGGGTTTTTGTACCTTAGTTGTTTATTTTTTAGTATTGGATGTGATTGTTCTAATGTTTGTATGGGAATGGAGGTCGAGCTTGACAGAATAATTATGATCTTTTATTTTACCAAATAGCCCAAGGCACGTTGGAACATCACTCAGCCAAAACTGAGCACTCACCTGAAGTGCGCAAGGGTACCAAGTCCCCTTTTTATGGCATATTTCTCAAGGAGTTAACATGATAAACACATATATAGATATATACTAGATCCATAATAACAATGCAAGGAAAAACCATACACAGATCTAGATCTTAACAATAGTGCATAAAGAATTAGACAAGAACTAATATCATATTCACCATAAAAGATCCATCCATATTAATATCAAAAACCAATAACCAACCACATAAAACCATTGTATTAATCACTGTAAAACATAGAAGCCAAATACATACATAAGAGTATCATCATAGTCACGCATGCTCATAAATCAACAACATAACCTTACAAGTATTCACCGATATCTCAAACCATGCAAATCAATACATATTTATAGGAGTGGGGGCTTTCCCTTCACCACCAATGCATCTTCAAAATAGGTTGCATGCTAAGAATATCTTTGTGCCACTACAAGATAAATACAAAAGCATGCAAGCTCAGTAATAATAGATTATCTAAGTTTCTCTTATGGTGGAAGGTGACTCGTAAGTCATTATTCATGCGATTGCCAAGGGTTCATCCCTTTCCTGGCATCTCAATTTTTACATCTCCAATATTCTATTTTGGTTAGGAAAATTAAAAAATTGGAGTATCACTCATATCTTTAGAGAAGCAAATCACACTGTCGATTTGCTAGCTAATGTTGCCATTGTTGGGCTAGATGCCACTAGGATCTTTTGTAATCTCGAAGACTTGCATGGCTTACTCGAAACTATTTCACATGAAGGATGTTATGAACTGTACCCTCAAAATTAATGGTGTCTCATGCAAAAAATATTTTAAGTCGATCGTCGGCTCTTTCATCCCAACTTTTCTTCTTTGTTGGTTTAGCTTGGGTTTAATGATGTTCCTTGGTTTTCCCTTCATTTCACTTCATGGAGAATAGATGGAGATGGCCCTCACCTGAGCCATTTCTCATAGGTGACTTTTCGATATCTTCCATTACTCTTCCGTTTGTGAAGCTTAGGAAATTGAGAATGTGTTGGGAGAGTCATCTATGCATGACTCTTGTTGGGCGTGAGCCAACTCCGACATTGCTGCTATGTTTGTCTCCTTCTGTCTTCTCATCCATTCAGTTCTTGCAGATGCCGAGCTCATCGTTGATGACCTCATTTACCCAGTTCATAGAGGTGGCCTACATGAGGAATTAGTCGAATTTCGACTACCCGACCCCTTACTTTAGGTCGAAGAGGTGGATGAACTGGATATTGGTCATGGGTGAGAGATTTAATGGCTTGGCAAAAAAATAGAGAGAATTACTTCATTATGCGGAAAATGTGGACTCCCTTCTTTGGCACAGTTGTCCATATCCTCACCTTTTATAATCCTTGGACATCTCAAAAGCCCACTTTCCTCTGCATTCTATTATAAAAAATCTCAATGTTGGGCCCTAAATTGACTAAGTCCCAAGGTAGAAGGTACGCACACGCAAGACAAGAAAAAGGAAGGTGCTTAGGGAAAAGTGCGCAAAGAAAGGGTTTAAAATAGAACTAGGGCATGCGTGAAAGTAGAACAATGGTTTAAGGACTTAGCCACATTTTGAAAGCACTATCGTAGGAGAAACACGTGAGGGCTAGAGTAGGTGTGAGGAATGGATAAGGTGCCTTCCCAAAGCCTTAGAGGTTAAGAAAATAATATTTCACATAGGGAATATTCCCAGGGGAGATCATTACAGTTAATGGAGGCCTTTGCAAGCTGGCAAAAACACTCAACTATAAAGGACCACACTTCCACTTGGCATGTGATATGCTCATGAGAGAAGCTATGGAAATGTATCCATATTCTATTTAAAGAATTTCTTGGGTCTAAAATGAATGGGAGAAAAAGAGGCAACAAAGTGCTGCAAGAATGCTTGGTGATGCCATGGTTTGTAGTTCTTACTGCTAGGAAATATGGGAAATAATGTTAGGCATATATGTATGCGCTCAAGCATGTAACAAGGGTTGTAATGGGGAAAGCATAGCTAGGATATCTATTCAAGGTAGTTTTGTATGGCTAGATCTATATTCCTTGATGTATATGGTCTGAGATGAACTCTTTTGTGATGTAAGGTGGCTACTGTGGATGTTTATAAATCAATATATGAAGCTATGTTATGGATATCTTTGTTTATGGGTATAACCCTTATGTTATTCATGTTATTATGGATCAGATCTAGTTCCTTTGTGTTATTTATAATTCTTATTTACATTTATGATGCACCTATGCTTGGATTTGGTGTCTATACTTTCTGTTTCTGAGTAAATGAATGCATTTCTGATTCTGCAACCCATCCTCCATTGATGGAAGATCATTCTCATGAATATCACCTAAAGGAGGGGTTCGGCACCCGCACGCACCTTGGGTAAGTTCCTAGTGCACACTGGGTGATAGGCTGACGTAATTGGGGTAGAAAGAATGTGTAGCAAGAAATGGCTACATTTTGTTTTGTTGCCGAGGCCTCTTTTCGAAGCTATTGTGAGAATGAGGTGTGATGATAGAGCATTTTACCTTAGACAACGTCGAGGCATGGCTTAAAAGCACAGAGGATGAGTTTTCTAAGAGATTTAACACTAGACTTGAGTTTGATGCACGTAAATGGGTAGAGAACCACCTGTATCATGAGTTATATGAAACATTCTTTTGATGTTTTCCAGTAGAGTTGTATGATCAGATTTCAACATATGCATTTAGGTCAAGTTGGTACTATAAACCTCGTGTATGTCGATCTGACCTGGACTCATGCAGTTGATAATTGCTGGAGTAGAGTGTTGACTAGTTATACCTTGGAATACACTATTTCTACATATTCTTTCCCAGATATTGCTGAGTTTGAGTTCTTGAGGGAGCCTAGAGGATCGTGCTTGCATGTTATTCCACTGGCTATCAAGATCTTGGCTATTACTTTGAGTTTGGAAGCATTTCCCATGGCTGGCTAAACTCATTCTAGGCACAGGGGCACGAAAGCTAGTGTGGTAAAAGATGGTGGACACTACAGTGGAGAAGGAGAGAGAAGAGAGATGACTTAAGTATGATGAAGTGTGAGAGAGGGATTTGAGGATATAGCGTGAGGTTACAGGAGTGATGGAAATACTGAGGCAGACGTTGTAGGAAGGATTTACGGTCTACACGGAAGGGGTTAGACCTGAGCAGTCTTTGCTACCCCATCTTGGCAAGCACGGGAGAGTTACCCCCTTGAATTCTGGTAAGAGTCCATCACGTGAAGGAAGGAGAGCTATAGGCATGCCTCTTGGCCCACCTGGTGACCAGACCTTGACGTTTAGCCTTCCATTTTTAGAGGAAAAATTTTCTTCTTCAGTTGTTAATGGTGTTGATATTGGTGGTCGAGTGACACCTAGGAGGTATAATTTCTCATTTGGTACATCTATGGTTACACAGTAATTTCCTGTATTCGAAGGTATCTTGTCTAGTACAACATTTGGGTAAGGTGTGGGTTCAAAAAATTTGGATATCACATCTGGAAGTGACGGGGAAACACATCTGGGAGTGGGTCAACTTCGCATATTGTCAACGCACAGTTTAACACGGTGGTGGGTTTGTAAGGAGTAGTTGCGTTAGGCCCCTTACCTATGATAGGAGGAGGATCTGGTGGATCTGGAGGAGTTGACACTAGTGGATCAAGTGGTGTTGGAGGTGGTGGAAATACTGGAGGAAGACAAGGTTCTGGCTCTGGTGGGAAAGGGCCTCAACAACCTTAGCAGGTATTTATTGAGATGCATTTACATTTATCTTATTACAAAGGTGTGGAAGATGCTACAGAACATGTGCATAAATGTGAGTTTCTATGGCGCGCGAAGGGTATCACTACACCGAAAATTAATGTGAATAATTTTGCAACTGCGTTGTAAGGGTGCACACATAGTTGGTATAGGAAGTATGATCTACACCAGACAATGGTGGATTACATCACGTTGCGTGATGCATTTTTGGTGGAGTTCCACATACCTAAGTTTGAATAGAAAAACATCAATGTGTTGAAGCAAATCCAACAAGGGATAGTCGAAAGTGTGTGGGAGTATGACATGTGCTTTAATACTCTTTGGTCAAAGTTTTCTTATGATATTCACCCATCTCAACATGCTCAGTGGTTTGTTGGAGGGCTGATCACTCCGTTCAGGAGGGTGATTTCACATAAGACCTTCACATATCCATGTGAGTCCCTGGAGGTTTCCTTGCATGCTAAGGTTGTGGGAAGCATTGACACTATAATTATTCCATTCCTTGAAGCACAAATTGTTTCCATGGAAAAGCAGATGGAGAAACTGTATGCGAACTTGGTTCATGAGGCTCACAGTGGGCTATGGTGCATGGACTGCGAAGTAGAGGGGCATACAAAGGATAGATGCCTACAAAGATCAGTGCACGCCATGTTGGTGGACTGTGAGATTTACCATGAAGATCATGATACAAGTAGATTCCCTTTGCTACAACGCGCGATCCATAAGAATGTGTCCTGCTATTGCAAAATTTACACCTCTGCTACTCATGACACCAAGGATTATAGATTGCTTAACCAGATACATGATGCCATTGATAGTGATGTGTACCAGACTAGTGTTGCCAGTATTTCTAAGGATGATGGTCATCATTATGAAGGGTGCACAAATGGAGGAGGTTGTGAAAGAGGCTTTCAGGGTGGATTCTGAGGCCATGGTAATCGCAGAGGAGGAAGAAGTGAATTTCCTCGTGGAACCTGTTATAACTTTAGATCTACAAAACATTACAAGTGTGAGTGTCCCGATATTTTGTAGTGATATTGGTGTGGAAAAAATAACAAGTATGAGGAATGTTCAGAATTGTTTGAACACATGAGCCAAAAGAAACGGAAGGATAAAGGCATCAAGATGGTAAGTGTGAAGAGAGCTTATCCACATTCGATTCTGAGTGTGGCGTGTGGGTCAGAGTTAGAACCTATACTGGTGATGATGCAAGCTGAGGTTGTGCATGCCAGAGAGATACCAAATAAGATACTACTAGTTACAAGAGAAGAAGTGGTGCATGGGAAGTATTTGGACACTCCACATCAGAAGGAAGTTTATTAGGAAACTATGGATGTTATTTGAAGCCTATAAGGAGAGATACAGTGCCTGAAGGAGCAGTCATGGTAGTTAGAGTAGAAGAATAGCACTGAGCCTCCACAAAAAGGATCTAGATGAATTCATAAAGGTATGTAAGATACTGAGACAAGACAATAACATCCCTCTGTTAGGAGAGTAGTTGAGAGGAAAAGTACCAAGCACTAAAGAAGAGCGCGAGAGGCACATTTTTCATGCTAATCTGCCTCCTCACAGTCTTGACTATGATAAGGAGATTACCTTTAATGTAGTTGTTTATGGATGGATCTTAGTAATAATTTGATTAACACGAGCATGGAAGTTAATGTAATCACCTTGGACACATGGAATCAAATGGGAAGGCCCCCATTACAACCATCTTCAAATGTGCTTTATATGACTAACAAGACAAAGGGGATGCCCATTGATGTCTTAAAAGATGTTTTCATCACTATCCAAGGGGTGAAATTCATTGGATACTTTGAATTCTTGGAGCTTGTTAAGGAGGACAACTTTCTAGCATTACTTGTGTGCCCACGGTGCTATAAGAACAATGGCTGACTTATGTTTCAATAAGGGGTATATAAGTTTTGAGAATGAGGAGGAACGTGTTATCATTCCTTTGACAGATGGAAATTCAGTGCCCTATACCAAGCCCTTGGGCTAAGAAGACCTAGAAAAATATATATATCCGCACTATCAGAGACCATGAGGTTGTGCAACCAACAAACAAGGCGTTATTCAGTGGAAAGACGCTCAATCTATAAGTGATACAACTAGTGTGGCATGTGATAATTGGGCATACAGGACATATGAGTTAGTCATAAGTTAGTTAAGAGGATTTGTGACAAGAGTAATAAAGGTGCTCTCAATTAGGTTCCTAGGAAGAAAACTAGTTGCTGAGTTACACAGGGGGAGTCAACCCTGATGTTTTCCTACGATTAATGGAGACCCAATGGAGATGTGAGATCGAAAGGAGAAGTATGCTTAGCCATAATTTTCTCAGGACAACACGTTGGTGGGCAACCCATCAAGATAACCTTCTAGAGTGACATGAGGTGAGAATTGCATTCTCTGTTAGGTTTCTCTGAAGCAATGCACCTACTGCTATACAAGACTATCATGGGAAGGAACCCACCTCGTTTCATGTCCATGCATGTGAGAAGGTTTGGATGGAAGGCACGGAAGCCCTACCACCATCACTATGGGTGCATAAGCTTTAATCCACCTTATAAGGCTATACACACGTGTGGTACATTCATTCAGAGCTGCGCTACCAGACATGAAACCTGAAGGAGTTGACGACTGATCTTATTCAAAATTTTGACTATCAAAGTACTAAGCCATCGATAACTGAGGTGATGTAGGTTTTTAAGCACCTAAATATGGGAGATAGTGCCATGGAGGATGATAGAGTACTAGATTTTTTGGGATAACTTTACTTGGAAGCACAATTCAATGAGGAAGAATCAAAGGAATTATAGCTTAAGCACGCTTGTATGGAAAAAGAGAAATGAAAGTTGGTCTACGTGATAGATGGTGAAGAGGTGAAAAAATTGGATGTTAACCATACTGTCGGTACACACAAGGTTATGGATAGTGTTGATGGGAAAGTGTGTGCCTACCATGAACCCCTAAAAAACAAGAAGGCTAGCATTGGCTTGGAGGCGGAACCTAAAGAAGCTACAATTAGAGATTACTGGATAGAAAGGGAGGTTTCAAATATTATTGATCTGTTTTGTGAATTCCAAGATATATTCCCTCACGGGTACCATGAGCTTAAAAGAGTTCACCACTCCTTAGGAGAAATTAAGATCAAGCTAAAGAAAGGTGCACGCCCAATTTGGAAGAGACCTAATCGAATGAATTTGAATCTGCAAGTCAAGGTCAAGGAGGAGATTGACAAGATGATCACATCAGACATCATTGAGGCTGTAGAGGAATCCAATTGGATAAGTTTGATGTTCATCAAAATTAAAAAGGATGGGAGGATAAGGATTTGCATTGATTATAGGGATTTGAATGTGGTGTTTTTCATTGATCCTTTTCCAACCCCCTTCACTAAGGAGATCCTGGAAGGAGTAGTCAGGTGCAAGATCTATTCTTTCATAGATGGATTCTCAGGATATCATCAGGTTAGAATTACAAAGGAGGACCAAGCAAAGAAAAATTTCACCACATAATGGGGAAGTGTTTCCTATATGGTCATGCCTTTTTTTATTGAAGAACGTGCATGTTGTGTTTTCGTGCATTGTGGTTCATGGGTTTCAGGACTTCATCCATAAATTTCTACAAGTCTACCTGGATGATTGGACAATATATGGATTGGTGAGGGACTATTGTGACAATATGAGACTAATGTTTAAGAGATGTCAGTAGTTGATTATATATCTCAACATTAAGAAACGTGTTTTCTCTACTTCATTTGGCACCCTATTGGGACATATCATATGTAAAGAAGGCTTGCTAGTGGATCTTGCCAAAGTTTTCGTTATTTTGGGTTTAGGGGATCCTACCAGCCAGAGCGCGGTACGTGGATTCCTTGGGCATATGTGGTAATACCAGAAATTTATTTAGGGGTATGCCAATATAGTTGCATTGTTGGAGGAGTTGTTAAAGAACAAAAGTACATTTCATTAGGGAGAGGCAGAGCAAATGGCATTTAACACATTGAAGAATATGCTTATCATTGCACCCATATTACACTTTCCCTCTTTGGATAATCCATTCTATGTACATGTTGATGCTTCAAGAATGGCGATTGGAGCAATCTTAGCACAACCTAGAGAGGGAATTTTTGACCATCCCTTGTGCTTTGCTAATAGGAAGCTAACCCATGTAGAACAAAATTATACTACCATGGAGCATGAGGAACTGTTGATGATTTACGCACTGAAAAAATCTAGGTAATATTTACTGACAAAACTTTTTATATTCTACACGGACCACAAGGCATTAAAGTACTTGGTGAACAATCCCATTTTGCTAGGGCATATGTAGGTGAGTCTTCTTATTTCAAGAGTTTGAGTTTATAATTTTTGTAACACTGGGTAAGAGTAATTTCGGGCATGACCATTTATCAAGGACCGACTCAAGAGAGGATGCGTAGAGCATTGAGGATACAATTCTAGATACACAATTGTTTAGATTGCACGTGCCCTTTGACTTGGAATATATTGTTGTGTTTCTCAAAATGGGTGTGGCACTGGAGGGAATGAATACTTTGGAAAGGAAGCAGTTAGCCATACACTCCACGCTCTACATGTTAATTAGTGGAGACTTATATAAGCTAGGTCGTAATGAGGTTTTGTACCGGTGTGTGCTTGATAATGAGCACACTGCAATCATGGAAAAGGATCATGGTGGAATTATAGGAAGAAAATATGCAGGGAATGTGACTACGTGTAAGATCCTCTTAGCTGGCCTTTTGTGGGAGATGGTTTACAAGGATTGTATTAAATATTGCAAGGCCAGTGATAATTGTCAACACCTTGGTAAGTCAGGAAAAAGCGATGAAATGCCATTGATACCAATAGCTAGTGTTGAACCATTTGAGAAATGTGCAATTGACTTTGTAGGCCCTATTTAACTTGTCGCGTGAAGAATGGGTTCACGCTATATCATTACTTGTACTGATTATCTAACACGGTGGGTGGAGGCAGTGCCTATGAGGGATTACATGATGGCCACAATAGTAAGATTTCTATTGGAAAACATAATCAACATATATGGGTGCCCTCTAAGTTTGACTAGTGACTGGGGTACTCATTTTTTGAATGAGATCATCAAGATTTTGTTGGAAGAGTTCATGGTGGCTCATCACAAGACTACTCCTTATCACCCTCAGGCTAAGGGGACTGTTGAGGCATTTAACAAGATATTGAGTCATATAATTACTAATATTTATGATGTTGGGAGGAAGGATTGGGATGAAAAAGTCTTAGTCATGTTATGGGCGTATAGAACAACTTACAAGATATTGAACAAATCCACATTGTTCCAATTGGTGTTTGGTGTGGAAGCTATTTTTTCGGTAGAGTTTATGCTACCCTCTCTATGTATTGGATGCGTAGCAGGATTGGCCAACAGACAAGCATTGTAAGAGCGCATTGCAAAGCTAATGATGTTAGATGAAAGGTGATCACTTGATAATTGGAGTCAGAAGACTGAGAAGGCAAAACAAAAGGCCTAGCATGATTGTCACATAAAGAATAAACAATGTGAGGTTGGGCAGATGGTTTTACTTTATGATTCTAATTTTTTACACCATCATGGGAAGCTCAAAGTCCATTGGTTGGTATCCTATTATATTACCCATATACTTGATTCAAGTGCTTTCCAGCTACAGGCTTTGGATAGAACGTGACTTCCCAGGTATTTCAATGGAAGTAGGCTGAAGCCCTACTATAAATAAGGCTTCTGGGTGTTTGTAAATAAGGTAGTATTTCCAGTTAGCTTAGGATTTCCCTTAATGAATTTTCCTTTCTTTGTGTTTCCTTTCTTCATTTCTTTGTTTTATCATTTTTTTTTTTGTGAGCGCATTTGTGCACCAATAGCCACTTGATTTTAAAAGGGTTTATATGCACAGAGGACTACAGATCTGTTTAGTGTGGGGTGGAGTGTAAAATATGATATAGACTAGAAACAATGGATGTTAGTGGCCCGGGTTGGAAATTCAAAGGTGCATGTGATCCGAAGAGTGTGTGTAGCAAAGGTGAACATGAGAGAATATTGGTGTCAAAAATATTTATAGAAACCATGTAAGAGGAAAAAGCACATGAGCAACATGAGGTAGGCAGCAGAAAGAACTTGGTCCAAGACATAGAGGAAGATTGAATTCAGTGAGGGAGAAAGCATGAAGAGTTCTATGGTTGAGGAATTTTCACGTAAGAAGGTTACGAGAGTGTTCACGCAGGCTTTCATGCAAAGGAAAAGTATTGGATAGAATGTGCGGAAGGATGGCGTTGGAAAAATATGATTTTAATGTGTTTATACAGTTGTAGGTCACATCGAGGTTTTTGTAGAAAAAGCAAAAAGCTATAAATAGAAGGTCGTGGCTGAAGTATTCTTTTACCTTGCATTTTGGGTTATCAAAGAGCTCTCGCAAAATAGGGAATCCTTGTGAAAGAAGAGTTTTGTGAAAAGAATTTGAGAATATTTACACCTGAAAGCTTCAACAAGATTTTATATGTGAACCAAAGTGGAAAGGGAGTACATGGGCATGAGTGGAGGAGTTTTTTTTTAATATTCCATGAGTGTTATGTCATCTTGTGGTAGAAGGGTTTTCCATGTTAGGGTTACAGAGTTAGGGCACAAGATTTGAAGGAATTTTTGTAAAGGATTGGAGCTGCAGGATTTGAGCAGAGATAGGGCAAGGAGGAAAGGGAGAATCTATAAGAACCCAACATAAAAAGATGGCACCAAGAAAGGGATCAAATGTTTCACTGAAGAAGGGAAAGGGCAAAGGAAAACCAACCATTTTGACCAGTTTCAATGAAGAGTGGTACGTGGAGATGCAAACCCAAATAGCGTATTGCTAGGTAAGGAATGTGTGTATTATATATGAAAGATGGCCATAAGTGATTATGACCATTGAATGAGCACCATGGAAAAGTAGATGGCGTTAGAATTGCTTCACCCTACAAAAAAGAGGACACCATATGGGAATCCCATTTATGATGACAAAGTAAAGGTTAAAATTAAAACGGTTGGGCTTCTGCAACTCTACAAGTTGCCCTATTTTGGCAGACCCAACCGACTATACCAATGGCTAATGTCGCGCATACATGAGGATCACTTATATTTCATAGGACGAAGAATGTGCATAACTCCTCAGTTGATTTCAAAGTACAATGGCATTATTTACAAGGGAGATCCACTAGATGAGGACTTGTGCAAGGAGGCCATCAAGAAAATGGTTGAGGCATATGATTACAAGAAGGGTTCACATTAATTTTATGTCTCTGCAATCACCGACCATGTTATCAGGATAGTCGCACACTTGGTTACAAATTTAAATGGGTAGGAGAGATGGACTCAGATAAACACAAGCTGGTTGAATGTTTGTCACAGAATCTTGGAAGGGACAATATACAACCTTTCATCCTTTATTGCAGAGGAAATTATAGATGCCACGAGTGATGGAGATAAAATTATATTTCGTAACATCCTCCTCACCATTGCCTTTTTGGAAATTGGGGTACCCAATGGGCCAGATAAGTTTTTTTAGGAGTACCCGGATGAGGAACCCTCCCCTACCAAGAGATTTGAGGCTTACACTTGTGACACCATGACGGCCACTCATAAGGCATGCTTATTGAGCAGACAAATTATGACACTAAGAAGAAGGCACATAGAAGATTCGCACGGGCTAGCAAGACATGTTTGAAGGCATGAAAGGATAGGCAACGAAGTGCATGTGAAAGACAAAATGAATCTGGACTTAGCCATTTTAATGGTTATGGGCTATTTTTGGAGATATCATGTGGGGCACACAACTAGATGGAAACTTGCGTGGCACACAAATGCTATTTTTGGAAGAGCATCTACTAAGAGCTTTACATGAGTTCAAGTTGATATTAGGATTACCATTGCAAATTAGATAAAAGAGATATATTATTAGCGCACTTACATGTGTGTCTATTATTGTAAAGGTGCATGGCTATTTTCAGCATGTGACCTATTTTAGGAATTATGTGAGCGGTGAAGGGAAAGTACCTACCATTATAAGTATGTAGTAATCTGCGTAGGTTAGGAGAGTACTGTGTATGAGATTTTATGGATTTATGCTACCAGATCTGATGTGCACATGAACTTATGGTAAGAAGCTTCTGTGTTCATTGTGTTTTAATATAATAGAGTGTCAAACGTGACTGTAATTAGTTATTGTATGGATAATTTCATTATGTTTACCATTTGATTCATGATTCTTTAAGATCTAGATCTAGGATATGCTTTGTGGAAATTTTATATTGTTTATGGATATGAATGCATTAACCCTTCATCATGTTTGCATCCTGCACAAGCAACTCTAAGGAGGGGCTTGGTACCTTTGCACACTTTGGGTGAGCACTCAGTCTAGGCTGAGTGATGTGCTAGCATGCCTGGGTTATTCTTGGTAAATTCTAGGCTGCATCATTGGTTCTGTTTTTGGGACCTCTTTTTCAGTTGTTTTCAGGATGGTTCACGATGAAGACGTACCGGTTGACCCTAGCAAGTGTTGAGGAGTGGATAAAAGATCTAGAAGAAGAGTACACATGGAGGTTCAACACTGGATCTGAGTTTGATGCATGCCCGTGGGTGGAACAAAATCTGTATGACAATTTGTATGAGAGCTTATTCACTATTTTTCTTAATAGAACTGTACGAGTGGCTAGTTGCTTATGCATCTAAAAGGAATTGGAGGTATCGTACACTTTTTTGGATGCAGGAAGAATTTCAGGCCCTTTATGATGCTGATCTGATTTGGACATGTGTTGTGGATACTTAGTTTCATGGTGTTCTGAACAACTATATTCTGGAGTACTCAATTTCCACTTATTCTTACCAAGAGGTAGCAGGAATTCCATTTTTTATGGTATCCCAGGGGAACTTACTTGCAAGGCATTCCACTGGCAATTAAGATCTTGATGGTAACCCTGAACTTGGAAAGAAAACCGATGGCTAACTAAACCCCACCATGTGCTGGGGTAGGAGCAGGTTTGGTGAAAGATGGTGGACCTAGCGGTAGAGAGGAAGAGAGAAGAAAGGTGGCTTAAGTACAATGAGGCACACAAGAGGGAGATAGAGAAGTAGCATGACATTGCAGAGTGGATGGAGATTGAGGAGAGAGATGGCTCGCGAAGGATTTGGAGCTCACGCAGAAGGCATGGAGCCAGAGCATCAGGAACTCCCCCATTTGGGCAAGCATGAAAGGGAACCCTCTTCGGCCTCACAAGGGAGCACGCCAGTAGAGACAACCTAGGCCATAGGTGCGCATCTGAATCTACCTAGAAACCTAGCCCTTGCGCTTGGTTTTCCAGTACTTAGTACATCCAATAGTCAACAAGCTAATTTGGGTAGTAGGGAAGCAGGAGTAAGTCACATAGTAAGTACATCGATGGTAGGGAAAATGTCTTCATTGTTGTTTGGAGGTACCTTTTTAGGTGCATCATCTGTACACAGAATTTGAGTGCGTAGAATTTGGGGCTCACTTCTGGGAGTAGTACCACCACACATACTGTAGGAGTTCAAGTACAGTACTACTGTTGGGACACATGGAAGTACATATTTTTGGTCCACTTCTATGGGTGGAGGATCAAGAGGTGTAGGTGGTTCTAGTTCTGGTGGATTTGTGGTTCTGGAGGTAGAGGAAACACAGGAGGTTCTGGATCAGGTGGGCAAGGTCTACACCAACCCCAAAATATTTACATGGAGATGTCTCTTCATCTTCCAGAGTATAGGGGCATAGAAGATGCTGTTGAGCATGTGCACATGTGTGAAATATTGTGGTGCGCAAAAGGGATCACAACTTTTGAGCGCAAGGCAAGTCAATTTGTAACTACATTACAGGGACACACACACATTTGGTACAGGAAGTTTGACCATGATCAAACTTGTGTATATTATGTAGTGTTCAAAGATGAATTCCTTTAAGAGTTCTATATCCCTAAGTTTGAGCAGAAGAGTATAAGCGCGCTCAAGGATATTAAACAAGGCACTACTGAAAGTGTCCAGGAGTATGATGCCCATTTTAAAACACTTTTATCTAAGATTTCTTATGATATTCATGCAAGCTAGCATGCACAATGGTTTGTTGGAGGTCTGATCACACCTTTTAGAAGGGATCTGTCACATAAGACATACACTGATCTGTGTGAAACACTTGAAGCAGCGTTGCATGCTGAGGCAGTCGGGAGTATAGACACTGGAGTATAGCCCATTCTTGGAGGCACATATTGCAGCTATGGAAAAGTAGTTGGAGAAACTATCAAAAAATTTGGCACATGAGACACACACTGGGATTTGGTGTACAAATTGTGAAGTGGAAGGTCACACCAAGGATAATTGTCCCTGCAGATCAATACATTCATTACTGTTAGACTGTGAGATATGTCACCTGAACCATGATGCCAGCTATTGCCCATTATTACAACACATGATAAAGAAGAATGTATCTTGTTATTATAAGATTTTCTGGTCCATGACTCATGATACAGAGGACTATAGGTTGATTGGTCAGATCCATGATGCTATAGATATTGTGTGCGATAGACAGGAGTATCAAATAACTCTAAGGGTAAGGGTGAGCATCAGGATCAGAATCACAATCAAGTGCAGTATGATTGAAATGAGGGGCACTATGATGGAGGACATGGCAGAGGTCGAGGATACCATGGTGGATTCAGAGGTCGAGGCCATGGTGGTGGACGAGGTGAATTCCCTCGTGGAACATGCTTTACATGCGGATCACCTGACCACTACAGGTGTGAATGTCCTCAGAATATTACATGTTCTTTCTGTGGAAAGAATCATAGCTATGAGGAATGCCCAGACTTATATGAGCATCTTAGTAAGCAGCATAAACAAGAAAACAAAGGCACATGGATGGTTAGGATACAATGCGCTGTGGAAAATCAGTGGATGCCCAAGTTGGAACCAGAATCCAAGGTATTTCCTGTAAAGATCACTACCCATGCTGAAGCTGCACGCGCTAGAGAGGTGTTACAACGGAAACCTACCATGACTAAAGAGGAGGTTTTACATTCCCGGTACCCAAATCCTACCCATTAGAAGGAGGTTTATCAAGAGACCATGGAGGTCCTTAGAAATATTTAGGGTGAAATACAATGTCTAAAGGAGCAATGATGAAAGATGGAACTAAAGAAGGAGGTAGAGACAATCTAGTTAGATATTGATGACTTGAAGGAGGTATGTATAATGTTGCGCCATGAGAATATTATTCCATTACTAGGGAGTTGGCTGAAGGGAAACACTTTACATGCTAATACTGAGAATGGGTGACAGATCCTACATGCAAATCTTCCCCCCCCCCATAGCTTAGGCTACGACAAGGAAATCACTCTGAATGTTGTTGTGGATGGATGGCTTTTGAGCAATATATTGATTGATATAGGCGCAAAAGTCAATGTGCTTACTTTAGATGCATGGGTATAGATGGGGAGACCTACATTGTAGCCATCTTCTAATGTATTATTTATGCCTAATCAAACTAAGGCCACTCCTATCGGAGTTTTAAAATATGCATCCATTACTATACAAGGGGCCAAGTTCACTGGGGATTTTGAGGTTTTAGCGCTTGCAGAAGCAGACAGTTTCCCACCTTTGCTTGGATGCCCTTGGTGTTATGCAAATAATGCTGATCTTTGGTTCAATAAGGGATATATCAGTTTTGAGAACAAGGAGGAAAGAGTTATTATCCCTTTAACAGATGGAAAATTTGTCGCCCTATGTTGAGCCTTTGAGTGAGGAAGATCTGAATAGGATTTATGTACGCACCATCTAGGACCCAAAAGTGCTCGAGCCATCTAAAGAAGGAATAATTCAGTGGGAAGATGCAAAGTCTATTAGTGATACTACAAGTATTGCTTGCGATAATTGGGCTCATGGTACTTATGAGTTGGTAGGGCGTGAAGTAAGGAGCACATTTACATAGAACAGTAAACCTCATTACGTTAGGAGAATAGGTAATAACCTTGAACCTTGGTACACTAGGGAAGGGGACCCTGCGATATTCCTAAATGCCATGGAGGAGCAGTGGATAGACCAGTTGGAGAGAAGAAGTATGTTAACATATACCCTGTGTGGGACAACAACGTGTTGGTGGGTGGTTCATAGGGATAATCTTGTAGAATGGAATGAAGTCAGGATTGCTCTTACAACTCAGTTTTCTAGGAGAAATGCACCAACTAAAATCTACACATATCATGGTAATCAACCTGTTCAACACCACATTCAGTAGTGTGAGAGGCTCTGGAAAGAGGGGTAAGAAGATTTACCACCTTCACTATGGGTGCACAAACTTTATTCCACTTTACAAGGCTGCGCACGCACTTGGTATGTATATGCAGAGCTACATAGAGAAACTAGAAATTGGCAGGATTTGATTATAGGTATGGTCCAGAATTTTGACTACTTCTCTACTAAACCTCTAGTAGAAGAGGCATTAAGGGTTATAAAGTGGTTAACTATGGGAGACAATGCAAAGGCGGAAGAACTCATTCATGAGTTATTTGATGGAAATGACTCAGGAGCACGTTTTGCTACAGGAACAAAGACAGATGCCACACTACTTAAGTGCACTTGCTTTGAGAAACAAAAAGGGAAGATGGTCTACATAGTGGATGATGAAGAAGTATAAGAATTGGATATAGACCATTCAATAGGTGCATGTGAGGTCTTGGATAGTGCAAATAACAACACACACACCTATCATGAACCTATGAGGACCAAGAAAGTGAATATTGGTACAGATGCTAAACCTAAAGAGGAAATAATTGGAGATTATTGGTCTGAATTTGAAGTAGAAAAAATAGTGGAGTTACTCCATGATTTTTTAGGATTTATTTCCTAGGGGCTACCATGAATTGAAAGGAGTGCATGAATCATTAGGAGAAATGAAGATAAATCTTAAGGAAGGTACGTGCCCAATTAGGAAGAGACCCTACATGATGAACTCCAACTTGTGCCAAAAGGTCAAAGAAGAAATTGAAAAAATGTTGAAGTCTGGAATCATCAAGCCCCTGGATGAGTCAGAATGGGTTAGCCCAATGGTGATCAATATAAAGAAAGATGGTCTGGATTAGGATCTATGTGGACTACAGGGAGCTGAATGCTACATGTGTGACTGATCCTTTCCCTACACCATTCATAGAGGAAATATTAGAAGGTGTTGCAGGGCGTGCGAAGTCTATTCCTTTACAGATGGATTCTTTGGGTATCATCAGGTTAGGATTGCATAGGTGGATCAGGAAAAGACTACTTTCACCACTGAATGGGGAAGTTTTGCATATACTGTGATGCCCTTTGGTTTGAAAAACATGCCCACTGTATTTTCGTGAATAGTTGTTCAAGCATTCCAGGATTTTATTCATCTTTTCTTGCAATTTTACTTGGATGATTGGATGGTGTATGGGCTTGTTAAGGATCATTGTGACAATTTGTGCTTAATTTTTGAAATATGTAGATAGTTAAGCATCTCTTTGAACATAAAAAAGTGTGTGTTTGCTACACCTTTTGGCACTCTGTTAGGGAATATTATCTGCAAGGAAGGTTTGTTGGTAGATCCAACTAAAATTTTAGTTATTGTTGGCCTAAAAGAACCTACTAGTCAGAGTGAGATGCGTGGATTTTTGGGTCACACTGGGTATTATAGAAATTTTATCAAAGGATATGTTAAGGTTTTCCCACCCTTGGAAGAGTTACTAAAAGTAAAAGGGACATTCTATTGGGGGAACTGCAACAGTGAGCATTCGAGACATTGAAGGAAAAACTTACTACAACACCTATTCTACGCTTTCCCTCATGGGACCAACCCTTTCATGTACATGTGGACACCTCTGGCATGGCCATTGGCATGGTGTTGGCTCAGCCTGGAGAAGGTATTATAGATCATCCTATCTGTTTTTCTAGTAGAAAGTTAACTCATGCATAGAAGAATTATACAACTATAGAGCACAATTTTTTTTCAATGATCTATGTGCTACATAAATTTATACAATACCTACTAGCAACACCATGTGTATTCTATACTGATCACATGGCATTGAAATACTTGGTAAATAAGCTAGTCTTACAGGGGCGCATATGTCGATGGGTGCTCTTATTCCAAGAATTTGATTTTACAGTTGTGGTAAAACCAGGGAAAAGTAATTCTAGCCCAGACCATTTATCAAGGATACAGTCAGGGGAAGACACACAAACAATTGAAGATACAATGTTAGATGTACAGTTATACAGGTTACATTACGTGCCTTCAGACTTAGAAGATATATTTTTTTCTACGCACAGGTGTGGCTTCAGAAGGACTCAAAGCCTTAGAGAAGAAATAACTAAAAATTCACATAACACCTTTTATGTTAATCAGTGGTGACCTATACAAGTTAGGCCATGATGAAGTACTGTGCCGATGTGTATTGGATCATGAGTGCACATATATCATGGAAGAGGCTCATGGTGGTATTGTAGGTGGGCACTATGTAGGTGATGCCACTGTGCACAAAATTCTACTCACTGAATTATGGTGGGAGACCCTGTACAAGGATTATAAGGTGTATTGTAAGGCCTGTGATCATTGTCAGCGCCTTAGCAAACCAGGACAAAGAGATGAAATGCCTTTATGACCTATTCCTAGTACATAACCATTTGAAAAATGGGCTATAGATTTTGTGGTTCCTATTTCACCAGCTGCACATAGAACTAAATCGTGCTACATCATCACTTGCACAGATTATCTTACAAGGTGGGTAGAAGCAACACCTACCAAGGATTGTACAACAACTACAATAGCTAGGTTCTTATGGGAGAATGTTCTTACAAGGTATGGATGCCCATTGAGTTTGACCAGTGATAGGGGCACACACTTTTTGAATGAGACAATCATTTCTATTGGATGAGTTCATGATTGCACACCATAAGACTACACCATATCATCCTCAGGAAAATGGGACTGTTGAATCTTTCAATAATATTTTGAGCTAGACATTGACAAAAATTTGTGATGTTGGAAGAAAATATTGGGATGGTAAAGTTTTTACCATGCTTTGGGCGTATAGAACAACATAAAGTGGTTAAACAAGGCTACACACTTTCAATTGGTATTTGGTGCATAAGTAGTTCTTCCTATGGAATTCATGTTACCTTCTTTACATATTACATGTGCAAGAGGTCTAGCTGATGAGAAAGCATTAGAAGAACGAATTAGAAATTTGATCAAGCTGGATGAGTGATGAGCAATAACATGATGGAGTTATAACCAAGAAAATGCCAGGCAGAAAGTGTGGCATGAAAGGCACATCAGGGAAAAAAAGCTTGAGATAGGACATATGATGCTTCTTTATGACTAAGTTTTTGTGCCATCTAGGAAAAATTAAAGTGCATTGGTTGGGATTGTATGTTATCACTCACATACTTGAAACATGTGCTTGATAGTTAGAGGCACTTGATGGAATACGGTTACCTGGTTACTTCAATGGGAGTAGGTTGAAGCCCTACTATAAATAAGTCTTCTTGGTGTTTGTAATAAGGTAGTGTTTCCATTTAGAGTATGTTTTCATTTATGTATTCTCTTAATGTATTTCATTTTTGGTCACTATGCTTTGTCATTTTAGTTGGTGTTTTATGTAATAAGTGCATTTGCGTGTTGGAAGCTAATTACCATTTGAATAAATTTTATGCGCAAAGGACTGCACATACCATTTGTGTGGGGTGGCTATTGAAAAATGGGTACACATAAAGGAATAAACTACTAAAAGTGTTATTCAAGTTTGGAGAGTTGTTGGAAAGAAGATTTCTTCCAAACAAGGACCATAGATGGAGATAAACGAAGGAACAAGTATAATGCAAGGTAAGTAGAGGCCATGGATACTACCAAGGGAAGGTGCAAAGGTACTCAGGTGCATGGAAGGGCGCTGAAGATAAGTCCACGGCCAGAAGGTAGGAAGGCGCGCTAGAAGGTTATAGCTTGGCATGAAGATGTATTGTGCGGAAAGTGTGAAAATGATCAATTAATGAGAGGATTGTTGGTAGGTGGAGTAATAAATGCACTAAATTTTTGAAAATCTATATAAGGATGTGATGTAAGTTCATTTTTACTGTTGTGATTGCAAGAATTTGAATGAGCTAAGTGTGACTGAGCTGAGTGAAGAGTATTGAGGTGTGAAGAGTGTGAAACTAGATGTGGAGAGTGGATTTGTGTGTAGAAGAAGCTTGCATCCCCATTGGTGAAGGGTTTGAGTGAAGTAGACGTTGAGAAAGAGATAGGGCACGTGGTTTCAAACTAGGGCATGTAGATTCAAGCTAGGGTTTTGACTTGTTCACTATAGAGGACTAAAAAGTTGAGATTTTTAGATGGTACCAAAGAAAACACCTACCACAGGAGCCAAAGGAAAGAAGAAAATAGAAATAGAAGTTGAAATTGCTCCCGAGAGTAATTTCTCAAAAATGCAGTATCTAGAAGGTGTGATAATTGGGAAAGAATGGGATTCCCATATCCGCAGCTGTAAGGTGAGTGATTATAACCACCGTACACTTATGATAACAAGAAAGAATTAGATGAGTTGTTGAGTACAAAGACCAACAAGTACACGGTGGAAGATATGCTGGTATATGATGATACTGGGGAGAAACTATTAAAATAGGTGGGAGTCTATCAGTTATATGAGCTCCCATATTTTGGCAAGTATGAACCTCTATACCAGTGGCTTATGAGTAGAGTCCATGAGGATTGCTTCTATTTTTCTGGATGAAGGGTAAGGATTACAACAACCCTAATTTTGACATTGACATGATTAAAAGGCATAAGGGTAGACCTGGCTAGTGACCTGACTGATAAAGCAATAATCATGGAGACACAAAAGGAGTTGGGGTACACAAAGGGTTCATGTGGAATGGACATTGAAAAATTGAAGAAGTACCTAGTGGTACAAGCAGCTGCACATCTAGTGACCAAGTTGAATGATCAGGAGAGATGGTCGCAGGTGAATACAATGTGGCTCCATGTCATGAAGAATATGTCTCAGGGAGTAGTCTATAACATAGCAGGCTACATTGCAGAAACCATCATCGAAGAAGTGCGCATAGGTGATAAGATCAGTTTTGGCGCTATCTTACTTTCTTTAGTATTTATGGAAATTGGAGTGCCCGATGGGCCAAAGAAAAAGATTTGGGAATATCCCATGGAAAACAAGTCCTTGGCAGAAATATTTGACAAGTATTTATGTGAAGGGTCCATGAGTGGGACATTTAAAAAAAGGGCGGAGATGTGGTATGATAGACTCCATGCACAACATTTGAAGAGGAGTGGTGCATCCCTAAAAAGCTACCTTCGGTAGTTTACAATGCAGTACAATTTGTGGTGTACCAGCACTTATGCATCATGTGGTTCACTATGAGGGATGGGACATGGAGCCCATGGTGCAAACTTGCCATATGCCTTCATAGTGTTCTACTTCCAGGCATCAATCCACCATTTTACTAATGTGTGCCACCTAAATTTTATTACAGACAAGGTAGACTGTGACTACCACACTCTAAGGAAGACATATGTATTTCCAGTCTGGACTGCCTATGTTGAGAGGATCATTTCAGACGTTATAAGCATGAAGCTTGTAAGCTTGGAAATTGGGGACATTGGAGCAGTGCTCGTATACCTTCAGCTTAAGCCCAAGTTGGAGAATAAAAAATATGTGGAGAATGAGTTTGTGCTCCTAGGGCCACCTAAGGGAAAACATACAATGGAGAACGTGCCAGCCCCAAAGCCCACAAAAGTTATAGAGGTAGATGATGACGAGGAAGATGAGGATAGTGACGGCTTAGAACATAGAGGCCAGATGCAACCCACAGATAGAATAGATACTGAGCGAGCAAGTACCCCACCTCAGGTACAAGAAGAATAAGAGGACTTGGAAGCAGTCCAAGGAGAGCACCATTTCAAGAGGGTGTTTAGAAGAACAAGGACACAAGGCATGGGAAATCCTTAGTCTGTTAGGAGGTTACCATGCCTCTCTCCTCAAAAAGAGACAACTGAGAGGAAAAGGAGGAAGCTAAAGCTGAATGAGGAGGCAGAGGAGTCTGCAGAGAGCATGCCCGGATCCCCTATACAACCAGAAGAAGTGGAAGAACCCAGGGATGAAGATATAAAGGATAAAGAGGTAGGAGAACCAGAACATGATACCACTCAGAACATAGAAGATCCAACTCTGAAACCTTGGCACTCAGGTACCTAAGGGGCCAAGAACGAAGTGCACAAGTGGGGAATATAATGTTCTGCATATGGGCTATGAAGAGGACACAGGTAAAATATTCCACACCCGATTCCAGAATACAGTGGGCCTCAAGGAGTTGTATGGATGGGAGTTGATGGACCCAGACATGGCAACCATGTGCACAAGGAAATAGTTGTCCTGGTCCATGCAAAATCACATGGACGAGCCCAATTTTGATGTATGTGAAGAGTCTTGTGTGTCAAGAAGAATGAAGAAGGCATCGTAGAACAAGCACATAACTATAAAGCCCACTCTCATGTCTGATGAGCAGGTAAGTAATGCCTTGGTAAAAGTATCTACAGAGGTGGCATGGAGGAACGTAGATAGGATGTCACTATTAGAGCACTACAAGAAGAAAAAAAGGCCAAAGATGTTGAAATAGCATGTCTAAAAGGAGAGAAGGACCTAGAGAAAAAGAAGAATGGGGTCCTCATCAGCATGGCAGAGGAGATCGACGATCATGTCCTGAAGGAAAGACCACACTTGGAGTCCAAGGTACCTAAAAGGTTCCCTTCGGCTATGCATTATGTGTGTACCTTAGTTGATTTGGTGCTTGAGGATGGACCGATTCAGATGCCAGTGCCAAAGGACCCTGAACAGGAAGCAGAGAGAGAAAGGGCCTCAATAGTTAGAAATATTTCATCTTATGAAGCCTTGCTCCAAAATTTGTAGGAAGAGCTGAAGAAATCAGAGCATGCATTGAATATTTGTGCAGCTCTAGAAGCAGTAATCAGAATCCAGACGATGGTAGAAGACAATGAAGTCCTGAAGGCGATGAAGGATGAGACTTTGGGGTGCACAGAGAGATTAGCACTGGTCAAGAAAAAGTGTGAGGCCCTTACAGCAACCCAAGACCCACATAAAGAAAGGCTGGATGAAATTGGAAAGCTTATAGCGCAGAAGATGGATCTTCTAGAAGGAAGGGTGACTGCAATATACAACATTGTTCTAGTATTATAGAATGAGAAGGAAGAGATTGTGCAAGAGGAGTTAGATTCTATTGCATCGGATATTATAGAAAAGGCAAAAGCCACGCTAAGTGATTGGAAAACCTTAGAGGCTGAAATCAAAGAAGAATATCCGGAGTTAATTCTTCCAGTTGAAACAGAGGACGTTGCAGGGTGAAAGTTCATTCTTTGTACAATAATTCTTTAATTTCCTTTCATTCCCATTCTTTATTCTTTAAAGTATCAAAAGGCAACCATTGCTAGGGTGG
Source organism: Taxus chinensis (assembly GCA_019776745.2). Classification (NCBI taxonomy): domain Eukaryota; kingdom Viridiplantae; phylum Streptophyta; class Pinopsida; order Cupressales; family Taxaceae; genus Taxus; species Taxus chinensis. The sequence goes on along the minus strand of CM034150.1, from coordinate 1,578,753 downwards.
CAATGCAATTTAGTGTGGGGTAATGTTGAGCAGACAAAGTATGACACTAAGAAGAAGGTGCACAGAAGATTCACACGCGGTAGTAAGATAGATTTGAAGGCGCAGAAGGATAGGGAAGGAAGCACACGTGAAAGACAAAATGAATCTAGACTTAGCCATTTTCATGGTTATGGGCTATTTTTGGAGATAGCGTGCAGGGCACACAACCAGATGGAAACTTGTGCAGCATGCAAATGATATTTTTGGAAGATCATCTACTAAGCGCTTTGCATGAGTTCAAGTTGATAATAGGATTACCACTGTCAGTTAGCTAGAAGAGATCTATTATTAGCGCACTTGCATGTGTGTCTATTATTGTAAAGGTGCATGGCTATTTTCAGCATGCGACCTATTTTGGGAATTATGTAAGCGGTGAAGGGAAAGTCCCCACCCTTATAAATATGTAGTAATCTACATAGGTTAAGAGAGTACTATGTATGAGCTATTATGGATTTATGTTACCAGATATGATGCACACATGAACTTATGGTACTACTTATTGTAAGAAGCTTCTGTGTTCATTGTGTTTTAATATAATGGAGTCTATTGGATGAATAATGGTGTCAAATGTGATTGTAACTAGTTATTGCATGGATAATTTCATTATGTTTACCATTTGATTCATGATTCTTTAAGATCTAGATCTAGGATATGCTCTGTGGAAAGTTTATATTATTTATGGATCTGAATGCATTAACCCTTCATCATGTTTGCATCCTGCACAAACAACTCTAAGGAGGGGCCTGGTACCTTTGTGCGCTTTAGGTGAGTGCTCAGTCTAGGCTAAGTGATGTGCCAACGTGAATGGGTTATTCTTGGTAAATTCTAGGCTGCATCAAAAAAGTACATATCTCATGATGTGCACATGGTGAAACTAGTGACATTACCTATTGCGGGTAGGACAACAACAAGGTTATATGTGCAATAAGGCCAAAGTTTGAGAAGGGCACTTACATTGAGGATGATGTGTCAATCCCAAAAGACCCCACCAGAAGGAAGAAATTGGTAATAAAGAAGAGAGAACGAGAAGATACTCCAACAACCAAGGCGCCAAACGCACATAAAGTGTAGACTGTAGGGGCACAGGAGTCAGGCGTGGGCACAATAACTTATGTTCTCTAAAAGAAGTCCCCTGCACAGGAGAAGGAGAAGTCACATGAGAAAGAGGAGTTGCCTATAAGGGAGGTTTCCCCGGAGTTAGAGGGATATCCATTTAAGAAGAAGTAGAAGGTGGCCAAGTTTTTACATTCAGAGGAAACAGAGAGCGTGGAAGGCCACGAGACTGAAGAATAAATGAGGAGTGTGAAGGAGCTCATAATCCTCTTATGTACGATGTACATGAGTCTGATGAAGGAGGGATTGAAGAGAGGAATGAATATGAAGATGGTGTACATGAAAAAAGAGGAAGTGATGAGGTAGACATGCATGATTAGAAGACCCTAACCCTGACCGAGGAGCAAATAGATAACATTGTAGAGAGGGAGGTGGCAGGTACTATCCAATATTTAGTGGATCAAAAGGTAGAGAAAAGTGCCAATGAAGTGCTAAGGGAAACAAAAGGCACCGTGAGTGTGGAAAAGGAGTATGATAGCATGGGTGGAGACCCAAGATTAGCAGTAAACTTCCTGATGGTAGCGCACATGGCTTGAAAGGGCGTATTAGTGGTGTAAGAGTACACCATGACTTATATCAATGATCCAAGCAAGGTATTGTGTGTGTGCTTCCAAATTATAATGCACATAGACCAACTCCTTACTTGGTCATCTTTTTATGAAGAGAGTGCATACCCTCACACAAGAAAGATGTTGTCTTGTGATTTTTAGTCCCATGTCGATGAGCTTGAGTTTGAGGTAAATAATAATGCGTTGATGAAGGCACCAGGTGTCAAGGGAATAAACCCTCTTGTAAAAGCCCAACATTTTTTAGATGAGAAAGTTTGCAATGTGCTCAACAAGGTGTTAGTAGAAGTGGAGGCAAGACTTTTTGGGAGAAATGACATAATAAGAGCCTTGGAAGAGGAACTTGAGAATAAGAATGAGGAGATAATTGAGAGGGATAGAGAGATAAAGAAAAATGAGTTAATCAATGTGCAGTTAAGGCATGAGCTGAGGGATGAAAAGGTGAAGGTACGTGAGTTCCAAAAAAAGGTAGAGGCTATTTCAAATGTTCTTATCTTGAAGCACCCAGACATGGCCCCTCCTAAGCAGAAGCACGAGTTGACCATGTATTTCTTGGAAGACTTAGCACACATACTCACTATGGAGAGGCAACCCCTTGCTTTGGATCGGACGAGGAATTTTTGGCGTGCCAAAAGGAAAAATAGAAGATGAAGATGGAGGAGACCATAACCCATTATACTGAGCTCCTTACCTCAGTATAAAACATGGCACACATGGCCGAAGTTGTGTATGAAAACTGTGGCAATAGAGATTGAGTAGCTACCCATGAGGCAGACTTGAAGGAGTTTCAGGAGAAGAACAAGGGTAATAGGGAAGAGAGGGACAAGATCCACGCGGAAGAAAAAAATAAGTCTGAGGCCATTGAAATGTTAAGGGTTTCAATAAAAAATAAGGAGAAAAAGTTAGACCCCCATGTTACTAAAATGATGGACATGTTGGGTGACCTTAGCAAGCATATGGAAAACATTGTGGATACGTTGAAGGCTAAGGGTAAAGAGTTGACATATGATGAAGTCAACATGCTAATAGGGGATATGATGCAACATGCACAGAGTGAGGTTGACGCCTGGAATAAGATCGAGGTTGTTGTGACAAAGGACCTCCCTATACTTGTACAACAATAACAAGATCCTTCTATTCTCCCATTCTTTATTCAATAACAAAAATTTTCATCCCTCCTATTATTTATTATTTAGCAAAAGAGCAAAGTGTTTCCAGGGAGGGATAACAAGTGTAATGTGGGGTAATGTTGGGCCCTGAATTGACTAAGTCCCAAGGCAGAAGGTGTGCACATGCAAGATAAGAAAGAGGAAGTCGCTCAGGGAAAAGTGCTCAAGGAAAGGGTTTAAGATGGAACTAGGGCATGTGCGAAAGCATAACAAGGGTTTAAGGACTTAGCCTCATTTTGAAGGCGGTATCACAGGAGAAACACGTGAGGGCCCGAGTAGGCATGAGGAATGGATAAGGTGTCATCCTGGAGCCTTGGAGGTCAAGAAAAGAATATTCCACGTAGGGAATATTCCTAGGGGAGATCATTACAGTTAATGGAGGCCTTTGTAAGATGGAAAAAACACTCGACTATGAAGGACCAAACTTCCACTTGGCATGTGATATGCTCATGAGAGAAGCTATGGTGGTGTATCCAGATTCCATTTAAAGAAGTGTTTGGGTCCAAAATGAATGAAAGAAAACTAGGCAACGAAGTGCTACAAGAATGCTCGGTGATCCCAGCGTTTGTAATTCTTAGTGCTAGGAAATATGGGAAAGAAAGTTAGGCATATATGTATGTGCTCAGGCCTCTAACAAGGGTTGTAATGGGGAAATCATGGCTAGGATCTCTATTCAGGGTAGTTTTGTATGGCTAGATCTATATTCCTTGATGTATATGGTCTAAAATTAACCCTTTTGTGATGTAAGGTGGCTACTGTGGATGTTTATAAATCGATATATGAAGCTCTGTTATGGATATATTTGTTTATGGGTATAACCCTTATGTTATTCATGTTATTATGGATCAGATCTAGTTCCTTTGTGTTATTAACAATGTTTATTTCTATTTACGATGCACTTGTGCTTGGATCTGGTGTTTGTACTTTCTATTTCTAAGTAAATGAATGCATTTCTGATTTTGTAACCCATCCCCCATTAATGGTGGATCGTTCTCACAAAGCTTGCATAAAGGAAGAGCTCAGTGCCCATGCGCACCTCCGGTGAATGCCTAGCGCACACTGGGTGATAAGACAATGTGCCTAGGGTAGAAAGAAGGTATACAAAGAAATGACTACACTCAATGAACTGTGTGATCATGCCAGTAAAAATTTTCTCCTTCTGCTCAGCCTAGCTACTCAACATGTTGGTGGCGCTGCAGGTGGATCAGCTCGAGTCGAGGATGGCACTGGGTGAGTGGCGGTGGGGGTTGCAAAAAATCAGGTGGTAGCTCCTGATTAATAACATCAGGTGGCATGGGTTTGGTTTTCACTTTTTCCTCTTGTATGTTCGTTTGGTTACTTTGGGGTTTTGTTTTCCAAGATCTGCCTTGGATTTTGGTTGGCTCTTCTGGATCTTGTTCCCTTCTCGGTGGGGCCCTTAGTGTTCATTATTGGGCCATTTTGTCTTTTGGGTTTTCACACTTCTGAATTATATTATATGGGTGGGGTCCCACAACCCTCTGGTTCATAGCTCCGATCAAAAGTGTTTAAAAAATAAAAATAAAAAATATATTATCTAATAATAACTACAGATCTAATCCTATTATTAGCCCAAAACTATGCATGTCGCTTGATCTCCCACTTGTCCAAAAAATAATTTTCTTAGTCTCCAAGTCTTCAAACCTTTGCATGCTCAACACTCAATCCTATTTCTAGCTCGTGGTAAAAAAAAAAACTAAGTCATGAAGTCATACTTTCCCGGGCGCACACTTTTTACACTTTCGCGTGCTCCTACGCACCCCATGTCCATGCACGCAAGACTTATGCATGTTCAGTACTTAGGTTGTAATTCATCAGCCCAAAAATAATGGATGGATTTCTTCATAGGAGTAGAAAATGGAAGTGTAGCAGGTCCTGCATCGAGGGATGGTTAGACCATGGAAATGTAGAGTGGAGTCATTTTATGAGATCATTGTGACCTTCACTTTTTATGACTTCCAGGAGGAAGTTGTGTTTAAGGGAAAGGGGATGTAATGCCAAATTTCTTGTGGCACATTTCAAACCATAATTAGGTTATTAGCGATTGTTTTTTGGTTCTAGTAATCACATACATATCATTTAGCATAATGTATCAAACTGTTTCAAAATTTGAAAAATACTTTGAGACGTAAAACTCTATTAGTGTTATATTACAATTATATATATGATTATTTAACTGGAAGAAAACTAAAATGTTGTGTATATAATGATACTTTTTATAACCTTTTTGTGTCGTTAATTTGGTCGAGAATACAAGTGAATTTTTGTATGAATCAAAGAATTGATCAAATCAGAAGAATTAGGGGATGAATACAAGGGAAAAAATTAAAATTGCAAGGCTAAGTAAACATTAGAAATAATTGGTACTAGTAGTATGAGCATGACATGGATTTAAATTGTTTGACATTATAATGTTTTAAATATTGTAAAATAAAGTGAGTTATTGATTGTTGACAACCTGATTTTAAAATAAAGATTTTGAAATATTGGTTGAATTTAAACTAATTTGAATATTGGAAAAACATGTGGGAGTAAAATCAATTGTCAATAGAAAATTATGAGATGATAAGTGAATTATATGTGTTTGTTTTGAATGACGTGAATTGGTTGATTATATGTAGAACGACATGGTTGAATATGAAACATTGTTAATCAAAATTGTTGTTAATATGAAACAGATATGATGATCACAATGAATAGATTGATGAGATGTTTTGAGAATTATGATATTGAGTTATGGTTTAGAACTGTATGTAGTTTATTCGCACCTGAAATGAATTATTGTTGTTTAGTGCATAATTATATTTATATTTGCATGTCATTTTGAGTAGATATGATTTGTGTGTTGAGTGTACAGAACCATATACACATAAATAAACATAAACTGATGAAAATGGACTAACTCCCACGAAGCTCCCCGATCAACATAGGTAACCCGGGCTTAAAAGTAGATGGGTTTTGTGGATACATGTACAATGGCCATATGTGGTTTAAATTTTACCTTTGCTTTGTTGCATCTCTCTATCTTTATCAGACCTTTAAGTTGATTTAATTCATTTTTTTGATCTCTTGATAAGATACATCAGTGTGTGGGTTAGTGATTTAATTTCCTTATTTTGGGTTGTTTTGGATTTTGCTGGGTTGGTGAGAATTGTTCATTTATGAAAAAATAATATTTCTCCTTGTAAGTCACTTTTGGGTGGTGTGTGGGACAAGTAAACCTTATCACACACTCCCAATACCCTCCACTACACCTACCCATAGGGTATGTGTACTTCTTTGAGACCTTTTGACCACTTAGGGACTCAAAAGGACCCCATAATGAGCATTAAAATCCTCCCTCCACCTTCACATTCAATTTTTGTAAGGTCTTGCGTATATTGTTTGCAACATTTTGTTGAAGGAAAAACTTGGGATTTGTGTTTGATTTATTAGTTTTTGAGTTTTGACCCTTTTAGGTGATGAGCCCCAAAAAGGGCCCATTTTATACAAGATTTGGCATTCATTTTCCTTGCATATATATTACACAAAATAGATCTAAGTGTAATTTATGAACTTATGATTTATTTAGGATAAAATAGAGGGTATATATCATGGTTATTTCTTTAGAATTCATTTTTATCTTTCTATTAGATATTTCTAATGATTATTGAGAAAACGATGTCAATTTATGCATATACAGCCCATACTTTACTATAATTGTTGAACAAGGCATTTTGAACACTAAGCACCAACTACAACCAGCCTTGGAAGAGCTTCATAATATCTCATATCAGCTCCGAAGATTGTTATTTCAAAATTGCATTAGCTCCACAGGGTCCTTTACTAGCTCCATAAATGTTTAACAATTATATGAATGACTCCTTACCAAAAGTTTTGGGAAAAGTAAAAAATATTTTTCAAGAATAAACCCAAATCTAAATATAATTGCATATTTAGTTTCCTCTAAAAAATATGCAAGTTAAAAAAAATAATCATGTTGATTCAAGTTCATATGCAAAAGTTATATCCGTTTTAGTCTAGCTTCAGAGTCTATAATTTTGGCTTTGGAGTCTACCATTCTAGCTTCAGAATCTACCATTCTGGCTTTTGAGTTGAACATTATAGCTTCAAATTTGGACATTAGAACTCCGGAGATGAATACTAGAGTTACAGAGATGAGCATAACTCCAAGGGTGGTTTGAGAAGCATTGATATCTATTTTTGGAAGTCATTATAAAAATAGATATTTCCATAAGTGTTTTATTATTTTTAAAATAAAGAAGAATCAATATTCATTTTGATTCTCAACAATAAAATACAATATTTGGATTGTTAGTTAGAGTTAGATAAGATCTCTCCATATTTTTTAGAGATTGATACTTTATGGATAGATTGAAATCTTAGTTGATAAGATTTTGTTGAGATGTATGCCTTAAAATAAGGAGGGGTTGGAAACATGACATTATAAATGCAACCTCCCACATAAAATAATGTGATCTCTATTATTTTTGATCAATTCATTCCGAGGTTCTGTTCCATCCAATATGTAAATAAGTGTAAATTAAAACCCTCTTATGAGGAATGAGTTGGCCACTCATTCCAAGAAAGATGGATCTATGTGTTTATTTTTTGTTTCTTCGTTATGTATTTATATTTTTTTTGTATTTTTATTTATACCATGTAATTATTATTTTGGTGTACAGTTTGTTGTGAACCTACAGGTATTTTATGTGTTTATCCTTTCTTTTCAATTCAACAATTTCTTTTCATGCAAGTGTGACATTTAATTTCTTACAAGTGTGTTTCAATTCCTACAAGCTTGTTTTAATTCCTACAATTGTGTTTCCAAGTCCTGCAAGTGTGCTTTTTTATTCTTGCAAGTGTGGATTTGGTAAAAGGGACCATTTGTCAAAGATCTCTCTCTCCTATTGCATATTGCCTTTGGACACCAACCCTGGATTGACATTATTTAATGAATAGTACTGACAACTCTTATGATTAGGTTGCCTATAAATCAAGTAAGAGACGAGAGTCCTTTTTGTCTTATTTTACCTTTTCATTATTCCTTTTTGTGAACTTCTTGGATTTTGGGTTGATTTGGTTGTCACATGTAGTCAGGAAGCCCATGTGGGCATGTAATAAGAGTTATTAAATTTTTTGGGGCATGTGTTTTCATGGGGGTTTGGGATGCAACTTGGCATAATTCTATTAAATACTCCATTTTGTGCATTTCCTATTTAAATAAGTCTTTGCTCTTATTTTAGAGGAAGCATTTTTACTTGGGTAGATGTTATTCAATTTTGAAATATTTTTAGGAGTGCTTGGTTGATTGAGAATTTAGTGGGATAAGATGAACAAGAGGTGAGTTTCATTCCTCTTATTTTAATTTTATGGAAATTGGTGTTTCCTATTCTTTTTTCTCTTCTTCTTGAGGGCTTGTTGTGGTTTTATTTCTCACTTGAGAACATGCCACGTTTTCATTGATATTGTATTACTTGCTAAGTACTTAATAGGGGCTAGTAAGTGTGGGTGCGCATATGGGGGAAATTGTAGATCATTAGGAGGGATGAGTGTGGAAAAAATTAAGAAAAAAAAAAGTGTATGATACTAAATGGAGGAACCAAGGGATGTGAGATTATCCTTAATGGATTTTATAAGTGGTTGTGGGTTTAAAGAGGCACAAAGAGCATATATAGGTTACTATTATTTTCTTACAGAGGAATCAAAGGCTAATCTCCATTCTTTAGTGAAGATTATAAGTAGTAAGGGATGACTTAACTTTTCCCTTGCTAGTTTGGATTAATAGTGTGTTTGTTGCATTTTAGATAGCCATGGAAAATTTTAGTGGTGAATTTTTGTAAAATCGCAAATATTAATGGTTTTGGAAAATGGAAATGGTGAATTTTCAGTAGTCGGTTGCCACCCAGTTAGCCTAAAATTTCAGCCGACAGGCTATTTGTATGGGTCATTTTGTCTACTATTTACACTAAAAATGAGCTTATGCATGTATTTCACCAACATTTCAAATTAAACTACTCATATTTGCCAAGGTATAGTACATATACATCGACCATGTAAGCTATAAAAAAAAGGAGCATGTCTCCTTTTTTGACACATAGACGATTGTCTAAGCCTACCGTCCTACACCTCTACCACCTTTGCATAACTCATGTCTAACAACCTTGTGAAACCTCATAAATCTGTGGCATATCAAATCGTCTTTGCCACGAAACGTATTTTTGGATATTTTCCATTTTTTCGAAAGTCAATTTCAAAGATTCACCAAAAATATTCTAAGTTTTTTTTTTAGGGGGATCTTAAAATGAACCTTGTGGATAGATAACTATTTCCTTTTCTCTCTCTCTTTCGTGTCCCATCCAAGTTAGTTTACTTATTTTGTTTGGTTAAAATTAGAAGTGCATGTGTACGTGTTGGTTTATACTTGTGTTTCAAACCTTGTTATTGGTCATGGAGCCTTTTTGGGATTTAAGGGATTTGTGGGACAATGAGGATGAAATTTACCATCATTGTATGGCTGGGAGGTGAATGTAACCTTCACCTTATTTTTTGTATGATATGATGGCATGCGAGAAGGAATGTGGAGCTTGATGTGGAAGTAGATTGGTATCATGTCATCTCTAATTGAAAGGATTATATTGTTACTTTCCCATTATTGTTAAAATAAATTGTGGTTACCATGGAAAGTGTGTCTATAGTAAGTTTGTATTTTAGAGCAAGTTGTACTCATTTTTTCATGTATTAGAAGCTAGTAGAGAATCATACTTTGTCATTTGGAGGCATTGAAATGAATGGAAAAAAAGGTGGGTGTGTATGTTTATATTTTTATATTTGGAATCAAATGTTATTAAGTTAGTGCATAATTGGGAACAAAAATGGGAAGGGTATTAGTTGAATATAGGTATAACCATCTCTCTCTCTATCACGTACACACTTTTTCTTATTTCACTTGCAAGGAATGAATACTTGATTGTAATGCTTGTTGAATCCATTTACACCATGTTGTGTTTACTTGAATGAAAAATAAAGGAGTTGTAATAGGAAAATGCATGTAAATGTATGCAAGTGAAAGGAGTTCACTTTTAGGGATATGATCATAATTAGATGTAAGGAAAATATTTAAATATAAACATAAAACATGATTGAGTTAGTTTATTTGGTTTATATATTATGACACCTTGAAATTAAATTTCACCTTTTAATCAAAATTAATATTATTATATTTTCATACCTTTGTTTAATCTTGTTTAGTATAATCCTACCTATAAAAGACACACACACATAACAATCATCAGTGCTATATCATATTTAATACATTTAAATAGATCATTACCTATAATTAATGTGTGTGTGTATGTATGTATATGTATACATACACACATATATAATATGGATTATATATATATATATATATATATATATATATATATATATATATATATATATATATATATATATATATATATATATATATATATATATATATATATATATATATATTAGATCAATCTCCTCCATCAAATTCTCAAGGTTGGTCAAAACCCTATAAATTTTTATAGGCTAGTTTAAGTTTCATTTTCTCATTTCTTCTCTTGTTTTGTTGAAGTTTGGAAGGTGAAGCTCTCATGGAGTCATTCACCACTAAATTTCTTGATTCAAAAATTATAATTTTCCTTTTATACTCTATATATATATATAATATCCTCCATCAGGTTGGTCAAAGCCCTAGAAATTCTTATGGATTAGTTTAAGTTTCTTTTTCTCATTTCTTTTCTTGTTTTGTTGTAGGTTGGAAGGTGAAGCTCTGATGGAGTCATCCACCGCTAAATTGCTTGATTCAACAATTACTATTTTCCCTTTTATACCCTTATTAGGGTTTCAGAGTGTGTTTGGATATATCAAAATTTTATGATGCAAGCATTATATAAAAATCCAATTCTATATTCAACCCATTTTAGGGTTTTATAAAATCATGATTGTTTAGATACATATACATATGTATATATCATCAAGGGTTTAGGCTGCCCCCAATGGGTTCCATAAACATGTTAAAGCCCTAAGGGCATGTGATCTTTGTCTACCCAATTAAGTGGCTATTCGGCTGCATGATGATAGAGAGGGTGAAGAGGGCACAAGGGTAGCATTAGGGTGTAGGAGGTCTCGACCCATCCTAATAGATTCGAGTGTTATGTTTGTTCAAAGGCAGTGTGGCTGCATGGAGTGGGAGGGGGAGAATAGGGTAGCGGGCAGTGACTTAGCCGCCAGGGTCTTAGGATGCAAGGGTAGCGAGTTAGCCGCTAGGCGTTTAGGTCTAGGTCGTGGCTTTGGCTGCTTAGGCGTAGGTCTAGGTTAGATTTATTTTGTTTATTTTTTAAACATAACATTTATATTAAATGTATAACCTATACAATATAATTATATCATACAATATACACAAGGGTAGTGGCTTAGCCTCCTCGGGTTTAGGTCTAGGTCGAGGCTTTGGCTGCTTAGGCATATGTTTAGGTTAGGTTTATTTTTTAATTTTTAAAACAAAACATTTATATTAAATGTACAGTATAATTATATCCTACAATATAATATAAAACATATGTGTAATTATAAAAGAGATAATTTTTGTCCTTGCATAATATTGGTGATGAAATTATTGTGTTATAATACCAATTTGAGGTTTAAGGCATTTTAGTGTTAATGTATGAATGAATCTCACTATAGCTAATTATTAATGAGTTCTTGTAATTGCTTTCACATGAAATTTTTTCCAATTTGTGGTAAATAAAATTGGGATTTCGTTATTTTGGTTCTTTGGTTTATTTATTTGTGTATTGTTATTACTCGAACACTTGAAATCAATTTATTATTTCTTTAATTTATATTGTTTCATTTCAAATTTGTATTGAATTGTTTAGATTTTACATAAGAATGATCACTTCCATAAGATGTCGAAATATGTTATTTGACGTTTGTCTCGAGAAAAGAGATTTCATGTCAAGATTGATTTTAAATCTTTTCCTTTTTCCTTTACAAGTTTGTTGTTTACTTGCAATGTGGATGGGCCACCTGCAAAACCTATTTCTCTGCCCAACCAATACCAAACTTCTAGAGAGTTTTTCATGTCAGACAATAGAACCCGATTTTTTACCCTTGAAACTACGTTAAAGGAAACCATCACTGACAAGAATTTTTGTTGTTGTACATATTTCAATAGTTCCTGATGACGAAGAAGTAGGGGAAAGGACACCATAATTGTGTATATACCAAAACATGTACGCTTGATTTCTCCATAACTTGATGGAAAAAGTACCAATAGTTTTTCACTTTTCATTAATGATACTTTTAAAGAGCAAACTACAATGTGACATATAGGGCGCTTGGTTATTGGTACACTTTTCAAATGCTTTATAAAAATTATCTGCAAACTAAATCGATTCAAAATCTATTTTTCCCTCCAAAAAATGCGTGAAATGAAAATGGTGATGTGGCTTAGTCATAGGGTACATAATGATTTTTTTTTTGTGTTGACGAGGCACCTACATATATCTACGCACCACTAAAATTAAGGTGCATGGTTATAGGGCCCTCTTCCCTAGAGGAAGAAAATCAATAGTTGGGTTTTTATTCCTTCATCATGTTTGCCAATTAAATTTTCCCCGTAACATATATGTAAATTTGTTAAACTATATTGTCTCCTCTATTATTGAACTTTGCATTGTATATATTGAAGCTTCACAATGAGTATATTGAACTTTGCATTCAAAATATTGAACTTTGCATTGCAAATATTGCACTTCAAATTGAAATTATTGCACACCGCATTATATCGTTACTAAGTGGGGAGCATAATCTAATGCTACACCTTTAAACAAAACAACACATACACAAGAGTTGTTCAAAATATTTTGCATTTCAATCATGTCATCATGTGTAGTAGGATACAAAATCTTAAACTTTTGCAAGACAACATGACCCAATTTTGTTGTACACTGTTTAGTAGTTCCATGTGATGAATAATTTAGCAAAATTTGGGTGCTTATTCCCTCGTCATGTTTGCTATTGAATTTTTCCTTGTGAAATATTTTTTAAATTGGTACAATTGTATTATCACCTTTATTATTAACTTTCCAAATTGTATATATTGAAAATCACAATAACTATGTTTACCTTCACATTCAAAATATTAAACTTCACCTTGAAAATATTACACTTACGTTGTATTGTTACAATGTGGTGTGAAGAATCCACGTCAACACCTTTATACAAAAAAAATACGTACATAGAAAGTTTGTTTCTACCCAAACATATGGTATATGAAACAAGAGCCGTGAGGCGATCAGTTCTTGCCATGCATGCTGTAAGAGGGATATGCTTGATGTTGCGTTTGTGTGTGATTGCTTTTATGGTATACAATTTTTAGTCATGTTTGTTTGTTTTTACTTGAAAACAAAATGAGAAGAGTTGTGTTGCGATGCTGGAAGGGTAAAGTGTGTTTTTTAAAGTTAAGGGTTTGGTTATTTATGACGTTTTAAGTGTGATAGGCCGAAAAATGCGAGCAAGTTGGCCAACTTGTGAGGTAATCCATTAGTGCCCACCGTCCACAACAAGGACCGCGTGTCTCTTATCCAAAACAGTTAATATGGACGAGGACCGCGTGTCTCTTGGCCAACTTGTGAGGTAACTGTTTTTTTTCCTTAACAAAACAGAGGACCTGCGGGGGGATGTGGGCTTCCCATAAACCTTGAATTGACCAACACCTTTAAATTTAAGTTTTATTTATTTATTTATTTTTATTTTTTTCTTTCAATCTCTCTTTTCTTCCTTTTAAATTTGTTTCTGGTAGAATTTAATTAAACATTTCGTCTCTTATCCTCTTTATAGATGCCAGATTTTCTACTTCATTTTTAAAATAAAAATATCAATACATTTCAGGTTTCTTGCAGTCTTTTCAGGATATTTCACGTACAGAGCTGAAAGGCGATGCCATAACATGGGCCCTGTTAATCTGTTAGCTTGGACCGCTGTTCGTCCATTTGCTAAGATTAGATAATAGTTATCTTATTGTTGAGAATGTATTTAATTATTTTCTAATTTTTTATTTCTTTTAGTGACACCTTGCAACCTATTTGTTATGGTTGTTGAGTTGTTATGTATCTCAGCCATCGATTGAGTATCGATCTCGGCCGTTGGTTTACCAATGACAGTAGTATAAAAGGAGGTCATTGGGCATTTGGAGAATACAAGTTTGTAGAAGCATTTGCAGTGCCAGCAAATGAGTGTTTGTAATTTTGCAGTGATAGTAAACAATCTTGCGGTGTTAGCAAGGGCGCAATGATGGCGTTTGGGATAACAGTGGGGGAATATCAGCAGGAGAAGTTGGGAGATTGTCAGAGTTTTGCCAGTAAGAGGCAAAGAATCTTTGTATCTCATAATTTGCTGAAGTTAATATAATTCCTCATCTGTAGAACTAGTTTTCCCTTAGGGGTTTTTCCAGGGACAATTTGTCTGAAAATATTGTGTTCTTTGTGTTACGCATTTATTTCCGTATTTTTATTAGTGAAGTTTCAGTTGTGTTATTTTTCGATAGTTCGCTGTGAATTAGTTTTCTGGCAGTCAAATAATCTTTAAAGATAGGAGATTAATAATCAATTACTGCAATAGAATTTTCACATGGTATCAGAGCTGTGTTAAGGGTAGAAAAGGTTTGCCCTAGGAAAGAAGTTGAGGGTTTATATAACCTTGTTTGATCTCTTTAAATTCCTTTTACTTTTATCCTTTGAGATGACTTCAACTAGTTTGAGAGATCATGACAAATTATATGGTGCCTTGAATTTTGGAGTCTGGAAGGCCAAACTTTCGTTATTGTTGGAAGAGAATTGTATAAAGGATTATGTTACCACTGTTGTAATTGTACCTACAGATGTAACACACCTTGTAGCATACAAGAAATAGGATGCCAAAGCGAGGAGGATTTTCCTTGATGGTGTCAAGGATCATATTGTTCCACACATCTCCAAGTTAGGTACGACGAAGAAGATGTGGGATGCCATTCTGAATCTGTACCAGAATGCTACCACTAACCGGAAGTTGATTCTCAGATAAAAGTTGAAGAATACTCTGATGAACAAGGAAGAAGACGTTACAAGTTACCTCACAAGGCTTAGACTCGTCAAGGATGAGTTACTTGTTGTTGGAGATAAGCCAGATGATGATGAGCTAGTAAGAATAGCCTTTAATGGGTTTATTAAATAGTGGGATGTCTTTGTTCAAATTGTTTGTGGATGAGACACCTTACCGAGTTGGGATCGACTATGGACTGATTTCACTTAAGAGGAGTTTAGACTAAGTCTTGTCAATGGGGCCAACAAGAGTCAGAAAAGTGTGGGAGAACAAGAAAATGTTGCCCTAGTAAGAAAAGGAAAAACAAAGAAGGGATTTAGCAAAGGATTAAATTCTCAAAGTGATAAGAAGAAGGACATGTCTAAGATCAAGTGCTATGGCTATCACGAGTTCGGCCACTATGTTAGTAGCTGCCCGCAAAGGAAGAAGAATGATAAGAAAGGAAAGAACCAAGTGGCGGCCTCAACAAGTGCAGCGGAGCTCTCTAGGAGATTGGAGGATGAGTTTCCACTCATAGCTTCTATGGTCAGCTCAACCTCACAATGTGTTTGGTTTATAGATAGTGGGGCGTCATTTCATATGACAGGGGTTAGAGAGTACTTCTCTATTCACCAGGAGGAGGACACCAATATCTAGATTTCTATGGGGAACTTGTCTAAGCTCAACCCAGCTGCGAAAGGGACTGTTCAGTTTCAGAGGGAGAATGGAAAGATAGTTCCACTTCGTGATGTCTTGCATGTGCTAGGATTAGGTATGAATCTTATTTTTGTATCTGTTCTTCAGGATAAATGGTATAATGTACTTTTTAGAGGGACACATGTGTTAATTAAGAATAAGGATTAGAAATCACCCATAACTATTGGAGTTAGGAGTAGTCACCTTTATAGGTTACAGTCTGATACTCCTAAGGCACTTATGAGTATCAATAATCCTAGAGACCTTGGAGAGCTATGGCATAGGAGGATGGGCCATATTCATCATGGAGCACTTAAATTGCTTCGTGAGACAGTGACAGGTGTTCCAGAGGTGAGCACAGAGCATGATGATGTATGTAAGGGATGTGTGTTGGGGAAGTTTGCGAAAGCATCTTTTCCAAGGAGTGACACCAGATCTGAGGGTGTTCTTGATCTAGTACACTCATATATATGTGGGCCAATGTCGACGAAGTCTCTCCGAGGTTACAAGTACTATGTTATTTTCATTGATGATTTCTCGAGGAAGACCTGGATATACTTCTTGAAGACCAAGGATGAGGTTTTCAGTCATTTCCAAGAGTTCAAGGCTCTTGTGGAGAACTCGACAGGAAGGAAGATAAAGGTTCTTTGGTTAGACAATGGAGGTGAGTACATAGGGAATAAATTCCAGGATTTTTGTACCAGAGAAGGAATCAAAAGAGAGTGGATTGTTCCTTACAATCCACAATAGAATGGAGTTGCTGAGAGGAAGAACCGTTCTATATCGGGGGCAGCAAGGGCTATGCCACATGATCAGGACATGCCCCACTACTTCTGGGCAGAGATGCGTGTAGTACAATAGTTTACATTCAAAACAGGGTTTCACACAAGGTACTAGGGAAGATGACACCATAAGAATCTTTCACAAGGAAGAAGCTAGATGTAACTCACTTCAGAATATTCGGGAGTTTGGCATATTGTCATATTCCAAAAGATACACGTACTAAGTTAGATCAAACTATAGAGAAGGGGTACCTTGTTGGGTACACTGAAACTTCAGAGGTATATAGGATTCTTATTACAGGGACTAGAAGAATTATTGTCAGATATGATGTCAAGTTCATGGAGGACAAAGTCGTTCAGAAGGTCTAAAGATTTACCAGTAGATGATCAAAGTGAGCAACCAACAAAATCTCCAAGTCCATGTCAAAGGCAGCAAAGCTCAAGTACAATTACTAGTACAAGCATAGACTCAGGTAGTGAAGATTCATAGAGTATGGAGCAACCTGGTACAGCATAGGATATGCATCTATAAGATATAGATGTTGATATTTCATCCTCTACCATTGGAAACAGGAACCATGAGGTTCGAGACACACAAAGGGATGCTCAGAAGTTTTTGGGAGCTCCTACGAAGAGTACGAGACAGAAGAGAGAACCAACCAAGTTCAATGACTATGTGGCATTAGTTAGCTAGTTGGTAGATAATGAACCTTCCAGCTATCAAGAGGTTGCACAACATCAAGTATGGCGAGATACTATGGTTGAGGAATATAATTCAATAATGCATAATGATGTGTGGGAGGTAGTGCCTAGACCAACAGATAGGGCAGTAGTTGGATCACGCTGGATATTCAAGATAAAGCACAGTGCAGATGGTAGCATCGAGAAATACAAGGCAAGGTTTGTGGCAAAGGGGTTCTCTCAGAAGGAGGGAATAAGACTATGAGGAGACATTTGCTCCAGTGGCCAGGTATACTTCTATATGAGCTGTAATCTCATTTGCAACGCAGATGGGATGGCAGATCCATCAAATGGATGTCAAGAAAGTCATTCCTTAATGGTGAATTGAAGGAGGACGTATACATAGAACAACCAGAAGGCTTTGTAGCACACAGCAAAGAGACCCACATGTGTGCAGATTGAATAAATCCTTGTACAGACTCAAACAGGCTCCTAGAGGGTGGTATGAGCTGCATTGATACATACTTGCAGGAAATGGGCTTTGTGAAGAGTGAAGCAGATGGTAACCTCTACTACTTGGTGGTTGGGGGTGAGGCTCTCATTCTTGTTCTATATGTAGATGAATTGTTTCTTACATGTACACTAGGGCTCATAGAGGATTGCAAGAGGGACCTTGCAGAAGAGTTCAAGATGAAGGATTTGGGACTCATGCACTATTTTTCTAGGCATGGAAGTGTGGCAGACATATGGAGATATTTTCCTTGGTCAAGGGAAATATTGCATTGAAATCTTGAAGAGATTCGAGATGGAGGATTACAAAGCCATGTCTACACCCATGATCACTAATTGGAGGAAGATAGATACATCTAAGGACAAAGATGTAGATCCCACCTTATACATGCAGTTAATTGGTTTGCTTATGTATTTGGTCAACACCAGGGCGGATATAGCATTTGAAGTAAAATCTCTTAGTCAGTTCATGGTTGAGCCAAAGAGAGTGCATTGGACAACGGCTAAGCATGTGTTGTGTTATTTGATGTGGTTCAGTTGAATATGGGATCAGATATGTTTGAGGTGAAGGAATCAAGTTGATATGCTATATTGACGCAAATTGGGCAGGCAGTACAATAGACAAAAGGAGCACTTCAGGGTGTTGTTTCAGTTTAGGATCAGGAGTTGTTTCTTGGTTTAGCAGGAAGTAAAAGTTTGTGGCTCTGAGTTCATCAGAAGAAAAATACATTGCAGCTAGCATGGCGACATGTGAAGCTATATGGCTTCGGAAGTTGCTAGTGGCCTTGTTTGGTCAGAAGGTTGAGACTACTGTGATACACTGCAACAATCAGAGTTGCATCAAGTTGTCTGAGAATCATGTGTTTCATGATAGGTCTAAACATATAGATATCAGGTATCACTTCATCAGGGATTGTGTACAACGAGGTATTGTTCAACTACAATACATACCTACAGAGGAGCAGGTAGCAAACATTCTGACCAAGGCATTGGGGAAGGCAAAATTTATCTTCTTCAGAGATAAGATGGGTGTCGTACAGAACAACTTCCTCGCTAAGAGGGAGTGTTAGTTTGTTAGCTTGTACAACTGTTTGTCCATTTGCTAAGATTAGATAATAGTTATCTTATTGTTGAGAATGAATTAATTATTTTCTAATTATTGATTTCCTTTAGTGACACCTTGTAACCAAAGTTGTTATGGTTGTTAAGTTGTTATGTATCTCAGTCGTCGATTGAGAATTGATCTGGTCGTTGGTTTTCCATTGAGAGTAGTATAAAAGGAGGTCATTGGGAATTTGGAGAACACAAGTTTGGAGAAGCATTTGCAGTGCTAGCAAATGAGTTTGTAAGTTTGCAGTGATAGCAAACAGTCTTGTAGTGTTAGCAAGGGCGCAGTGATAGTGTTGGGGATAGCAGTGGGGGAATATCAGTAGAAGAAGTTGGGAGATTGTCGGAGTTCTACCAGTAAGACGCAAGGAATCTTTGTGTCTTTTAATTTGCTGAAGTTAATATAATTCCTCATTTGTAGAACTGGTTTTCCCTTAGGGGTTTTTCCAGGGACAATTTGTCCAAAAATATTGTGTTATGTGTGCATGTATACTTTGATTAATGCTAAATCAAATGAAGCAAGAACTACCGCCTAAAATAGTTCTAAAATTTAGCTAAAACAAAGCATAAACACCATCATGATAAGAATTAAACAAGGGTTAGATGCTAGCATTCATCAATACAAACTTTGAAACTAACAATGCTAAATATATAAACTCCTCTATTCTCTAACAACAAATAAATGAATGGACCTAAGTAAGCTCCATGGCTATCAAAATAGTTGTCCTTAATGCTCCAAGAACCTAGGAATGGGGGCTAATAAAAGTTGGGCTACAAGACCCTTTTGACACCTCCCATATGACCCAAGCACTTTAAGAAAGAGGCTTAACTCTTCAAGATGATGAACTCTCAAAAGGGCAAGGTGCAAGCTCTTAGCCTCTTTGCTATATGCTTTGCATTTGCTCTCTTAGAAAGTTTAGGTGTAAGTAAAAAGGTAGGTGGAGGGCTCTTTATATAGCCTAAAGGATAAAGGATTCAACACATTCTCATGAATGTGGGATAAAGGTAAAACATGATTAGGAATGGATAAGGTTGTTTTATTAAAGGTAACCTTACTTTAGAAGGGTTTAATACATGTTTAGCAAGTCATGGGAGTTGGGGGTATTTTAATTAATCAAAGGTGATTAATTAATAGGTAGGTGTAAGCTTATAGAAGCCAATTAGAGGAATATTAGTGTGATTTAGGCTATTATAAAGGGGATTAAATCAATTAAATATTGATTTATTGGTTAAATGGAAGGGAAAGCTAATTAATTAATAATAATTAATTAGTCTAGGTAGAAGGGGTGATTTATTAATGGAAGGTCGTTAATTAGGGTATTTATTGGATAGGCAACTTAATTAATTACCTTAGTGTAATTAATTAATGATGATATGAGGGAAAATGAGTGCCTTTGATGATATGTCGTTGATTTGCGAGAAAGGGGATAATTAACACAATTTAAGTATTTAAATTGCTTGGGCGTAATTATAGGTGTTTACATTTGCCCCTCTTTGGGGTGGCATAAGTGATGCCACTTCAAAGATAGTAGACAAAAGAGATTTTGAAGAGATGGAAGAAAAATTAGTAGGAGGGAGAGATGCCCCCTCGAGTGTCGATGGGGTGATAGAAGAACTCGATCGACGATCGAAAAAGGTGAGAATCAGGCAGAAGAATGGGGACGAGGCAGGATGCCCCGAGGAGAGGGAGAATTAGGGGTGAAAGGGAAGTGGTGCAGAAGAAATATGGATGAGGGGAGAGAAGAGCTTAACCTCTAGCTACTTATTTGTTTGGAACAAATTTGATGTCATCATATTGCCATAGGAACTACGTCATTGGTCCTTATGAAAAATATAAGCATACGACAAAGGTAGAATGACATGAAAAGCCATACTACGAACAATTGTGCCATACAAACTTTGAAACTAACAATGCTAAATATCTAAACTCCTCTATTCTCTAACAACAAATAAATGAATGGACCTAAGTAAGCTCCATGGCTATCAAAATAGTTGTCCTTAATGCTCCAAGAACCTAGGAATGGGGGCTAATAAAAGTTGGGCTACAAGACCCTTTTGACACCTCCCATATGACCCAAGCACTTTAAGAAAGAGGCTTAACTCTTCAAGATGATGAACTCTCAAAAGGGCAAGGTGCAAGCTCTTAGCCTCTTTGCTATATGCTTTGCATTTGCTCTCTTAAAAAGTTTAGGTGTAAGTAAAAAGGTAGGTGGAGGGCTCTTTATATAGCCCAAAGGATAAAGGATTCAACACATTCTCATGAATGTGGGATAAAGGTAAAACATGATTAGGAATGGATAAGGTTGTTTTATTAAAGGTAACCTTACTTTAGAAGGGTTTAATACATGTTTAGCAAGTCATGGGAGTTGGGGGTATTTTAATTAATCAAAGGTGATTAATTAATAGGTAGGTGTAAGCTTATAGAAGCCAATTAGAGGAATATTAGTGTGATTTAGGCTATTATAAAGGGGATTAAATCAATTAAATATTGATTTATTGGTTAAATGGAAGGGAAAGCTAATTAATTAATAATAATTAATTAGTCTAGGTAGAAGGGGTGATTTATTAATGGAAGGTCGTTAATTAGGGTATTTATTGGATAGGCAACTTAATTAATTACCTTAGTGTAATTAATTAATGATGATATGAGGGAAAATGAGTGCCTTTGATGATATGTCGTTGATTTGCGAGAAAGGGGATAATTAACACAATTTAAGTATTTAAATTGCTTGGGCGTAATTATAGGTGTCTACATGTTCTTTGTGTTATGCATTTCTTTCCGTATTTTTATTAGTGAAGTTGCAGTTGTGTTATTTTTCAATATTCGTTGTGAATTAGTTTTCGGCAGTTAAATAACCTTTTAAGATAGGAGATTAATAATCAGTGACTGCAATAGAATTTTCACAACCTATACCATCTCACCACCATGAAAATGTTAGGCATTCACAGAGCTATTTGAAACATTCAAACAACAAAGTAAGAATTATTTCTTTCCTCAACAAACATCAAATCTCAGGGCCACTCACTTTAACTGAAGGAAGGTAAACTAAACTTACTGACGGATCCATTCTTTTTAGGCTTTCTAAGTCTAATTCTCATCTAATAATATGTCATTACATATATGTGAAATTGAAATTTTATAAGATAGACCACTATGCTCTTAGCTCTCACTGGACATCTCGACAAAAATCTCCAAGTATGTAAAAATGATCGAGTTAAAATTAGTACTTGTAAATACAAAAAAAGGTATTGAGAAAGTATAGACGAGTTTGGTGTTCCCGCAAAGGAGTATCGAAGACCTGCGTGAAAGACCTTCCCCTACAAATTCATTGGAATTCTTGAACATCCAATTGTCGGAGTTCAGATGAGAAGGTGATGTGGAAAGGCAGACTTACCCGTTCTCCACTCCAGAAATTCCGGTCATTTGGATGAGTCTGGTTTATCATCTAAGTCTGTCCATCAATTTGAGCTTTGAAATAACATTTATCATATCCAAGTATGTGGTCAAAATCCGGAGAGTTCCAAAAGACTCTAGGTTTCTTCAATAAATAAAATTTGCCAGAAATGTTATTAATAAATAAGAACAATGACTGAAAATGTAAATAAATGTTATTACTGTTTTTACATCAACTAGCTAATCAATGGGACACATGGAATTAAATGATTTAGTATGTCATATCCATCATTAAAACAAGTACACATGTCAATTTATAAATTTAAGTGTTAATTATTTTTAGATAAATCATTGCTCCAATAAGGCCTTAAATTTGTCAAATCATCCCTAACTAACCAATGAAAAAGTAGTTAAATAATTTTTTATTAAATTGTTAAATTGTCAAATTGTTGAAATTGAATAAAAACATTATAAGTTTCAATGATAGGAAAAAAAATATCATTTGTGATTGGTCCATTGATAAAAATTATTTGATTGAACTAAAAAGTATAATATTCTTGCCATACACAGAAACTAATAATAGAGGCAAAATATTGTTTAAAATGATAACGGGACATAAACAGTGGCAGATGGAAAAATGACGAAAAGTTTGCACAAAATATGGGTCCCACTAACCAGTTGTTGATGTGGTAGGAACGCGCCATCAATTTATTGTACTCTGTGTGAATGGGTCATGTTGCAATCCACTTTTTTCTATATTGTCCACCACTAGGCGTAGCTCTCTACCTTCCAATCCCACACAAACTGAAACTGTGTGCAGACATTTGGTCCAATTGAACTGCAACCATGTCGAGATTCTCCATCTTTGTAGTGATGTGGAGAGCCATACATCCTTTACGCCTCGGGTAGTTTACATCTATAGGTCCCATTTCAAGCAATGTTTGCACCATTTCTCTACTACAATTGGCCAGTATGTAATGAAATGCTAGAGCCTCGTCTTAAGTTGAGCTCTTCACCCATGGTTGTATACCTTAATGGTTCCATATCTAAAAAGTCTAATGTTCAGTGCATTCTTTCAGGGGATGACTATTTTGGCACCAAGATGTACCTATGTCTATAGAACATACAATAAAATACATCGAAAATTGTATAAATCTCACTTCATATAAAGTGGTTAAGTTCATCGGAAAAAGTATCGTCCACGAGGAAGGTGAACAATTGTACGAATTTCAAAAAGAAATGAGAAAATAATAATAGTATTCCCAAGGTTGCATGTTCAAACCTTGTGGAGAAATAACATTAACAACAAGAAAATCAGCTTAGGCATGGTTGTCATGAAAAAATTCATTGGATATAAAAGTAATATTAGGTGTCCATCCCCATGTTTGTTATTTGTTGAATGTCCTAAAAAATATATTCAACTCATAATGATAGGCCCTCAACTCAAAATGGATGCACTTTTGTCTCTAGAAAAAAGATGTACTTTTCATTTCTCAATATCAATTGGTAACAAAATTTCTTACCTATAACTGCCAAAAGGTTATTCTTACTTCCAACTTGTCGGTAGATGTTGGGCTTGTCAATGGTGTAATTGACCAATTCAGATATATTATTTTTAAATCTAACACAAAACTCTCTAACCTGCCATATTTTTTGGTTGTCAAATTCACTAATTACATCATATCGTCATCAGATTTCGAGTCCCCCCAACATGGGATAAAATTTCTAGTGGTAGGCATAAGAGAATTACTCTGAAAAGGATGTGGGTTCTAACTATCCAAAAAACACAAGCATTGAAATTGTAAAAATAAACTATTAACATTGGAAGTGTTAAATGTCAAGGGCTTGCTTTTAGTGTTACTTACAGAGTATGTTGTCTCATCGATTGGTGCATCACATACCCTTTCTCCTTTGAGTAGTTTACAAAATTGACATATACTTTACAATGTCTCTCAAATCATATGTCAAATTTAGAAAAGAAGAAAATGAGTTTTTTATAACTCATAAACACATCAATGTCTCTTAAACTTATGCATTGCGATAAGGTTGTTTCTCTCCCCCTGCACCAATTTCCTTTCTCCATAATCTTCTTTTCGCTTCTACTTTTCGCTTCTACTTTTCACTTTTACTTGTAGTTATTCCATTTGAGGTCTCCATTACATTGAGAGTGTGAGGTTGCTAATTTTATAACCACTTAAATATTTAAATCATAACTTATTGTATTTGTAGCATATGTTTTGATGTTGTGTGCATGCATGCTTTGAATTATTATTAGTTCTTGCCTATGGCAGGAATACTATAGTTTTCAGTTCAATGAAATAATTTTTGTCAATGGACCAATCACAAATGATAATTTTTTTGCCTATGTTAAATTTTCTAATGTATAAACTTTGAATTGACATATTTACATAAATATAATTTCACATAAATTAATTTATTAGAATTTTGATTGGTGAGAAAGGGAGATTTGACAATTTTTTCCCCTTACTGAGCTACAGGTTTTTCTATTTTTTTAAGCCAAAAAATTGTAAATGGTCAAGTGGCTTGGTATTTATTAACCCTTGTCAATTTGTCAATTCATTTAATTCCATGTGTCCCATTGAAATAGTAATAGCATTTATTAATTTCTTATTTCTTAAATGTGGAAAATTTTATTTATTAATTTCTCCCAAACACAATAATTTTCTCCATGCAACCAATCATGGTTAAAAAAAATTTCACTTTCAATAGTTATCAATTTTAAATAACATTTAAATCATTTTTTAAATAGGCATAAAATCTATTAAATTTGATTTTCTTGAATTTTTACAATCAACATATCACTTAAGCAATTGCTAAAATAAAATTACATCTTTGTAGCATGAATGACAGGAACTGACCGCTTCGCGGCTCTTGTTTAATTAATAAAACGATGATTGTAAATTATGTTAATGAGGGAGGAAGATCCTTAGAGTATCCTCAACTTTAAATCATGTAATATACATTGTGATCCTTTAAAGATCATTTACGCAGAAGGCATTCTTGATATTATAATGCACCAAACGAGTTCAATCTGACATATTTTGGCACAACCGTATCAATAAACATCAGATGGATATCAATCCCAAGAAAGATTGGAATTATTTGGGTTTCTAATCCCTAAATTATGTTGTATTCAAATACACTCCAGTGCTATAAATAGTGGTGTATGGTTTTTACGAAGTTGCAGGTAGGAAAAATTGCAAGCGACACAAATTCCAACGGTTCAAAACTAGCCACGTCCAACAAAACTAAAAAACAATAATTTTGAGGGCACATGATGGCTTGATAAATACACGGTACAATTTTATGGTTTTATTAGTAAAAATGCTTGTTAACCCAGAGAACAATTCGCATTCAACAAAACAAGAATTTGTATGGAGTCTCTTTCTAAAACTGCCAATCGATAGATAAAATCTATGTTTTACTTATTTAACCAATTATTGAAGGGGCTCAATTATCAATGGTTGTTTGTGCATCACTTGTTTTCTTGCAATTACTTGAACTTAAAACCGAAAATATGGGCTACAAAGTGCTACATGAAGCAAACATTGTAGTTGGGTTTCGAACATATAACATGTTGGATTTTCCCAATTTTTATTTTGGCCCCGTGAAGTGCAAATTGTACTTATGTGAATAAAGTGAGTGATATTGAGACAATAAAGTGGATCATCGATCACAAATTTTGTTTGGGTGGGAACAATCTAAATTATGGAATGAGTGTGGGACATGTAGGTGTTTGATTTTCACCTTTTCTTTCCAACTTTCACTTTATTGGGACTCATGTGAACAATGAGAGAAAGATCAAGATAATAAAATTGAGCACAAAAAGCATATATTATTTGGGTGGGAACAATATGAGTAGTGGAATAGTTGTAGAACATGCAAGTATTTAATGTCGTCCTTTTTTTCCAACTTTAAGGTATTGGGACTCATGTGAATAATGTGAGCGAAGTCGAAACGATAATGTGGAGCTCATATACCAAATAGTTTTTGGGTGGGCACAATCTATGCTGTGGAATAGGTGTGAGGCATGCATGTGTTGTACATGCATCACATGTTTCCCTACAAGTACTCTATATTATAACTAAAATGGGGGCTATAAAATGATACAAAAAGTAAACATTACAGTTGTGTTTCAAACCTTGAAACTATTGGATTTTCCCAATGTTTTATTTTGCCCCATTTAATTATAAATTGCACTTACATGATTAACACGAGCGAGAACAAGAGGACAAAGTGGAACATAGATAATAGATATTAGTATGGCGGGGACAATCTAAGCCATGTAATAGGTGTGAGACATGTAGGCATTCAATTCCTACCTTTTCCTTTCCATTCATATCTTTTTCTTATCTAACAAATTAAGCATCGTCCAATCGAAAACGTTGACACTATAGAAAATCAAATAAAATAATAACAAAGCCCATTTTACGGTAGTCACCACACTACCGCCACTAAACAACCCATAGTCACCACACTGCTACCACCAAACGACCCTTGTTTGTGTGCACGGATGTCCAGCCCGTGTTGTATGTAACATGACATCGACATCAATACATGCTACGTCATCTATGAGATAATCAAAGTATATGGTTTGGGAACACATGATTTCACATACTTTAAATTTTGAAGATAAAACTTGAGTAGGGAATCATAGTTTTTTTATGATGATGTTAAGACACTCAATGTCACAATTTTTATATTGTTTTCACTAAGACATGAGATGAATGATCCAATGTTTACATTTTCATTTCAAATAGGTGAAAAACATGCTGACATAACATATCCACCTCCCTAATTCACAACCCACACAACCATGACCAAACTAATAATTCTCAAACAAGTACATATTTCCATGATAAATAAATAAAATTATAGTCTTCAAACCCATCAACTGAATTACAATATTCAAATGAATCAATTGAATTACAATCTTTAAACTAATCACCCAAATTGTTATCTTCAAACTAAAGCATTCCCTTTTTATAAGCTTGGATGAGCCAGAGCATCGAAGGAGGACCTAGGAGAACACAAAAAAAATAATTTTTCTCTTTTGACAATGTGTCAAACATTAATTACATCGATAAGCATTTCTAAACATGAATCTCAATGGTTGTGTCTGACACAAGCCGAGGAAATCGATAGTCAAGTCCAAGAAATGGACGATTTAGGTTTTGGGTGGCAGTCATTGACAAATGACATAAAAACCTAACTGTAACTATGTGCATGAAATCAATGACATAAAGAACCCTAAAGCTAGAGTTTCTATATCTAATATGTTGAGTTCGGGATTGAAACATATGTATGCTTCTATATCTAAAGGTTGTGGCGAAGGAGACTCTACATTGCTACTAACCGACCCAACTCTCCATGTAGTACACTTATAGATGCCACTCAAATGCTAATTAGTGATATTGTTTATTTGTCGACTAGGTTAACGGGGTAATCACTATAAGAGCAATGTCGAGTAAAAAAAAAGTGATAAGGAAAACTCTTGTACCTTATAGCTGTTGCTTCTTGAGCATGTTTGGAGAATGGTGTAATATAATGGTCAATAAAGATGGCACACAACTACTTGACCATCCATGTTTTTTGGTTATCAAATTAACCTACTGCATTGACTTGAGATGGGATGCCAAGTCTACTCCACATATCCCTATCTCTAATGTGCCTTAGGGATGAGAAAGTAAATTCCCCTTAAATTAGTATCTATTTTAACTATCCAAAAAACACAAGGGATGGCATTGCAAACCACATGTACTACAAATTATTTCTCCTTCAAACGATTGATAAAAATGTCACATCGTTCATATGTGTCAATTCATAAGAAAGAAGATATTTATATAGATTACTCGCAAAAAATTTCCATGTCCTAAGGCTTCTCATCCATGTAACCCTTCTTCACAATGTTTCACTATCTCATATTTAACTTTTACGAAGCCTCCTATTTAGCATCTCCATTGTACCGTAATTATACAATTGCTAGTAATTATGCGATTAGCAATACTATAGGGAAAGTGGGCCTTTGCTCTTACTCTTGGTGATCATTTGACACTGCTCAACCCTTGGAAATTGTGTTGTTGGAAAGCCACATTCGCGTTGAAAATTGACCGTGGTTTACACATTTTAGGTATCTCTAGAATGCAGTGCTGAAATATAGATTGATGGTTTCAATTTTTCTTTTTGTGGAAAGGTTGGGGAATGAGGCAGGTGTATAATCTCATGGATAGTGCGACAACCTGTTACTTTGTAGATTTGCTCCATCTACAGTTGCACCAAAATTGAAAGTTTTAATATTGGAACTGCCCATTATATTAATAAAACTATATGAGAGTGACAAAAGCAGGGGCGAATAGAAAAATCATGGTCCCACAAAAAATTCATGTAGGCACCACAAAAATCCCCAAGGGAGGACATAGAACGCCACGAGGGAAAACAAGAGAATTACATAAAACCAAAGAGCATTAAGCACATGTTGCCACTCCGGGAGGAGGAGGAGGATCATCCAGGGAGGGATGAAATCTCAACTTGATGACTCAGCCTAAGGGGGATCAACTTGACAACCATCCTGAGTAGGCATATGCATTTGTAAAGGCACCATAATTCCCCAACCAGTGGGCGAAGAGCCAAAAAATGTATGAATTCCAGGCAGAGGAGAGGCTTGATGCAGAGATCCTACCACGTCCTTCCCACATGGAGGAGGACTCTAGCCCGACCCAGAGGAGGATGGAGTTGAAGGGTAACCCCGGGGAGAGGTAGAGCGGTGGATGTGAGAGTGACTTCTGCAACACATGATTTGTAAAGGTGGCCAATGAAGTGGAGATGGCCTAGATGGTGGAAAAAAGGGGTCATGAGGGACCCAACTAATTGTGCAAGGAGCACTCCCATAGTGTGTGAGAAATTCCTAAAAATGAGAAAATTCTAGGGCAACCTTTTCAGATTGAGCTTGAATCTGTAACGCATAGTAGACAAAATAGCCACTTTATCATTAACAGAGAATAAAACAACATTTTGATCATTATGGAATATCATAGTATTACAAGATTTCCAAATATGAAAGAGAGTACATGCTCTAAATAAATGCCACATATTCTCAATATAATTAGGCCAAGGACTGATATCTCCAAACAAAGCCAAACACCAATGAAATAATTTAGGGTGGTAGGGTTGAAATAACGTATGAATCCAAGACTAAATGACTTGCGCAAAATAAAAATACCAAAACAAATGCTTAAAAGACTCAGGTTGAGAGCAGAAAAGGAATTTTGGATTCAGAATGCCAATGTGACTAAGATGCTCACCAATAGGAAGAAAATGATAGATAAGGAACCAAATAAAATGGTTAACTTTAGGCTCAAACAAGGGGTTCCAAGCACAGAATTCGACGAAGCCAAGTAGAATGGGTAGATTGCAAGCCCCAGTGATGCAGGAGCATCATCAAGAAGCCATTCAAATCAAAATGTTCTTAGCTATGAGGTTAATGGAGTGTTCTAAGGTATGTGAAGTCATGAGAGAGAAAGAGAGGGAGAGAGAGTTAAGAGTGCGCGAGTTTGAAAATTCAAATTGGAGCTTTCCCTCCAAAAGTATACGTCAGTTATAAAGGATTAATAAAGAGTCCTAGGGGTGTATTAAAGGATAGTAAGTGTTTTTTTGAGTCATAGAGTGTGTAGTGAGTCATCATGTGAGGGTGAGAGTTATGAAATGTGAGAAATAATGTAAAAATGCCAAAAAGGCAATAGAAGCACATAATGAGTCATTGTGGGAATCTAGGTTAGGTAAGAAGTTCAAGTAGGAGTTACATGCATGTTGGAATTCGAATATATGAGGAAATATGGGTGATTTGGTCATCATTCCTCATGTGGAGGATGAATAGGAGAAGTGAAAAAGAGTGTATCACGTTTAGAACACAGTGTGAGACCAATAAAGAAATTCTGGCATGAGAAAAAGAGATGGCCTTTTCTTGTAATGCTTCAAGTTATATTGTGAAATCTTCCTTGTGTAGTATGCAAGATACATAGTTATGGAAAATAGATCCTAAATATGCTTTGTTTAAGGTTAGAAATCAAATGTGAAGTTGATGCTTTATTCTGGAAAGAAGTTGAAGTCTAGACTATCTTAAATGAATGATATGATTGTTTAAGGTTTGTTTGTTTTATTATTAGTAAATGGTTTTGAAGGGGACCATACCCCATGGTATAAAAAGGCTCAAAATACAGATAATACAATAAAGCACTAGTGGTTTTTTGACCAGTGAGAATCACGCCCCAAAAAAAATCCTAAAAAATAGCAAGATAAAACAATTACAACATAGGTAGGGGCATCCTGCTAGCATGAAGACAAAACACAGTCTAAAAACAACAACACAACAGTTGTTTAGTTGCAAAACACTAGTCTATAAATCGAAATAGCCAGTAAAACAAGGATCTAAAGACTATCATTTGAGAGAATTATTGAAGATTTTTTAAACCTCCTCCATAGCCCTACAAAGATTAAGAGTTGTTTATTGAGTGGGGTCTTTGCTGCTGGAGGTGATAGCCTGCTTCTTTCCTTTTCCATATTTTCATAACGATGTCACTCAAAATGAGTTTATTGGTGAATCTATGTGGAAAGAATGGTTGGAGGAACGTAATAGGGTTACATGATATGCGGATAGCTTGTATATGTTTAGGATCATTGAACTTGTACTCTATTTGAATATGGATGATCTAGAATTGTGCATATAACTCATAAGATTGTGAAAATCTTGCAAGACATTAAGGGTAAGGTTATAAAGAGAATGTTGCATGAGATATTGGTAAAAAGTGATGTCAACTTAGGTACATGGTTATACTGCTTTGGTTCAAAGATATAAGACATTTTCAAACTGTGAATGCGAGTTCTTAGAACTCGAGATAGTGAAAGAATCGAGTAAAGGGAGTCCTAACTTGTATTTCAAACCTCATTGGTAAAATACTAATGTGCATGGAGTTATAATAGATATGAGGAAAATATTTGGTGACTTAAAAAAACATTTGAAGAAAGCTATGCCGAAATTAACCTTCTCGGGCTATACACAAACCCATTTAGGGTTTTAAAGGGGAAAGGTAAAGATTTGGGACACCAAAATTTTCTTGCACCTCAAGGATGGTCAAGGGTAATTAATTAAGGTGATAACTCTTTGTGGGGCCTCCTAGATCACTCTGAGCATGAATGTACAAAAAATCTCATCTTAAGGGTATATGAAGATTGTTTGACAAGTTTAGCAAAAGTTTGATCTTTGGAAGTTTTTGCATCATTTTAGTTAAGGGTCTAACAATGTTTTGAGATGTTAAACATGGGAGAATGATGATAAATCTTGGTGAGGACTAAATAAGCTACAATTCCTTATTATTGCAAGAGCCAATGAAGCAAAAGGAATGAGAAAGTTAAGGTGGATAAGTGTAAAGTCAGATTGAGTGAAGAGTGACCTTTTTGAAAGATGAAATGCTATCTGATGAAGAGTATGAAGTAGATCTTGCTAAGTTTTGAATCTACTCAGGGTAAATTTGATAAAATAAGAAAGTTTTAAGCCAATTTAGGATTGTTGGTTGATCCTCACATGTAGAGTATGATTGAAGTTTGTTGTTTACATCTTGTTGATTGAAGGAGTGTATGATTGAAGTTTAGTTTGATCTGCATCACCCAATAGGCATTGAACTTGGAAATGGTAGGCAAGATGGGGCTTAGTAGATAGTATATGGTGTCGACATTATAGCGAAGAAAAACGTGATTCCATCGCCAATCGCGCCACCATGCATTTAGAGGCTTAAGTCCCAGTTTATGGAGCATGGCATCTAACATTAACTCTTGAATTCAACAAATAGATGGGAGGTCTGAATTGACAAGATTAACCTTAGTCTTGAGATCAGGCCATAAAATCCAGTCTCTGCGGGAAATAAAATCCTGAATGGTGTGAATACCTTTGCGAGATATACAGAGAGCTTTGATGCCCGGATTTTCCACAAGCGGAATACTTCTATGATAATGGGAGACCACCATATATTATGGGAATTGAAAGAGAGATTGGTGTGAAAGCCATCGCCAATACAACGTAGAAGAGGTTTCATGATTTCAAATGCCTTCCATATGATTTTGGTGACAAATGTTCCAGTAATCTTTATTGGAGCCTTGGTGATCAGTAAGGTATGCAACCATGTCTTCCTCCAACATTTTTTTACCATAGGGTACACCCGAAGCAATGCAATATCGAAGCAAAATTTTCTAGGCTTGACCACTCAAAAGACATCACGCAACACATTTAGAACATAAAGCCACACTTTGTATGTAAATCAATAATACCCATGCCACCTTAATCATGGGGTAAACAACAAACTTCCTAAGCCACCTGATGAAAACCAATTGAACCAAACCTTTTACACCAAAGGTGATCCCAAAGCAACTTGGCAAGTTTGGCAAAAGAAGCCCATGTTGGGCACCGGCAAGAAAAATAGTAAACATGAGTGGCCATAAGAATTTTGGTATACACTTGAAATTTACCAACCAATGATAGGGGTTTGGAAGACCATTGAGAGTTTATGTTCAACTCTATCAATAACATACTACCATAAAGTAGTAGAATCACTATCAAAGGTGAAAGGTATGCCTAAGAACTTAAATTTTTCTTCACGCCCAATCCACTTCTAAGGGTATGCTTTCAACTTGTTAGGCATAGGCCAATAGATTTATCCTGATAGCCTAGATGTTTTGGCCATCTAAATGTTGGATCCTCGACACAAGACAAAAGATGTCAATGAATTCAATAAACTGCAACCAAATTCCACTCGTAGATTCAGTAAGGGTAAGAAAGGAATCATCAACAAAGTGCCCATTAATGAGCTGAGTCAAATGATCTGGCAACAAAAAATGCCCCGAATGCAGCCATGATCAACACGTTGAGCAATAATATATCCAAGATGCATCGACAACTAAGACAAAAATAGAAAGCGCAAGAGGGCACCCTTGTCTAGATAGATCACAAAGAGGCCAATCTGAGGAGGACTGATGTCTTGTTGATAGATGAGATATAAGAAGTAAGCATTGGAGAACAGAGTTAGGGAAAGCCAAGGTAAAAACAATTACCAAATCCTAAGGTTATGAGCATAGCCAGAATAAAAGGCCATTCAATACAATCATAAGCCTTTTCAAAGTCAATTTTGGGAAATAAGGGTCATTTTTGAGACAACTAAGCCCATTCCATTCCTTCCCAAACAACTATAAGATTATCTAGAATGTATCAGACCTTTGATAAATCCCATTTTATTAGGCTCGAACAATCTTGGGTAAAAGATCGGAAACACGTAAAGAGTCAGTGGCCTTTGTAAGAATTTTGTAAGAAACATCCCACAAAGTGATAGGCCTCCAACTAGCAATCAGCTCCGGATCACCAACTTTAGGAATGATCTTAATATTTCCTTTATTGATGAAACTCCCTAAAGAATTGAGATTGAAAAACTTCATTATAAACACAGAAGCAGGTATGGACCAACAAAAAGACCAAGTGAATTTTTAGAATTCACAAGGAAATCCATCTAGTTCCAGGAGATTTATCATAGGATAAGGCTCAATAGAGCAACATATAGCTCATCTAAAGAAAGAGGGGTATTGCATCGAGCATGATCGTTAAGGAGAAATCTTGACAGGAACCACCTTGATACATTGATGTAAAGTGACAAGCTCACTCAATCAGAAGCCTCTTGAGCTTAGAAGACCAATTGATAATGTTCTACAAAGGTGTTTGTGATCTCATGCAAATATGTGAGCAACGTTGCTGAGAAGCTTGAATGGCTTTAATTTGTTGACGAGCATGCTTGGACCGGAGGGATTTGAAAAAGTGCTTCAATGCTTTGTCTCCAACCTTGAGCCAATGTAACCTCGACTGGATATGTGTGCCATGGGCCGATTGAGATTCCATGAGCTTGAGCTTGTGCCATGAATATTAACATCCTATAACTGAAGAAGAGGTGTCAAAAGGATTAGAATTTGAGGAGAATGAGAGATCCTCCATTAAATTATTTGTGTA
The DNA here is from genome assembly GCA_019776745.2 of Taxus chinensis. NCBI lineage: Eukaryota > Viridiplantae > Streptophyta > Pinopsida > Cupressales > Taxaceae > Taxus > Taxus chinensis. The sequence continues at coordinate 1,544,527 of CM034150.1, read as the reverse complement.
GGGCCAAGTCTCACCCGTTTACGCACTCAAGCTACCTGCTTTACCAAACTAGCAGTAGGAATCAGGTGGTGCGTATGAATCACTGCTTCCCACCACTCATTCCAGCTAGAAGCAAAAGATGTAAGTGGGTACCATGTTCCAAACTTTAGCAATAAGAGAGACCACCCTCGGGTGTCTCATCAAGGAAACATCAAGGAGGAATTGATTTGGTGGGACTTTGAATGGGGCCACCGCTCCAAATAATCGTAAAAGAGATTAGACAATGATCTGACAAAGGAACATTTGACCACACCGTGATAGTGGGAGAGGCCTTGCATGTCAAAATAAAAAATAGGTTGTTGAGATAGAAGTGCACGACCAAGTTTTTTAAAAAACCTGATCGCATCCTTCTCAAATATTGGACCAAGTATACCAAGCTTGAGACTTAAATTCCTATTGCCATTTGAGAAAAGGATCAGAAAGCCCCTAATGGCTTTTAAATAAATACCAAGCCACATGCTCACTGACACACCAATGCATAGGGAGGGCGTCTGAGTTTGTCATAAAGATTTTCTATCATATTAAAGTCACTACACACCAGCCAATATGCTAAAAGGAAAGTTATCACATAACCATTTCCATGATGTCATTCTTTTAGAGCCATCATTAGGAGCATAAACATTCAAAATACCAAAAGAAAGATCATTATTCATCATAATCACCCACACAACCCGCTTTTAAGGATCTGTGTCCCTAAGGAGGTGATTAAGGACGAGAATTTTGGGGCAATGGAAATACTAGCACCACCTTTACCATCTAATGTGCTAAGTATTAAAATGTGAAAAAGTAAGGAGAAATACAAGTCAGATGTATTGTGAAGCAAAAAACCAGAAAATCAAGACAACTAATATGCTAACAGGCTAACAAAACAAAATATTTGTGAGAGGGTTCTATAAAACCCTTAACATTCTAAGAGATGAAATTCATGAAAAATCAGACATGTCAGACTCTCCCATGCCCGTCTGACACACCATCCTTTGAGCCAAGAATTGACAAAATTATTAACAAGTGGGATCTAGTCTGAATTAGAAAGCTCTACATGAATGGAGCGACATTTGACCCCATTATCTCCTCACGTGTCGTGGGACACCTCCTGAGGGTGGACTAAATGAGAGCAACGCAAAGGAAGAGATATTGAAGGATAAATTTCTCAAAACTATTCGATTTGAAAGAGGAAAAATCCTGGCTCTGTGAGGGCTTGGAAGGAATGGAAACTAATGAGGGGGGTGGAACCAAACCCTGACTTATCCTTAGATGGAAGAGAGGAAGTGAGAAGGCAGCAGAGGGATCCATAAGAGTGGATTTCACACCTGCACCCTTCTTATTCCTGGACTATAGTCCAACCATCAGTCAGCTTGATCACCTATAGGTATTAGACACTAAGGGTTGCATCACCACTGGCTTGGAATGAGCTAGAAGGGGACAATCACAAATGTGATGGTCTAAGGCCTGATAATGAAAGCAAGTGTTGGGGAGGTTAAAATAAACCACCTTTTGAGAGATACACAGGGACCCAACTTGAATATCTAGGTGGTCCCAGAAATATTTCGTAAGGCCAACTTTGAAACACACTCATGTTTGTTGGTACAAGGGCGTAAAAAAATGCTCTTGCTCATGGCATATCACCCTGCCACTAGGGTTAACTATCTCTGACAGGAATGACCCAGAGATAGACAAGGAGCCTAGGAAGCTCAATCCAAACTGGTATTTTCAATGAAACTTGGCTAGTGGGGCTAAAGATGGGAGTCCACTGAGAAAGCACTAAAAAGGTATTACTCTAAATACCAACAAGCCACCTAAAAAGGAGGGCTTGGACCTAAGAAGGCTCATAAAACAAAAAAAAGGTAAAATCCCTTGGTGAGGTTATAGATACCTGAAACCATGACAATGTTAGACTCTCAATGGTTCTTTATCCAGTTTTACAGGTAATATTATGAGGGGATGCGGCCACATAAATATGCAATAAGGCAATTATTACAATATCATTTGACCGCATGATCTAAAAATTAATTAGAAATAGCAACATTCATGGGGATGATTCATAATCCATACCTCATTGTCGCAGACATTCAACACAAACTTACTGAGCACATTTGGGAGCCATTTTCACCACCAGGTGCAACTAATTCATTACAATGGAAGGAGAGTTATCCATTTATAGGCAACTCACCACCGTAGCAGTGGAAAAATAGTCAGTTTACACTATGATAGGACCGAAGGGAAAACCCCAAACAAGACTAAAGGGGTACAATGAAAACAATGGGATATCACAAGCGCAAGTATAAAACCCTAGGAGAGCCGAGGTCAGCTTAACTCTTAAAGGTATTCAAAATTGGAAGTTTTTAAACAAAGTATTGGCAATAACGGAAAGTGAATTTTTTGTCCCATTTGTGGCTGCCAGGCCTAGGCAACCTGTATGCAAAATGTGGGAAACATGCTTTTGGCATGTGAGCTGTTCGAGTAAATGCCTGAATGAAACGTGGTCACATGGGCTGCAAGCAGAGCAGGACGTGGGGTAAAAGCAGCTCTCAAAATACTGCATATTTTAAACCATCTATACCTTGAGCCTTCTACATAATCATGTCTTTTGCAGAGCCGTATTAAGAAAAAATGCATTCTCAGAGGGAAAACCAGGCCACACCCACATGAGTACAATGAGGATTTCTGTCGGACATAGTTTTGTTCAATGCGCTTATCAACATGTATGTCAAATGAGGAAATCTGTTGAATGCTCGAGAAGTGTTTGACGAAATGACTGACTGCCATGATTTCGGGCACTGTGCTTTCGGCTATTGCTAAGCTGGCTGCTCTGGACCAGGGAATGGAAGCCTATGAAGAGACAGTGAGAAGAGGATTGCAGGCAGATGCCTTTGAGGGAAATGCCCGATTAGATATGTACGCAAAACGAGAAAGCATAGAGAGCGCACGCCATGTGTTCGGTGTAATGCCTCAACGAGATGTAGTGTCATGGACAAGTATTCTTGCAATGTGTGAGAAGAATGTGTTTTTGAGGAATCCCCGAAGCTATTCCATGAAATGCACCAGGTGGGTGTGAAGCCGAACTTGAAAACTTTCGCAAGCGCTCTTTCTGTGTGTGCCAGCTTGGCAGCTCAGGAAAAAGGTATGAAGGTCCATGATCAGTTACGTATAAGTGGATTCCAGTGTGATCCTGGTGGAAAATGCCCTCGTAGACATGTATGCAAAATGTGGAAAGATAGAGAATGCGTGTGATCTGTTTGACAAAATCGCTAATTGATTCGGGCGACTGGAGCTGCTACGAGCCTAATACTGTTGCAGACCATGCCTTCTATGCAAGCTTGAAATTTGATGGTTTGGAGACCGTTTTTATGGTATTTTTAATTGTAAATTACAATTTAATAAAAAACAAAACATAAATTTAAACGGGTAAATGTAATATTATATACCAAATTGCATTTACCTGTCTAAATTTACGTTTTGTTTTTTATTAAATTGTAATTTATGGTTAAAATAGAAAAACAGTCTACAGACCATCAAATTCCAGGCCTGGAACTAATCCATTTCTAGGAGCAAGTACAGACACCTTCCACTCATTAATGGCGAGTATTGAGCAGCTATAAAGTTTATTTGAGAGGCTTTAGTTTAGCAAGCAAGTTCAAGCATAAAGTTAGAAAAACACTTGTAATCAATTACAAAGACAATTTAGTTAATTAAAGAAATTGATTACAATACCCATCTATTCAGGGTGAACCCTGTATAACCTCTCCCTATTATTATTAATTACATCAACCAACTACTTAAAGTGAGTTCCCTATAACATTAGCCTGTTGTTATTGCTTACAATACCCATCTATTCAGGGTGAACCCTGTATTACCTCTCCCTATTATTATTAATTACATCAACCAACAACTTACGGTGAGTTCCCTATATCCTTAGCCTATTGTTATTGCTTACAACACCGGGCAACTCGAGGCGAGCCCCTTATAACCTCCTATTATTATTATTTTGATACAAATAAAAATTTTATTATTTGTAAGAACCTCTTACCTATTATTATTTTGGTGCAAATACACATTAAATTTCATATAGCATTCCAACTTGAAGGAGCTGAGCAGGTGGTACATGCAAAGCGGACATGGCGGACCTGCTATTGTTCTGAAGAAATCCATATAACTTATCAACCATGAATCCTTCAAAAGCACCTGTCCTGCTACTTGTTTTTAGTGTTGTTTTTCCTAAAACAAAGACAGCCCCTACATTTTTAGCCGATTCAAGCTGTTGCACTTCCTCATATGCAGAGAAGTTATTTTCTGCCACTGAATTTGGAAGAATTCCAGAATCATCCATACCCTGATTCCCTAAGAAATACTGGCCTTCTCTAGTTTTGATATAGTCTTTTATGTTTTCAATGACCTGGTTCAGAAATTCATTTCCTTCCACGCTTGGTACATCCCTGTAACCATATTGAGCCAAGCATCTGTATATACCCTTTGGCCCAAGTCTTCCAACCAGGAATCTCTCCTCTAACAGGACACTCTTGACTGGAACCATTCTTATGGTAAGAATAATAATAATTTCATGAAGAGAACCCACATTATTCACATAGTGCCTTAGAATTGGTGGCAAACCATAGAGGAGGTCACTGCACAAGAAACATACTCCTGGGACTCTGCAGTTCACACTGGCAACCAATCCATGCAAATCTTCTGGGCTTAATTTTTTCTCCATTGTATATTCATACTTCTTACTCCTTCCATAATTCCAAGAAAACATTATGGTCAGAAAGAGTCCTGAAATTACAAAGGGTACCCAACCACCCTGTGGCACTTTATTCAATACAGCTGACAGATACACAACTTCTATCAATCCAAAAATTATGAAGAAAGGTAGTATAAGTAATATATGCAAGTTCCAAACTACTATCATGACCAAGGTTACTAAACATGTTGTAATAAGCATTACACCCATCACAGCAACACCTGCACCACAAAATCCACAGATTAACGATCACATCGTATTTTCTAAAAAGTTATAACCGTATATCATTTTTCAGGTAGTAAACTAAGTGGACTTAAATATAAAGCAAAATCGATTGTTAAGCACACTTAACTCGGAAAAGTATCGGGATGGATGACCACCTCATTAATTTCCCAAAAATAATATTGCATAATGATGCAACCAAAATTCACAAAAAATCATACCATATCCAAACTTGAAACTCTGGACCCTAGTTATGAGTTAAGGATATTCTTACCATAGGCATTGCCAATTGCAGCAGCATCACGGAACCCTAAGAGAACTGCAAGGCACATAACCATTACTACATAGTTAATCTCTGGAGAGTAGATCCGACCCTCATTTTTTTGTGAGGTTTGAACAATCTTCACCCGAGGAAAACATCCTAGAGCTGTAGATTGTTTTATGATTGAGTAGGTTGCTGAAATCAATGCTTGACTAGCAACTATGGCTGCTAAAGTGGCAACAACAAACATCGGCCAGTACACAGATTCTGGTAATGATTTATAGAATGCACGACTTATGTCTTCTGGATTCTTGATCAAATAAGCTGCTTGTCCTGTGTATGTCAGCATCAGAGCAGGGTAGACCAAAAAAGAGAAAGCAATCTGCAATGTAAAACCCCAATCTTGTCGTCAAAATGCAAAGCAAATAACAATTGAACTATGATAGTCTAATCCTCTGAAATCAGTAGAAACCTGGATAGCACCCTTATTGAAGTGGCCCAAGTCGGCAAACATAGCCTCAGAACCTGATTAAATTATATACACAAAAGGCTTCTTTAGGCTACCTCATGTAATCCTTGCTTCATGCCAAACAAAAAAATTAAAAAATATAGCAACTAGATATCAACTCTTTGAAAGAAATCTAGGATTGCTTGAGAAAAAAAAAATACTACGGTATATATCTGTAAATGAAAATTAAGTACACACCTGTTATAGCAAGGATGGCACCTCCAAGCAGCCTCCATCCATGTTTTCCATTTTTTTCAAAGAAAAGAACTATGTAATAAGGGTTGACCGCCTTGAATGCTGCTGGGTAATATTTAATAATATTGTATACACCAATAATGGCGTTGGCCAAGAACCAGATAATTGTGACAGGGGAGAACAGAAAACTCACTTTACCGGTACCAAATCTTTGAACAAGAAAGAGTAGTATAAGAATTGCAGCTGACACCCCCACAACAGCACCTACATAAACAAAAGAAGCCAGAATCAAATTATCTGGAGTATGCCATCAAACTTGAGATAGTTGGGCATTTTTAGAAGTTTGTTATTTATCTGCAATTAATCAACCATTATATTAGTAGGAGGGCCGCTTTTATTGTGATGCCTTATTAGAAAAAGGATCATAATATATTGGGTTTTTATGGAATCTTACTTTGAGTCATTTTAGAGTTTTCTTCTTGAATTCCTTGGACAGCGGACAGCACTGGTCAAGATTAAGAAAAGAGAAGGAAAGGTTAGGAAAAAATCAACCCATCTGACTGATAAATAAATCTTGAAAGCATAATCTGATAACATATGACATGGAATAGTTCGGTGGAGTGATCTCACAAAGACGGTCAAAATTCAAGCTCTGCCAAGGCTGTTTATGAATGGAAGGAATTTTTAACATACCTGAAATTGCAGGAGTGAGTGCTCCATCACCAATCACCATGCAGGTGCCAAACATGACAACAATAAGCAGGATTCTCTGTGCTATTGCACTCTTCTCAAGCAGTTCCTTTGTCTTGGAGTTAAGATTCCCCAAATAATTTTGTTTGCCGAAAAACCTTAAATTGGAATCTGATTCAATGCGTTGGAATTGCTTGCTAGCATTTTGACCAAGATTAACATGCTGACATAACAATGAATACAGAGCAAATGTACCTCCTGAAATAGAGGCGGAATATTAGAATTGTTTTCGGAGAAGGTTATATTATACTGTTTCTAAACTTTTTTTTTGTCAATATTAATAGAATTTTAACAATGAATAATTTTCAACTGGTATTACTCTTCTTTCTCTTAAGATAGAACTGGTAGTGGTATTTGAAGTACTGGATCAAAACATTTTGACACTTATTAAATGGGTTGTAGTCCAATAATAAAGATGGTGTAAAAGGTTTTGTCACTAAGATACAATATGCTCCTCGTTTGGACTCCTTTGGACGAAGAGATCTTTCCATTGTACAAATTTGGTGGAATGGTTACCCTTCAATCCTCGGCACTCGCTTGAAAATGGATCTTTTATCTCAAACTTATGTTGGACTAAAACATTATGACTACTCATGAATGGAAAAACTAGTAATTGCCAGAAATTAGAATTTTCATGACACTCGAAAAAAATCCATTTCATAGAAACTACATGGATCTCTTCAGGTTGTTTAAAACTGGCTCAAGTGGAACAGCTTACCGAATTTCCGAAAAGTGACTCCAATAATATATTGAAAACCTTAATCCGTGGTCATCTGCAACAAATAACAATGAAGACATACTATGATTAAACCAATGAGTGTTAGTTGAAGGAAGGGTATGATGCTAAGATATCCCATTTTATCATTTTTCTGTCCTGCTTTTTGAGATATCTAATACTTTGGGATTAGTATAATTATTGGCGAAGTTGCAACATGGTTGTTCTTTATTCCAAGTGTTTCATAAGCCAGCCACAACGTTCCCCACTGTTCCAATTTTTTTATATTTTTCGTATTCCCATCATAACAATATTTAAATGCTTTACTGATCGTAAATCTGTACTTCGCAAACTAATTATTATTAGTGAGATTGATTTGCCTTGTCTTTGCATTGGGAAGGCCATGCTTGAATAGCCGTTCCTTTTCAGCTCCATAATTTGGTTAGTGTGCTTCAGAGCAACATTTCTTAAGTGCAACTACCATGGTGGACGTCATTCCCCATGATGCTCCTCGGTTGTATCTAGTTTCACAATCATCTGGTTTTACCATCCCTGACATCTCTACTCTATGGTCACCATTGCCAACATTATGTTTTCATCTTGGATCCTCATGTTCTACGTGGTTTGATATCTAAAATTATCAAAGTACTTTGTAGACTCAATCAGTGTGCAAGAAAGTGTTGTTATCAAATTTGCAACAATTGAACCTGCAGACCACACCAACTTTATCAATCATATTCTGTAATTTGTTCTTCGAAATACAACGTTCTTGCCAAAAAGAGAGAGGCCTAACCCTTGTGAAATTTTTGTTGCGTGTCAATGGCATTTTTCATAACTCTAAAACATATGTTCAAGAAAGTTGCATTTTCAGTGACAAATCTTAAAACCTTAAAATTGTACATGGTGCTCGCCCTGCAAAAACTGCCCTGAACCTCACAACAATAATTCCAGAGCTAACAAATATACATCTATTTCGAAAAAGTCATTAACACTTTATTACACATAATGTTCAAAAAGCTTCTATTCATACCCATAAAACATTCAATTACTGATCTGAAATTTATCTGAAGTTCATGATTCTTAAGAGTTAGAACACTCGAAATATATTTCAACCTTTTCAACCATAACCATTGAGGTCTGTAGAGATGAATGTCGACTCTGAGAATATTTTAAGTCTCTAAGTAGCTGACTTTGATGACTTCCCCACAAAGTGTCAACCTAATCTTATGGTAACTGCTTGTACTAGCGAGAAATGAGGAATGCCCAATCTAATCTCATCAGACCTTCAATTGATATATCCTTGTACAAGGCTTTTTCAGTTTAATATATCTTCATCTATGCACATTTTTTCTCCACGTTCCTCAAGATCCTATCACTAGTTTCGAAGCCGTATTTGCCATGGTGGTAATATTGGCCAGCCTTTATGTGTACCGGATCTCCCCCAACAGAATTACTAGTGGTTCACATTATGAAATTTGTACCCACTTTAGAAATTTGGATTCAATACGCTCACTTAAGGTCAATGTTGGGCATATTAGCACATATCCAATTATTATATCTATGGGTAGAGAGAGTGTCACATTTTAAACTCATTGAAAATAATATATTTTTAATGAATTTTGTTATTCAATATAAAACTAGCAATCGCATTTGTTTTATGCAATGTGAACGCTGAACGGTATATGTTATTTGTTTTAGAGGTATAATTATTACTTTTGTAGTTGATGTTGATAAGGGGTATGATTGATTTTGTAAGTGTAGAAATATAGATGGGCCACTTAATTTTAAGGTTGTTTCTACATTTCAAACTTGTCAGCAATTCGTACATGAATACATTTGATACCGTTTTCGATAGTTAATTTATTTTATAGTTGATGTTGTACGTATTTAATTTAGGTTTATTGTGTTAGTTGCGCATAGGTTGTTCGGTTGGTGTTTTGTTGGAAAAACATTTATTGTACAGTTGATAATGTGTGTGATTGATAGTTGTAGTGTACGAATTTAGTTGAAACATTACATTGAAATGTTGTATGTGTACATTTAATTCTGTTACAAATTCGTACATTTAAAGTTGCATATCATATTTCACAACATCAAATACACATAGATCTGTGTGCACATAATGAGACATGTATACATTTGTAGTTTTTATATCATGAATGGTAGCCTTTAGTGGGATTTTTTAGTTTCAATATACATGATTATATTTGATACCCCTTGAGCAGAAGTGCCGCTTTGGATACAAGAAGTGTTGAGTATAGTAGTAGTGGAGGTGCTATCAAAGCAGAGGGTAGTATTTATGATGGGTTGAGTGATAGTAATCTTTCTTCCTCGTTTATTCTTGCTCCAAGTGTTGGTACATGCGTCATATTTGAGTATCTCTTGAATGAAAAGCAGGTGAAATGTGCAGATTTGCAAGAAAGGGAACTCTAGAGAAAGTTGTGAAAGTCAGACCATACCTTTCAGTGGTTCCAATGTCGACAGTTGCTCTGTGCAAAGTAAGTCCCTGTGACTTGTGGATAGTTAATCCCCAGGCCATTTTAATAGACAATTGTCTTCGATTCCCTCTCGAAATAGGGGGTATGGGAATATGTAACGGGTTGGAGGGATCCCAACATGGACCATTTTATTTATTAAATTTGACAACAAATAAAGGTAATGTTGGTGGTTGCATTGATGCGTCGTAGAAAATGTTAGTGATTGTTCTTGTGGCACCATTCACGAGGCCTACGTCAACCCATAGATTTGCAATAAGCATGATTTTTTGTTGTTGGAACAACATAACTTTGTGTTCCAACTGATCATCATCAGGATTTCTAGGTCCAGACCACCTGTTACTTTCAGCAATGGATTGAGCAATCAGAACGTCCAATTCCTTCAACATCTGAAGGTTGTGGGAGTCCAACAGATCATTTTTTGTAAACAAATGTGGTGTGTATTTAAAAATGTTGAGCTATTGCTGAGTTAGGTATGTGTCTGTGTGAGAAATTAAGAGTTCCCAATCCTCAATTAGAGGGGTTGAATCTCGCATGTGGAGCAGTAAATTCCAGAGCAGTAAATTCTAGAATGAAACCTGTGCATTGGTTTTTCCTTGTTATCGAAATATTGTTTACAATGTAATGGAAGAATGAAATCCCTTCCAAAGGGTTGCTCCATAGGAATTTAAATATATTAATTTTAATTTAATTATTTATAAACACACAATTATTATAATTCATTTGATACTAAGAAATATATTTAATAGTTATAAATTATTATTGAGCATTTATAGTCACCCAAGTTATAAATCAAATAATCATTATGTGAAGCTAATATTTATTGTGCAACATTTTTGGGGCACGACGAAGGGTTTTGTATATTGGCGAAATTATTTTTTATCATGCAATTTATTATTTTCAGTCTTTGTTTATTGTTATGTGGCTTGATAATTTGACGGTGCTTAAAAACTCAGTTAACCTTCAACACATGTTTCTAAACATTTATTGTTTTCCTTAAGTTTAAGATATTGTTGCTAATATAAGGGTGAAGAAAAGAAAACTCATTTTGTAAGTTATAAGGATCACAACACAAAGATCGGAGTTAAGGAATTGAAGACCCAGACGAAGTGAACATTCTCTTCAATTCAATTTCAAGCATTTTATCATCTATCTAAAGCATTGACACTTTGTATATGTCTAAAGTGTGTAAAAAGTTCCTCGTCAAAAGTGTGCTTAACGTTCCTCGTCAAAAGTGTGCATAATGCTTCGTACATTTCTCTTTGATCACTTTCAGCTCTCTAGGAAAGGTCATGCTTACTTGTAAGCACATATATCTGCATTCACATTTAGATGACTATCACCACATCACACAGTACTCAAGTTACACTTCTAAATCCTATATAAATAACGTACTTTTGAATTTAGGATTGCACATTTTATTATGTTTAGTGGAAATAATTAAATTGTTTGTACTATATATTTGAGTGCAATCCATTTATTCCTAATTCGTGTTAGTAGGGATCTTATTTTTTTTATACATGAGAACTAAAAGATTACACATCTACATATGTTTAGTTTATAGGTGGAGAGCATGACACTCTCACTCGCACATCTACAAACTAACTAATGTAGGACCATGTGTGTATAGAATTGACATAAATAAATTTAAAAGATGAATTCGGTCATTTAATTTTATTCTCCAAAATTGAAATTCCCATAAAATTGAAGATTTAACTTTATTGAGTACAACTTGGAAAGCTCCTTTCTCAATTGTGATGAAGGACACATTCCATATTATAAATGAGAAACTAACAACTAACCCACCTCTTTTATGTCTCTCATTATCTTTATCAAAAAAGATAATTATCAATTTGAGGAACTTATATGAGATTTGTTACCTAGTTTTGTTCATTAAAGGGTTCCACATTGATTAATGACTCCATCATCTTCTTCGTAAATAATTATTCACTGACTAATGATAGACAATCTTAATCTAAATTTAGCTGCAATGTTGTGTTGTACTCAAAATAAATATTTTTGCACAAAGAAAAGAGGCTAAAAAGACCATCATATATCTAAAATATTGTCATTTTTTTGAAGCAAAAATAATATACTTTATAATAATTAAATATATGTCAAATTTAATGTCAACCATTTCATTAACATCTCACAATAATATACTCAATACTCACACTCCCTTCACTATAATAAATAGTGATTCCTATAGATATAATTAAATTAAAAGTTTGTAAGAAAAAATAAAAATTCTTATAATATTAATAAAAAAACTTCTAGATAAAATAATAGAATTTTAAAAATGAATAATATGTATGGAAATTCGAGATTAATACGTAGAACTATTTTAAAATGAATACAATTAAAACATCGAAATAAATAATGATAAATCTAAAATCCGTGATGCATAAGAATCCATGAAAACCCAAAAGGGAAATTTCAAAATAATTCTTCTAAACTTTGTAGACATTAGAAAAGCCAAAATTGGAAGCATTGAGAAAAAATGATGCCACATATCCCGGCACAACTACAAAGACCACAAAATTTATTATTAAAAAAAGCTGAACTCCATGTTTTTTTTAATGTGAAGTTAAAAAATGATTCGAAATATCTTTAGAAAGATGATTCGTATATTCTTAGATATATGTAGGGCCCGCATCTTATTTTAAAATGTAGAAAATGCTTATTATTGAGCACGCTACGCGGGAAAATCGCATTGGTCATATAGGTGGTTGACTTCTTCTTCGTCGTCAGTATTACTACTTAAATATTTAAGTCGGTTAAAAGAAATGTATTATATTTTCTGTTGGATGCTGTGTGCATGCTGCTTTGACTTATTATTTAATGGCAGATCCTTGTGGGATATGCATTGTCTCTTTCTTTTAAATTATACTAGTTATGTCCTTTTCAATTGAGATCTGCATGAAATGTGTAATTCCGTCGTCCCTTCCTCAAGTAAAATATTAATTTATAATTATTATAAAACATATTAGTTTTGGGTGATTATCTTAATTTTGTTTGATAGTTTTGTTTATTAAAGATTGTAATAAGGTTCACGAGATTAAATAGTCGATGGTATCAATAGTTGAAATCAGGGGCTGAAACAAAAGGGGCCCATTCTAGTACTGAAAATGGACACAAGGGTTGACTTATCAATCTTACAAACTTTCCAAACCATTTTTTAATGTTGGATCTTCTCATGTGTATCTTGATCAAAAAATTGGTCGTCTTTCCAAGCCTTACCTCCTCAAACAAGTCGGTTAATTTATTGACTCTCAGGGTCTTCATTAATCATATTTTTTTATAAATTTCATTGAATTTGAAAATATTGTATTAGAGGGAAAAAAATTGGACTCTCAATTTACCATATGTTTAAGATACTTGTTTAGAGATGTTCTTGTTTTCCTACTTTAATTTAATGAGCTGAAATAACAAAAACAAAACCGACCTCAGAAGACAACGAGGTTTACCGATACCCGCGAGGATTAATGTTGATGTTGATAGTTGATTGAAGTTGCCAAGTCCAAATGAATGCACAAGTTCTCTTGTCTTGAAAAACACTTCTGCAATCAAAGACACTTAAACAAAAAATATTTGATAGATGGATAAATGATTCCAGGAATCCAAAGGGACATCCTTGGACGATGTTAGCTCACTTTTAGACAATTAAGTAGATTGATAAAAGCATTGATAAGAATATGCAATAGATAATGACAAATAGATAACAAATGTAGAGTTTTAGAACTCGAGGTGGATAGACAAGTCCTTAGCGGCTTTGAAGGTGGCCCAAGGAAGGGTGGATGCAGTTTGAACGCGTTCGAAGTAGTCGTACCAAAAATCATTGGTCTCTTGCTCGATCTTGTGGAGGAATTCAAATTGATCTTCAATGTCTTGATCGGTGACAACAAATCAGATGGCACACAGATTCAACTCGTGGAGAATGTTGTATTGTTCCCAAAAGAAGGGGTGTCAGACTATAGGGACACTGTAAATGCTTGTAATTGGATGTGAACGGTCGGGAACTGTCATCTAACATAGATCCATGCCTGGAAACAACATGTTAAATGCACATAGAGTGATATAAATGATATAAAGCTAATACAATGATAAAAAGGTAAATTTAGACAGGAATCGCTGACGATTTAGGCCAATCGCCGACGATTAGGGTGAATCACTAGCAATTACTATGAAATTGAGAATTTAAAAACAAACAAGAATTATAGTTCCAAAATGATGTTTTTGATTGCTTTTAATGTTTCTTATGACTTGTGAATGAAACAAAGATGCAAGAATACCTTTGGATGAATAGGGAGCTAAAAGATGCCTTAAATCTTCAGTGGGGATGATCAAAGTTGTTGTATTGTCTGGTCATGTCTCCTCGAAGTTAAGTGATAGACATGGCCACAAAAACGTTGTTGTAAATGATTGATATTGATGTCTGATGATCTTTGAGTATGTCCTGGATGTTGAGAAGTCTGAAAGCTAGGTGTGGGCACGAATGAAGAAATTCTGAAGATCGGTGAGAGAGAGCACAAAGGTGTTATTTATAATCGCTAACGATTAGGTAAAATCGTCGACGATCCGATTTTATTGAGAAAAGTGCTTGAAACCACTTCTAAACAAAGTTTTTTTGGTTTTTGATGCGGGTAAATGGTTAAGGGGAGGTTGGAGATTAGGTGTAGAGGTTAGGATGTAGTAAGAAAATAGGTTTTGGATGGTTTTGAAATGGTTATAGTTGATTTAGGGTGGTTAGGTGGTTTTTAAGAAGGATTTTACATTTGTAAAATAGTATTTATGGGATGTTGGAAGATATTTACATGGAGTAAATATTATGAAGGATTTTAGATTTAGGATAAATGGTTCATGGATTAAATAAAGTAATTAGATGGCTTGTTTGATTTAATATTATTGTGGAGATAGTGTATGTGGTCAGGGAAATTAGCGGTGCTAATTTTAGGTGTCTACAATACTATTTTTTTAATCACCTTTCCAAATTAAGAAAAAACATTATCCTATAATGGACAAATGTACGTCAAAGTATACTATAATGGACAAATGTATGTCAAATTTAAGGTTAATTATTTTATACTATTACACTCCACCACTACTGTAAATGCCATTGTAGGTTACATTTATCAACATAACTGGTACATAGATCTTATATTTCTCTATTTGATAAACGTTAATATGTATCATTGTCACAATTTCTGCCCATAAAAAAGTTCAATATTGATTGGTGACATTGCCACCTCTACATAATTTGTATTGCCTAGGGATAATATAGCCTTATATCGCTTTACCATTATATTGAGTTCATTTTCTCGTAGCAAGAAGAAAATATATTCTATGACAATCAAATAGATGCCAACTTTAGGGTCAATCAATTTCATTATCTCCTACTATTACACTTCACTACCACTCTCGAGTATCATTGTAGGTTATTCCTATTGACATAATAATAACTATTATATATATCTTAAATATATCTATTTCAAAATGTCGACATATATCAATTTTGATAAACCTGTTTTAGATTTGTTACATAGTTTTTCCTATTGAAGGATTTTACATTAATTTAAACAAATCTATCACCTTCTACACAAATTATTTATTGACTAGTTATAGATGACCTCAATCTAACTTAAGCATTTTGAAAAACTTGAAAAATTGTGTTTAAGAGAAAAAAAATTGTGCTCCAAACTCTACCATATACTCAAGATATCATATTTTTCTATTGATTCTCTATATAAAAAAGAAAAAATACTTAAAATAATAAAATGGATATCAAATTTAAATTCTACTATTTTTACTAATGTCTTGAACTATTACACTCTACCACCCCCAAACTATTAAGTTTAATTACGACTAACATAATTATTCATTAAAAATCACGTAGGTATTCATTTATGAGGCACATGGGTTATCGAAGAGATCTAGATTTATGCTTGGCAATAACACATAAAAATCCAAAGAGAGTGGAATAAAGAATCTAAAGAAACATTATTTAATTTTTCCAAAGTCTTCTAACACATACTTCATGTTTGCCGAATTGTATTTTATTAAAGCATGGGAAGAATCTTATTGTGTGAAGTCACCTAAATCATAAAGCCCACAACTAACATAAACATAAATCAAATAAAATTTTGGGTTTTAAATCGTACAATGTAGAACAATAAGGAAAATGACTTCATAGTTGTGCATGCACCAAAACATATACACTTAGTTTCACCAAAGGTTACTAAAAAAAGTACCAATAGTTGTTGACCTTTTGATTAATGACACTTTTAAAGAGCCAATCACAATGTGACACATAGGGTGCTTGGTCATTGGTCCCTCTTTCAAATGCTTTATACCATTTTTGTTTATACTAAATCAATTCAAAATCTACTTTTCCATCCAAATAAATACACAAAACGAAAATGGTGATGTGACATGATCATGTGCTACACAATGATATAATTTTTTTGCACTGACGAGAGACCTACATATATCTATGCACTTCTAAGGTTAAGGTGCATTGTTATAGGGTCATCTCCCATAGAAAACATTTTTTGGATAAAATAACATTATGGGTTGAGGACATGCACACTTTAAGAATATAAAGTAATATGTTGCATTAGTCACCTCAGGAGATACATGGAATAATTTAAAAAAGGTATAAATGGTTCCTTAAATCATTATTTACTTTTAAGATAAATATGTTTTGGGTAAGTGCACCAAGTTGGGGGGCCAAAATGGGGTCTTAAGTGGACACATTTTTTTGAGAAATAAAAAACTTCAACTTGTACGAGTTTTTTTGAATAGTTACATTCAAATTTGGAAGATGTTGTATAAACACGAATCATAGAATTTATAGTCTAGTTTCTAAGCTACTAAATTTTATTGAAAACAAATAAGTTTAAGTGTGTCAAATAACTAAACTACCAATAGGTGCTCCTATTTTTGTTAAAAAACATAATAGAGTGACTTTCGTGCCCCCCCCCCCCCCCCCCCCCCCCCATTTTTTGAGCACCATTTAGTATTTTTAAAAACCCTTTGGTAGAAAGATAGTTAGGAGCATCTAGTTTGGGCTAAAAAAAAATTAGATTTTTTTAGCGAGTTTTTTTTTTATGATTTTTCTAGTACATAAATTTTAAATTTAAAAACATAACGGAGCTCCGACCATACCCCCCCTAACTACCTCAAAAAGTGCCGAAAATTATATATATTTTTGAATGTGTATAGAATTACGCCTAGTTTAGGCTAGTTTTATTTTTTTTCAATTTCGATGAGCAAAAAAAAAGATATATGACAAAATATAGCCATGTTTAAACTTCAAAAAATAGCTATAAAAAGGCATTGCTAGAAAATAAATAATATGGAAACCTTATATTAGTAAGAAAATTTGAAAAATTATATTTTTAGAAAGTAGAAACTCTGCTCTACATTGTGGTATACTTTTTAAAAAGGAATCGATCATTTTATGTCAATTTATGATGGCGGCAGAGAGATTTTTGCATTTTTCTGCAAAAATGCGTTGTTTGGTGTGTTTTTGTAGGTCCATGCCTCATGTTTGGAGATCCAAACTAGATCTCCAAGCTTTGAGGCATGACTTGGAAAAGTAAACAAACAAACACGTACGCGTTCCTAATAGTATAAACATGATATGTGTTTTTGGCATGCTTCTATTTACAAAAATAGATGTTTAAGTATAAGAAATAATAAAATATAAATAATAATAAATGAAAACCATAATAAAATATAATTAATAATAAATGAAAAACTAATAAAATATAAATAATAATAATTGAAAAACTTATATTTTCAATTTATTTTAGTAAATATAAGATGCTAGGGTCACTCTACACCTTATGGAACTAGTCTCATAGCTCCATCTGACACGGTTTAGAAGATAGTTTTTTATAGTATAATTTGGTTAGTACATAGGTAATTTTCAGGATTTCAACATTCATCCTAAAGCTTTTAGCATTTAAATTCTACAATCAAAACCCTAAACCCTAAACCCTAGGCCCTAGGCCCTAAACCTTAACCCTATACCCAAAACCCTAAACTGTGATCCTTAAACCCTAAACCTTAAACATCCAGCCCTTACCTGTGAGCCCTAACCCCTAAACCCTGAGCCTTGAGTCCTAAACTCTAAGCCCTAAGCCCTAAACCCTAAACCCTAAACCACGAACCATGATCCCTAAATGCTAAACCCTAAACCCTAAAAATCATAAACCATAAACCCTTACCCCAAACTTGAATCTCTAAACATTAAACCCTAAATCCTATACCCTAAACCCTAACCCCTAAACCCTAAATCCTAAACCCTAAACCCTAAACCCTAAACCCTAATGCCTAAATCCTAAACCCTAAATCCAAAAACCTAAACCCTAAGTTATAAACCCTAAACCCTAAACACAGATAACTAAACACTAAACCCTAAACCCTGAACTTTATAACATAAACCCTTAAACCCTCAACCTTTAAGCATTGAGACCTAAAACATAAACCCTATAAATCCTAAAATAATAAACCCTAAACCCTGAAAACCTTGAACCCTAAATCCTAAACCCTAAACCCTAAACCTTGAACCACTAAAACCCTAAAACCTTAAATCTAGTTCCCTAACCCATGAGACCTAAATCCGTAGAGCTCTAAATCTCTAACTTTTATTTGCCATGAGTCCAATGATCCCTGATTTTGTAGACCCTAATGTGCCCAGGTTAACACTAAAAAATGTTTTATCGTAAACCCTTAACCCTGGGATGCCATAAACCTTCAACCCCAAAGCAATGAGTCCCAAACCTTAAACTCACTGTTGCAGGTCATAAGACATAACCTCAAATGCTAAGCCTTAAACACTTGCAACCAACATAAGCCCTAATTTCACTTCATTTACTACATCTTACAAGTGGTTGAAGGAGATACCTTCAAGATTTTCATTTTCCCGTTAGCCTCTGAGCCCTAAACTATAAACACTCTAAAACAAAAATAATAAACCCTAGAGTGTTGGGCTCCTTGTACCCAGGAGGTAGCCTTTGACCCTAGAACCCTAACTCTTAGTCTTCCAAAATTTCACATCCTGATTCCTTAGCCCTAATGTGTTGCAGACCCATTATAGTGGAATCCTAAACCATGGTGATCCTAAGTCCTTATCTTGTAATCCCTAAGCCATGAGCCCTAGTGCATATACCCTAAAACTGTTGGCAAGGAAATTGTCTAGGTGGACTAAATTTGTTAATTCCCTGAAAACTAAATGCTCTGGGAATCTAAGTCCCTATGACCTAAACCTTATGCAACTGTCTAATATGCATGTGTTAAACCCTAAATTGTAACACATTAATCGTCAACCTGGAAACCTTCAACCAGGGATCCACTGTACAGGGGCACTAAACTACTGACCCATAAACAATGAGCCCCCAAACCCTAATCTCCTGTTAGGGAACCTCGAAAACTAATCCTGAAAATATGGGAAAGGAGTGAACCATATAGAGGTAGGAGAACCTACATGCTAAACCCTTACACCAAAACCCTCAACCCTAACCCCCTAAAATCATAATTCATAAAACTGCACACACACTAGTTAATGAGACCTAAAATATAAACACTAACACATTGAATCCCTATTTATTAGAACCCTAAACCCTAAACCCTATAACCTTAAACCCTAAATCCTAAATACTAAACACTAAACCGTAAGATTATAAAACCTGAACCATGAACCGTAAAGTTTAAACCTAAAATCCTAAGCCACCATCCTTTAAACCTGAGGTTGCAAAATCCTAAACTTCCAAAACCTAAACCCTTGATGTTTAAAACTAGAAACTTTGTACCCTAAACCCTGATCCCTGGAGCCGTAAACCCTAGAGAACCTAGAGGAACCAGTAGAAGCCCTAAACATGGCTAAACTCCTTTATTTCTCTAAGTACAATAAACTCTTGAGTTCTAAACCCTATTAATTTCCATCCCTTTATAATGGCATTAACCAAGTCATTAAATATCTTGCAAGAATATGGTTACAATGTGTATTCAATGTGTAAGCAAGGAATAGTGGTTTACAATGATTTTTAAACTCATTCAGTTTTTATGAGAGATTACTTGATTTGCGAAGATACGCCTAAAAAGGCAGAAAAAACCAGACTGTTGCTAATTGATGCAGCCTTCAGACAGTTTTTTTAGATTAAAATCATAAAGAATTTGAACCGGTGATTTTCCTTTGAAACTTTAAGATGTATAAGTAAAAATCAGTACCCTACAATTTATGAAAAAAATCTCATGGAGGATGCAATCTTTTTAAGATCAGGTTTTCAAAACAATATAGAGAAATTGGCATACCTTTATCTACTGATCTAGTTATCGTTCCACTTCCGACTGGATGATATCAAGCCTTATAGAATGATTAGCTAACTCTAAAAATGGGTAAATTGGCTTAAAGTATTATTTTTCCTTCACGATTATAAATTCGCATGGGGAAATTTTTCTCATATCATTTATTAGAAGGGATTAAAAGAGTGTCATGAGGATTCAGATAAGTAACTTCTCTGACGCTTCCCCCACCTTGGGAATTTCAAAATGACATAGGACTCAACATTTGGCATGCATTAGCGGGCATCAATGATTGTCTTCTTTTAAAATTTGTGTTTCATTTATTAAAATGTGATTTTTAGCCCTTTTGGACCAATTGCAAGTAATATGATCAAAACCTCAACATTGGTATCCTTCCCCGCATAACCGCTTTGATTTTCAACACAGGCATACTATCCCCTATCCGAATTGTGGATCCTTTTTCTGATTTTCTTAAGGACTCTAATGTTTGGAAATACAACCAAATTTCCAAAAGTGTCAATGGCCATTAAGCATCTTGATTCTTAATAATCCCATGGTTTCAATCTAGGCTGCAATATAAATTAAATTGTTTCTCTCATATCCACAGGTCTAGATGTAGGATTGTCAACAACTCACTTGATGAGCATAATTCCTGATCCATCGTCATTGTTCACCCACAATGTCTCTCCAAATGAATAAGCAAAGGATCCAACACTTTTCACCTGTAACTGAGTTATCCAAGACCAATCGGAGGGTTCTGAATTCCATTAAGGCCATTATGACATTTTTAGCATGAAATAACAAATGACTTCAAAATAATGTATTGACCCGGCCTCCTGCATCTAATTTGATTGTCGCATGCATCTGATGGATCTTTAAAGTCCAAAATATTGACTGGTCGAAGAAAACGCCCATCTTTACGAGATGGGTCAAAATGTAGACAAGAATGAAATAATCCACCATACTTCTAGTTCACTTTTATACAATTATAATTAATTGCAAACTAATTCCATAAAAAATTACATTTGACGATCCTGACCATAGAATTAGATCACACCTTAATTCAAATGAGTGAAATTACAAATACCTCATTTTTTCCATTACAGGATTAACGAATAAATTCATATCAATCCTGCTAGACTAGAGTTTGAAACCATTTTCAGTAAGAATTACTTTAGCATCATACTATTGATTTTTGGACTTCCAATTAAATTGAATTCTGGACACCTTCTAAGCTCAAAAGGGTCAAACATTTAATTTAAATTCAATGAGGTGGTTTTGAGGGTGACAATTAGCTGGCTCTAATCTTGAAGGTAAATGAATGGATTAATAATGAAGACATGATATGTTAATTCCACCTATTCTAGTTAATCTAAATCTCTAGACTACACTGTCCCTATCCCACTTGAATTCCAGTTCCTTATCCATTGGGCCTTGAAAGTCATGGGGGAATTTGAGAAAGTATGCATGATTCAGATGTTAGATGTAAACAAACTAGCTTTCAGATTATAACTGCCAAATGTCCACATGACCACAACAGAATCAAGAAACAAAGTGACCACACATTTCCAAAGGTAAACATGGCTACTTATGATACACCTGGGTGATTCACCTGCTTTCACTAATGCATACGGGTTATTTGATTTTAGTACTAAATATATCACGATCCATGGCAATGCCATTTCAATGCGTTCATGACATTTCTGAGCCTATGAAAAGCAAACCATTATCATTTGCAAGATTCATGAATATGGAATGCTTTGAGCCACTATATCGAGCTTCAAACTTTCCATGGTTGACCTCTTGGTTCTCTTCTCTTGTCTTGTAGCAGGATGAAGTCTCGTAGCATTTGAATTCTCTTTCCTTGGAGATTCTTATCAAAGAGTATTCTTTACTTTCAATTGGTTCTCCAATAATGTGATCAACCAAGTTTAAGTCTAGCTTCTTCCATCTTACTCAAGGTTTGCAGGATCCTCTTGTCAATGGAATCCTTGGTACTAACCATCTATGTATTTCCTTATAGCATCTTG
Organism: Taxus chinensis; assembly: GCA_019776745.2. Classification (NCBI taxonomy): domain Eukaryota; kingdom Viridiplantae; phylum Streptophyta; class Pinopsida; order Cupressales; family Taxaceae; genus Taxus; species Taxus chinensis. The sequence goes on along the minus strand of CM034150.1, from coordinate 1,522,265 downwards.
AGAGTTGGCATCTCGATTGTGAGAGGATTTCCCTTTCTTTACACTCCATACGATACAGTTGGAATGGTCTATCACACCTATTTCCTCAGCAAGGGTTAAGTAGATCAAAGATCCACCCACTAGATACGTCATACAAGTACTTTTGTGTCAGTTCCTTTGATATCTCGTTTACCAAGCTTGTATATGGACAGATGGTTTACAATTGACTCTCTTGTTGAGAACAACCATTCAAGAAGTAGCTGATGGTATTAAAGATGACAAGGAGGAATCACTAATGGTGTTGTTTAGAATCAGATAGGGAGATTCTGTAGCTACTAATAAAACATCGGTCATACTTCCTCGCTTGATAGAGAATATCCTGTAGCACCTAATATCAACTAAGAATCTTCTATGGCACTATGAAGACTATGAGATTATCCTTGATGAAGTTTCTTGCTATTTCAGGGTAATGGCCTATATAATAAAGCCGAATTGGCTTGGAGATATTCTCATTTGGTATGGAAAATAACCAGAAGGGTGTTATTTTGAGTACAGAGGATTACCCCACATTTGATTGAGGGTGTAAAGGAAAACCAATTTTTAGCATCTATCACCACTCATTGTTGAAATGATTCTTCGATAACCATATGCCTGAGTGGTAATCATCCCAACTTGAGTTCATGGTATGCCAATCAACTGAAAAGAGTTTGCGAGAATTGAATCAGAAACGAGTGCACCACAAAGTAGTTACACTCTAATAGAATCATGTGATAGCTCCAGCAAATTGCAAGAAAGAATTGATCAGTAATGGAAGAAATTTCTCAACAGAAACAAAGCTTGCATATAGAGGAAAGACAACGGAGTGTCTTGGCATGCTCATAAATGAATAGAAAAGGGGTACATATAGGGTGCTGAGTAACCCTAGTGCATGACACACATGAAACCCTAAACCTAACCCTAAACCTAACCCATGTGAGATGACCCTCCAATATGAGAGGAGGACACATAGGATAACTCACACTAACACCCCCCTTCATCGAAGCTGGGGTAGCGGCTGTGATGAGTTAGACAAAAAGGAAGACACTCCTAAACAACTAAGAAAGATGTGTCAATGGGGCCCGACAACTAAAGGCCTGATAAGGTGCCCATATACAAACATAATCTTCCTAAAAGAAGAAGAAGAAAAAAAGGGCTACATAGCCAAAAGGAGATGAGTAGCTATAGAAGACCTCACCCCAAGAAGAGACCATAAGTGAAGAAACTTCATCTCAGTGAAGGGCTTGGTGAATAAATCTGTAATCTGATCAGCTGTCTAAATGTACTGAATGTCGATGATACCATCATGAATAAGCTCCTGTATGAAGTGCATATGGATCTCAATGTGCTTCATCCACTGATGCTGAAACTAGATTTCTACAAATTGAGATAGTGCTCATGTTGTCACAATAGATGATGGTAGACCACTGAAATTGGATGCCAAACTCTATCAAAATACCCTATAGCCAAATAGATTCTGTGGCAGCATTAACTGCTCCTCTGTATTCTACCTCTATAGATGATATCGCAATTATATTCTAATTCTTGCTAGACCAACTAATAGGACCCAAACCAAGAGAGAAACTATAGCCAGAAGTAGATTTTTGATGATCTAAGTCACTGGCCCAATCAGAATCTGTGAACCCAATCAAGTCAATATCTACCCCTCCATGATAGTGAATTACATCAACATATAGGTGCCACAAACATAATGAAGGATCCATTTAGCTTGATTTCCAATGCAGTCATGTGGCTCCTGCATGAATCTAGACATGATCCCAATAGCATATGATAAATCTAGTCGAGTGTGAGTCAAGTAAATCAAGCTCCCCACCAACTGTCGATAAAGGGTACCATTAACCAAGGGAGTAGAGCAATCTGAAACCAACTTAACCCCAGAAAGAAAAGGAGTAGGAGAAGACTTGCAATCAGACATCTGAAAATGAGCTAGCAAATCAAGAGCATATTTAGGTTGTGAAATCAAGATTCTGGAGTCAGATTGTGAAATCTAGATCCCAAGGAAGTAATGAAGCAGACCTAAGTCAGTCATGGAAAACTTGTTGGCCAAGGTGATCTTCATAGAATCAATAATAGAGGAAGAGTTTCCTGTGATCAACAAGTCATCAACATAGAGAACAAGAATGAGTATGGAGTCATCTTGCCATAGAATATAAACATTTGGATCAGAGTGACACCTAGTAAACCCTGATGTAAGTAAAAAGGAGTCCATCTTGGCATACCAAGCCCGAGGGGCTTGTTTAAGGCCATAAAGAGACTTCTTTAACTTACAAACGAGGGAGGGATCTTGGACATAACCCGGAGGTTGTTCCATATAGATCTCTTCCTCTAGGTCACCATGAAGGAAGGCACTCTTAACGTCCATTTGATGGAATTTCCATCTGTTTCGCTGCGGCAATGGCTAAGGGTCAGTCGAATAGAAGTCATCTTTACAACCGGAGAAAAGGTTTCAGTATAATCAACCCCAGCTATCTAGGGAGAAACCCTTAGCTATTAGTCGTGCTTTAAATTATCGACGTCTCCATCGACACCATACTTTGTTCGAAATACCCACTTACACTAAACGATTTTTCTTCCTTTCTGAAGAGTGGTGAGATCCCAAGTATCGTTCTTCATGAGAGAGGAATACTCCTCATCCATGGCAGAATCCCACTCAGGAATACCAGAAGCCTCCCAGAAATACTGTGGATCAGAAGCAGAGGTGAAGAAAGAGTGGGGTCCAATGAAATCTGAGTGAGTACGTCTCATATCCGAAGTATCTCCAACTAAATCTCTAGCACTTTGCAAAGTTTTCCTGGCCCAAAGGGGACTAGGAGGATCAGGCTCAGAGTCAAAAGATTCTTCACTTGAGTGAGAAGGGACATAGTCCTCGTCATCACTACTATTAGAATCAAAAGACTCAAAGGTCTGATGGTCAGGAGGATCAGGAAGAGGAGCACGCTCAACAATATCATCATCTGATGAGTCAGAATCCAAATCAGCGAGCTGAAGAAACCTCAATAGGTGGAGAAGTAGAAGTTGAAGAAGACTCATCAAACTTAACACTTCTCTCAATATACAAGCTCATGAGAAGTAGGATTCATCAATCGATATCCCTTCACACCATTAGGATACCCAACAATGATACAAGGTTTGGATTGTGATTCCAAGGCCTTACATTTCTTCTTGGGAATCTGAGCCATAGCCTTGGATCCGAAGACTCGAAAGTGCTCAACATCAGGTCTTGCATCCAAACCAGGATTCAAAGGGTGTCATCCCTCTTACTACCTTGTGTGGAACACGATTCTGAATGTAATTTGCACAATTCACTGCTTCGGCCCAATACTGTGGAGGAAGAGACTTTGAGTGAATCATACAAGTGGCCATCTCCTTAAGAGTATGGTTCTTTCTTTCTGCGACTCCATTCTGTGAAGGGCTATAAGAAATTGTATGTTGCAAAGAGATCCCTTCAGAAGTACAGAAATCCATGAACCTATTGTTTACATATTCACCTCCATTGTCAGTTCAAAGAACCTTGATAGACCATTCTACCTGTTTCTCAGCAAGAGCCTTAAAGTCTTGAAAATGTTCAAAGACTTCAGACTTAAGCTTAAGAAAATATACCCAAGTATATCGCAAATAGTCATCAATGAAGGTTAGCACATAAAGAGCTTAGTAAATGAAGGAGAAGGAAATGGACCAGAAACATCATTGTGAACAAGATCTAAAGGACGAGTTGCTCTCCAGGATTTTCCTTTGTCAAAGTTATTTTTAGGATGCTTTCCAAGGGTACAACCCTCACAAATACCTTTAGAAAACTTGATGTGAGGCAACTTGTTGACCATTTCATTTTGGCTCAATTTTTCAAGGTAGCAGATAATTTAGATGTCCAAAATGCTCATGCCATAGCTTACTAACCTCATTTGCATGAGTGAGCAAGGTAGTGGGCGTAGAATCAGAAGTAAAGTGGGAGAAGGTGTACAACTGTGAATGGTGATCTACCTTTCCCTCAGCCACTGTAGTGTCATTGTTAAGCTCATGAATAATCACCGAGTTAGGACCAAATTCCACTCGCATTCCTTCACCAAGGTGAGTAATTTGGTAAACCGATAGAAGATTGGTAGAGAGATTAGGAACACTCAACACTTGGTTAAATGTTCCCCCATCCATCTCTACCGATCCACTACCTGAAACCGACACTTTCGTGTCATTACCCATCATGATTTGGGACATTCCACAAGGTTCTGATGTTGGAAAACTCAACATATGAAGAACCCATGTGGTGCGAGGCACCAAAATCTATAATCCATGTCGATGAAGGAGCAACTCTGGCTACAAGGGCCTTTCCTTTCTTCTTATCATTTTTAGCACCTTTTGCAGCAGAAGACTCGGCCTTCGGAGCACTTTGTTTTATGGATTCAGGAACACTTATTTTATTCTTCTCAAGTAAATGAGATAAGGGATCAATCTATTTCTGACAACGGTGTTTCTCGTCGTGACTAGACTTCTTGCAATAGGAACACAAATACTTGCTTTTCTATGCCTTAGGCTCAGAAGTCGAAGTGTTTGTGTCATTTTTAGGTTTGGTCTTGGTTTCTTTCTTAGGTTGATCCTTTGTTTCTTTCTTATTTTCAGTCTTATTTCCCTTGCTAGTACTTGCTACAAGGGCATGTGACTTGGACTTGAGAGACCCCATTTGAATGAGTTTTTCCTGTTCTCGAATGAGTTGGGATGAAAAATAGTCAAAGGAGGGCATAGTCCAAGTATCTTGCCCAAAGCAAAAATTTGTAGTGTAGAAATTTGACACGAAGACAAAATATTCGGGACCTAACTTAGAGAGAATCAACAAGATCAGTTGAGAATATTTCTTCTCTACTTGACATCCTTTTAACAACAATCTAATGTGGAAAAATTTTTGAGAAGAAGGCTTGTAGGTTTTCAAAGTCACTAGGATTTAACCCTAGTAGTTCATTTTCCAACTCATGCACTCTCATGTCATCTAGTTGTCCAAACATCGCATCCAACGTTTTCCACGCAGATTTAGGTGTTTTGGACACCTCAATGTGGAAGAGAAAGTCAGGAGAAACAGACATGCAAAGAAGACCTAAAGCTTCATCACTACGGTTTAACCACTTAGATTTTTCAGGTTCATCATCTGGTTCAGTCTCAGTTCCCATGGTGATGCGGAATAACCCTTTACCCCTTAGTTTCATTATTATTTTTGATCTCCATTCGAAAAAGTTGAACGGTGTAAGCAAAGGAATTGAAAGTGCATCCATAGTGAGAGAGAGAGAAAGAAATGCAGAAAAGAAACACAACCACCCAGGACAATAACAACCCCCCTGCTTTCGGCACTTTATAGTTTAGTGCGTTGATTACAATCAGGTCTGTGCATGTGGGTTTGAAACACTTGGTAACTCATCTTGCAATCAACGTAATAACGTGTAAGAGAGGAGACCACATCAGTGTTTCATGGAGCGCAACAAAAGGACACCGTAAACAAGCACAAGAAAAAAACAAGGAAGGAGGAAAAAGCCAACCCTGGTTGTGAGAAAAAAACGTCTCACGTTGTAAAAGAAAACCCCCTTGCTGCAAACTATGGCGGACGCGCTCACTAGTCGCAAGCAATAATAAGGGTAAAATACAATGTTTTAAATGAACTCAAGGAGTTCAGATAGATCTTCAGAACACCGCTGAAAAGGAGCTTGGAAGGAAAACAGGTGCTCAGAGTGTCACTGCACACTTGAGCGCATGATTAGAGAAAAAAAATTGACAATAACACCTAAATGTTACCATTTGGAAATGCCCAATTTTTGCTATTTTTAGAGCTATTGGAGTTTTTAAAAAATGATAAAAAAGGTTATGAAAGATGATTTTTATTTACTAATCATAATAAATGGGAAAATTTTAGTAATTAATAAAAAATAGATTTAATTAAATTAAATCTAATTAATTACAAATAATAATTAAAAACTAATTAAAAATAAGATCCTAATTAAAAAATTAAATCCTAAATAAAAAAATTTCCTTTTTTTTCATTTGGTATCAGAGCCAGGCAGTTAAGTGCGTTAGCCCCAGAGTAGTGTGGCGATAGGTGACCTCCTAGGTAATTCCTAGTGTCACTACCTCCTAATGCCATTGGGCCTGATTGTGTGTATATCCAGCTCCATTGTGCGGGAGGGTATTGGTGTAGCAACTATTTAACACGATGAGATACCTCTCCACCATCAGTTTGAGCTTTTGGTGTGACAGCAAGTCGTGCATCTCTGATACTAGGAAGTTAAGCACACCAGCCCCAGAGTAGTGCTGGTATGGGTGACCTCCTAGGAAATTCCTAGTGTCACTTCCTCTTAATATTGACATTGGGCCTGATTAGGTGTATACCTGGCTCCATCATGTGGGAGGGTATTGGCGTAGCAACTAATTAACACGATGAGATCCCTCTCCACCATAAGTTTAAGATTTTGGTGTGATGGTAAGTCATGCAGCTCTGATAGCATGAAAAGAGTTTGTGAGAATCAAATCGGAAATGAGGAACCAAGAAGTAGTTGCACTCAAATGGAATCATGATAGCTCCAGCGATTGTAAGAAAGAATTGATCAATAATGGAAGAATTTACTCAATAGAAACAAAGCTTGCATATAGAGGAAAAGACAGTGGAGTGTCTTGGCATGCTCATAAATGAATAGAAAAGGGGTACATATAGGGTGCTGAGTAACCCTAGTGCATGATACACATGAAACCCTAAAAACCTAACCCATGTGAGATGACCCTCCAATATGAGAGGAGGACACATATTGAGTAAACCCACACTTACAGTCCTATTTTGAGAAACTATGTACGCATGGGGAATTAAGATGACCTATGGCATTATCCATCGTAGATCAACTCTTGTAAGTTGTCAAAGGTCAAAGTCTGGAAAATTAGATCCTTATTCCAATGCATCTATAATTGAGGAACATCTCACTAAATGATAGTCCTTTCTAGGCAACATAAGACACCATCAACAAGTACATATGTCAATGGCTTGTAATATGAAGAGATCTCCTCTTTTCTTTGCAATCAAGATTCTGGAGAAGTATAGGATTGTTTGTATGGAGAAGTGTATGTATGGATTTTGAATCCAACAATTGGGTGATAATGCATATTATCATTTGCTTATTCTTGACCATCTTGTAGAACCAGAACAACCCCATTTTCATTACTTGCATCAACCTGTTAACTCGAGGCTACTTGAATTCACATAGTCTTCTTTCCAAGTTTACCATGCTGTGTGTTGACCTTGAGAATAATCTCATATGTCATTGATGTTGCAAGATTGAGGAGTGATCCATTCTGCATGTCTTACTCGATTAGATCTTGTGACAGGGCAACAAGGAAGTCCTTGACTCCCTCAAATTTTGAGACTAGCATGTCTGAATCCATTGTTATCATGAAACTGTGAGAAGTGTTATTAGGAACTTCATTCAAACTCCTTTGATCACTACAAGGTACATGCTTTTCAATGTTTTATGAGTCATCTCATGTGCTCATAACCCTCTAAACCTTGACTGAAGAAGTGTAAAAATGGCTATTCTATGCATCCAAATTGCATGAAATTTTCATGACATATCTGCCCTAGCATGAGGAAAAATTCCACAAAATTTCAGGATAAATAGGCACGTGCACGATGAGATATTGATGATAGAAAATTTCAGAGCTGTAGGAACAAGAGTTGGGATCTTGGTGATATGCCTCTTTGATAGCCTCAATTGATGAATTTCTTTTCCCTCAATGGTTTATCCACCTGTTAGAATGCCATGATCTGGGGTTATTCAACAACAATGTTTATAATGGTTTGACGAAGAGTCGATGAAAAGACTTTGTGTACATTACCTACAGAAACAGTCCTAATGATTGTTCCTAGAAAGATTGTGAATATGTTGATTGTCTATGAAGTTTTGGCTTAAGGGAAATTCTCTAATTGCTTCAACTCTTTCTGGGTATGATTTGCCAATCCCTCATTTGACACAATACTGACCTAGGAATATGCATTTTAATTGGGATTCAATGACTACCCTTATAATCTTAAAGCCTAAGATCTTTACCAAATGAATCAATAGTCTCAGATGAAAGAGGTGATCTGTATGGCATTTTTGGAGAACAAGCGATATCTTTAAGATATATCAAGTTCTTGCATTAGAAAGATGATGGTCAACCCCTTGATATTCCATGTCCATCACCCTTAAGGAAAGTGGCTCCGTACAGGTCAGACAAGTACTAAACAACATAGTTCCTCATAGGCTTAGGTTCCCCATCTTATAGCTAGTGAAATTTGTCTTTAACTGGAACAAGGATCTTTTACCATTATCCTAGCAAGTTCACATACCCTGTCAGTCAGCCATCTGAAATAGACAATGAATCTTTCTAAGCTAGATACCACTTGCATGAGTTCATTTTGTCCAATTATGGTTACAGGGAGAGGATAGTGGTCTATTGAGTAGATGGCTAATGTTTAGGTCCCGAATGTATTCCAAGCACGACCTACATTTCTCCATTCTTCTTCCTGACCGGATACCAAGTATTGCAACTGTAAGTACCTTATTAAAGTGTTTGATATAATTCTTGTGTCTATTATCTTGATTCTAGCTTCTATATAACATTCATTCAAAGGATACGATGTGAGGGTATGACCGGTCTTTTCTTTTTTGCTACATGGGCTTAACATATATATCCAGTTTAATTAGTATGACTGTGCCATATTTACAAAGTTGAATCCTATCAATTTTTTATATGCTCCAAGTGCTAGACGTCTGGAATAATCTTGGAAACCATTTGTATGAACTCCATATCTTTCTTGTCTCAGTGACATCAACTTTGCAACCATCATGAAGTGTTTTGTCCCTCTCCGACTAAGATTGGACGACGCAAATGAGATGATCCACTCTGACCTGTATGTTTGCTTTATCCTTAAGAAATGATATCATTCGGGTTGAAGATGGAATCCAACGTAACTAAGCCTTCTTGAAAGCTTGTTTTTCCTACAGATGCACTACTTGATGATTGAAAAACAGGGAAGGAAGCCTGATCACTTTATTAATCTCAATCAATAAACCATTACAGAGAATGGGCTGCAATATTTATAGATATTGCACAGCCAAATACAAACGGGAGAATAAGTTGCACAGGTGAAACCAAATGCCAGAATGAATAAGCTTCCAATAACATCCGGGAAGCAGCAAATGAATAGATACAAATATATTGTTCACAACAATATAACAGTATGAAATAAAAGACAAATATGGTTGATTAACCATATAAAAAAATAACAATTATTATTTAATTAATAAAATTAATTAAATAACAGAAATATGCATAATTAATATAATATTTTATCCTAACATTCCCCCCCTTAATTGTGCATTGTCTGAAGAGATGAGGAGAGAAATGCTCTGAACAACTCGAACTTGTCACGTGCAAGTGACTTTGTGAAAATATTTGCTCGTTGTTCAGCAGTTGGACAAAATTGAAGCTGGATGTTGTGCTTCAACACATGTTCGCCGTATGAAATGAACCTGAACCTCAATGTGCTTTGTTCTCTCATGAAAAACTGGATTGCGAACAAGTTTGAGAACACCTTCATTGTCAACATACATGGTAGTAGGTTTGTCCTGTGGTATTCCAAGTCCTTCAAGTATGCGACGTAGCCAAATCGCTTCACAGACAGCTTCTCCTGTAGAATGATACTCGGCTTCTGTGGAAGAGTGAGAAACAAAGTGTTGTTTCTTGACTTCCCCATGATATTGGTCCAGATCCCATAAAGAATACAAATCCAGAAGTGGATTTTCTATCATCAATGTTACCTGCATGATCTGAATCCGAATATCCAGTCAAGAAGAATTTTTCATTCTTCTTGTATTCTAGACCAAGATCCACTGATCCTTTGAGATATCTCAAGATGCGCTTTGCTACTTTCCAATGACAAACTTTGGGTTCCTACTTGAACCTGGATAGATAGCTCACAGCAAAGCTGATATCTGGTCTAGTGTAGGTCAGGTAAATGAGACTCCCAATCAGCTGCCGATAGAGAGTGGCACTTACCTCAGGAGATGGATCTGAACGAGATAACTGTAATCTGTTCTCCATAGGTGTAGCAATTGGTGTGCAATCCATCATCCTAAACTTCTCGAGCGGTGTCTTGGTATATTTCATCTGAGAAACAAAGATGTGATTCTCTTTCTGCCATACTTCTAGTCCAAGACAGTAGTGCATAAGCCCGAGATCTGTCATGTTGAATGATCGCTTAAGATCTTTCTTTGTTTCATCAATCATCTTCACTGAACTGCCAGTGATGACTAGATCATTGACATAAACTACAACAATCACCATTTCCCCCCCTTGCTTTTTGAGGTAAAGATTGGGATCGTATGGATTTCTGACAAATCCATGTTGTACAAGATGCTCATCATTTTTTATGTACTATGCCTTAGGTGCCTGTTTGAGGCCATACATAGATTTCCTGAGTCTGCATACCTTTTCTTCTTGACCAGGTACAACATATCCCTCAGGTTGAGTCATGTAGACTTCTTCTTGTAAATCTCCATTCAGGAAGGCACTTTTTACGTCCATTTGGTGAACTTTCCATCCAAACTGTGTAGCTAGAGCAAAGATCATCCTGATCATTTTGATCTTAGCTGTGGGAGCAAATGTCTCCTCATAGTCAATGCCTTCTTTTTGTGCGTACCCCTTTGCTACAAGTCTTACTTTGCACTTGTCCACTGTCATCTGCTTTGTACTTAGTTTTGAATATCCATCTGCATCCAATGGGTTTCTTCCCTAGTGGAAGATCAACAAGCTGCCAAGTGTTATTCTTCATCACTGATTGATATTCAGAATCCATGGCATCTTTCCAAGCTTTTGACTGTAGGGCTTCCTGGACTGTAGAGGGCTCATCTGATTCAATAACTCTACTCATCAAAGCAAAGTTAACTTCTTCTCTTGCTTTACTGCGAGTTCGTGGTCCAGGGGTGGATGTATCCGGTGGAGCATCCAATCTTGCATCTCGTAATGTACTTGTACACCATTTAGGCATACGTTGAACTGTTCCCATGGGTTGTGGTTCTATCTGATCAAAACCATCATCCCCCATCATCACTTTCATCTTTTGAGGGAACATTAGCTTCAATTTTTACAATAGGTGAAAAATCTACATCTTGCGAGTCTGGAGGAGGAGTCTCTGCTTCCTTCTTCTCAAAAAAACTCAACATCTCTGCTTGTGTAGAAGTTTTCTGGTCTTAGGATCCATCAATCTATACCCAAGAGTCTCTTCACTGTATCCAATGAAGATGAGATTTTGTGACTTCATATCCAATTTCTTTCTGTTCTGTTTGGGTATGTGCATGCTTGCTTTGCACCCGAATACTCTGAGGTGTGCAATGGATGGTTTCCTTTTTGACCATGCTTCTTGTGGTGTAATTCCATCAAGAGAAGTTGTGGGCGCTCTGTTCAAACAAATACACTGCTTTTTTTTCTGCTTCTGCCCAAAATGTCTTTGCAAGTTCGGAATCATCGATCATGCATCGCACCATTTCCATGATAGTACGATTTCTTCTCTCAACAACACCATTTTGCTGCAGTGTCTGTGGAGGAGGCATTTGTCGATGAATGCCGTGAGTTTGTAGGTAGTCTTATGAACTCATCACTGGTGAATTCCCCCCCTCGATCTGAGCGGAGAGTTCTGATGTGACGACCAGTTTCTTTCTCAACTGCAACTTTGAACTTTTTGAATGTTTCAAAGGCTTCACTTTTCTTGCGAAGACAAAAAAATCCACATTTTTCGTGAATAGTCGTCAACACAAAGCATGAAGTACTGGAACCCAGAATGACTTGGTTGCATCAGACCGCAAAGATCGGTATGAACCAGGTCAAGTTTACCATGAGGTCGAAAAGTACTCTTTTGGAATGAAACTTTGTGTTGTTTTCCTGCTAAGGTAGTGAGGACACTTGTCTGTATCCCTTCTGAAGAGATGGTAGCCCATGTACCATATTACACTGGCGAAGTGTTTCAAGATATTTGAAACTTACATGACCAAATCTCCGATGCCACAACTGGGCTGAGGTGGAGTTTTTAGCCACAAGTGCTTGATCATTTTTGTGAATGAAATCAAGTTGAAACATACGTCCCACATTTGAGGCTTTTGCAATTATTTTCGAGCCTCTGGATTTATCTCGAATCAAACACATTTTCTTACCAGATTGACTATCAAAGTCAATTTTCAGGTTGTGATCTAGGAGTTGACTGACCGAAAGAAGATTCTTTGTCAACCTAGGGACATATAGAACATCTGATAGTCTGCATTTGCGTGAACCAAGGGGTAGAGAAATGTTTCCAATCCCCTGAACTGTATATGAAGAATCATCTCCCAAAGAAACATGATTTTTCGATGGTGTGTCCCTCATTGAAATAAACCAGTCTCTGTGGCCGGTCATGTGTCGAGTGGCTCCCGAATCAACATACCAGACATCACTAGATGACGTGGATGGTTCACTTGATCGAGCAGTGAACAAGAAGTCTTCATTGTCTGACTGTTCTTCTTGCTCAACAATATTACCTTGCTGGTGGGGTCTTCTTTTCCAGTTCCCTCTTTTTCTACCCGTGATAGTTGTTAGAATGTCCCTTGTAAGATTGTTGTTGTTGTGGTCCAGAATTGCTTGATGAACCTTTCTTATAAGTGTTATACCAACAATATTGTAAGTCATGTCCTCTTTTGCAAATTGGACATCGCTTCTTCTATTGATTGTCCCCATGATACTGATTCTGATGTGGGGACTTCTGATAGGATTTAGGTTTTCCTTTACCTTTTCCTTTCCATTTTTGATGTGAAGACAGTGCCTGCTCCTCTTCATCATCCTTGTTGTGCATTGCTTCCTCTTGTTGCAGTAGGTTTACTAGCTTGTCAAAACTAATTGTTGTATCTGACAAGTTTAGAGTTGTGACAAAAATGCGGTAAGAAGAAGGGAGAGCTCTCAGAACAATGGGAACGAGAGATTCATCTTTGACCTCTTCTCCTAGGGCTAGAAGTGAAGCCCTCAACTCTGCAACTCTTCTTAGGAAAGCTTCAATTTTCTCATTTTGCTTGAACTTCAATGTATGTAACTGACTCTGCAAATTTAGTATGACATTCTTGTTCTTGGCCTCATATATTGTGCTCAGCTTATCCCATGCTTCTTTTGCTGTTGTGGCATCTCGAATGTGGGCTTGCACATCGTCGGACACTCCAAACAAGATGATGAGTTTTGCTTTCTGATCTGCTCTATCAAATTGTCATTGTTGTGTTGCATCAGTTGGTGATCTGGTTAGAGTACCAGTCACAACAGGCCAGATTTCTTCAAACTCAAGCTGTGTCTTTATTTTTGTCTTCCATGCAGCATAGTTGCTTCCTCTGAGCAATTGTGAATCCGGAAGAAAAAATTTGGGGGCATTGGTGCCCATTTTGCAGAGATCACTGACAGGGTTTGGCTCTTATCACTCCAGGTATTAGGTCTCCCAATCTATATACCGTCAGTCTGATATACCGAACCTTTCTATATACGTGCCCTTCTGATATACTCGTCGGTATGTTGAAGAAGCTTGCCCTTTCTATATACCCCGATGGTACATGAAAGAGGTGTTAATGTATGTGAAGGAATTCGATACGTGGTACCAAGACAGTACTGAAAGGGGTCTGTGTGATTATTGAAACTGGCTCAAAGAAATATCCTCATATGTGCACATAACTTTGCTATATACTTGGATAATTTCTCAGTCTAGATTTATGTTGTGCAATCGTTCATAGAAAGATGGTATGGCTCATAGTGTGTGCATTGTGACCTTATTACTCCCCATCGATTTAAAGGGTCGATGCCCAGATGATGTTGTTGTAGATATATTAGGCATTAAGTGTATTAGTAGTCGCGACGAATTTACCCGTAAGCGCTTCCCAAAGGCAGCTTTATATATCGAATGTTGTGAATGAAATTTGGGATCTCATGAGTGTTACAGAACCAATTTTTTTGTTTTTGATTACAATTCTGCCAGTTTCTAAGCATTTACAAAGTTTTGCAGTTGACTATGGCAACCTGCAAATTAGTACAATATGCAGCAGTATACAATTTACATTAAAAAAACTGGACAATTTGAATGACAGGCAAAAAATTCCAGTTTTGCGGGCCCTGGTGGCCTCCTGAGCCCAATACGACCCAAAATGCTAAAAATTGCAAAAAAGAAGCTGAAGATGCAATTTTTTAGATAGGTATCCCTTTGCAAAAAAGTGTCTGAAATGGAAAAACAGACTAGATGGGAGAATTTTTTTTTTTACCCTAACTTAGGGGTTTGTCCTCTAAATTTAGTTAGTTATAACTAAATTCAAAAAATCTGCTAAATTTAGCAATTTCGCCATAAATTCCTGCCAAATTTCAAAAAGGTGAGTTTTTGATTGTTGTTGGTGGGATTTGACTCCCAGACCTCTCACTCCCAAGGCGCATGCAATAACCAACTTGGCCACTTAGGGTGCTTGAGCTATGAAAGGAAGGAACTTGTATTTATTGACAAGTAAAATCGACTTACCTCTTTTAAAAAATATGACCTGGTAGAGATTCCACGTGTCGCATGCTGGTGAGAGGCATTTTTTAGGGTTCCTTTGCTCAAAATCCAGATTTGGAGCTTGTTATTTGTTATTGTTTGCCTTTGTGAAGCCGCCTCCTTCTTTTCTCAGCCGCTTCTACCTTTCCATGCACCGTTTCTTTGTGCAGGTCACGCATGGAGTGGGAGAAAGCCACTTTTTCTTTGTTTGCAAGTTTGCTTGGAGTATAATGCAGGCTTTGGCCACATTTTTTTATTTGTTTTCTCCTTTATGCAGGTGCGTGGAGTGCAGGCTGAGCCGTTCTTTTTTTTTTGTTTGCCGTGGAGTTCAGGATGAGGCGTGAAAGACAAATGATGATTGTTGAGCTGCTTCCTTTCTATGATGATTGTTGAGCCGCTTCCTTTCTACTCTTACACCGTTTCTTTTTCTGTGTTTGGTTGTTGTTTTTTTTTCTTTTGGCCACGTTTTTTCTTGCTTCCTTTCTATGCTGCTCTGGCCGATTATGCTCTGACCCCTTTTTTTGTTTGTTTGTTTGATTTGCTCCTTTGTTGTGTGCGCAGGTTGCTCTTTTCCTCTGCTTTGGAAATGCTAACTGCTGCTTTCTTTGTGTGCAGGGTCATTGCACTGTAGCTCGGCCTCCAAATATAGCACATAATCCTCCAATACTAGATATACCTCTAAATGTAGAGGTTGGATAAAAAAATAGAGACTAAAAACATCTCTAATATTTAGAGATAAAACCCCAAATGGGGAGAAAAATACTAATAATTTTTTTTAAAATTTTTTTGAATACCTGCTGCAAATTTTTCCTAGTGCTGAGTGCACCAGTGCAAAAAAAAATTGTGTTCCAAACACCTAGAACTGAACAGGAGGTTGTGGGTTTGCAGGGGGTTCTGGGAAGCTGCAGGAGGCAACACTGGCTCTCCTTCTGGTGCAGATTACTTCTCCATGAGTTCTCCTTCTTCTGCAACCTTCTCCAACCTTGCCAGGAGCTTCAATTCGCTCTGGTACCAAATGATGATTGAAAAATAGGGATGGAAGCCTGATCACTTTATTAATCTCAATCAATCAACCATTACAGAGAATGGGCTGCAATATTTATAGATATTGCCCAGCCAAATACACATAGGAGAATAAGTTGCATAGGTGCAACCAAATGCCAAAATGAATAAGCTTCCAATAACATCCGGGAAGCAGCAAATGAATAGATACAAATATATTGTTCACAACAATATAACAGTATGGAATAAAAGACAAATATGGTTGATTAACCATATAACAAAATAACAATTATTATTTAATTAATAAAATTAATTAAATAACAGAACTATGCATAATTAATATAATATTTTATCCTAACAAGAATTGCATTTGGTGGGAAGAGTTTGGTGGAACTCGACTAACAGTGCAAATAACACTACTCCAATAATATGGAAACGAGTCTAGAGGTGCTCCACCTCCAAGCATACTTTCTAATTTTGTGCTTGTATATGAAGCATTGCATTAAAAATAATTTACACTTTATTAGCAACAGAAAAAAAAAAAAAACCATTAAGAGATAAATGATTAAAAAATCATTATTTCTTTCCATAAATGGAAAAGAGTCTTCTATTGAAATATATGTGAAATTTGGCTATGTTATGTAGGTTTCAACATGACTGAATCCCCTAAAAAAGTCATTTTACAAGAGACAAAATATGAACATAATTCTTGAAAAATGGTATGAATCCACCTCAAATGAATGGATCCACCTCTAGGTTTTTAGTGTATGATTTATTTTCCTCGCTTTATTTGTATTATCCTATTCAGGATATTCCACCTCACTTGGAGGTTCCCTACACTTACGGGATATGCTTTCTTAGGTGTACACTTTGCTACACTATTATAGGTGTTGGTTACCACTTGACTAAACTATTCTAGGTGTTGGTTACCACTATTCTAGGTGGAGATTGTCATGATTCTAGGGGGAAGTTACACATTCACCTCATATATGTACATCTCTTGAATTATTCTATTTGATTGTTTTGAGTTGGAGCTATTTCTACGTTATTGTAATTATCTCTCTTGTATTTCGTAATTTATAATATTGTATGCTTGCTTTGTTTTGTCTTGGAACAATTGACGTCTCACATCAATTCAATTCTACGCTTCTTCGATACCAGTTAATTGAGCATGATTGCAAAACTATAAAAATGCTTTAATGACTTTAGGTGTTTACAAGACATACATAAATGATTATTTATCCTTAGATGAAAAAAATGATTCCCCACAAGAAAACCTTAGTACAAAATACACCAGAGGAAATGTGCTTGCTTGAGTTGAATAATTACTTTCAATATAACATTTTGATTCAAATAAGTCACAGTTTAAGTTGGTATTTTTTTTTATTATTGGTAAATAGTTTTGGTGGGACTATACCCAATTACAAGGAGGGCTCACCAGCCAGATATAACAAAAAGAATACAACAACAAAAGAGCAAAAACCAGAAGTAACATCGTTACCCAAGGTAACCAAAATCGGGGAACAACAAGGAACAAAAGAAGGACGTAGCCCACAACTAGACTGCAAAAAAGTAGCAACTATATAGCAAAAGGAAAGCACAGAAACAACCACAAAACCGAATTCCACTAGCCCAAGATAGATTATTTTTTGGATGCCCTTTCAATTCTAGATTGAATCATCTGCAATGAGGTGAAAAGTGCCAAAGTAGTTGTGTGTGTTGAGTTCGAAGTCATATTCCTCTCTTTTTCATTTCCCCATAGAGTAGCAGGGATCCCACTTAACCTCGCAATGCTCCGGACCTACTGTTCCAAGAAATCACTTATGGCTTTAAAATAGCCAAAGTATGTTTGTGTCTATCCTTTGCTCTTCCCAGCCTAGTATCAAGAGAGCTCAAATTCTTATAAATCTCAGAGAACTGTTCCTTACCAGTGTCACTCTCTTCCTTAAATTTTCTCTTCCCTTTTTGATTTCTCAACCGCTGAAAGTCCTTATACATTTGTTTAACCTCAATCTCTAGGGCATCGAGTCTAATAGTTTCCAAATGCAGGGCCTGTTCAGTACCTACATTGCTGATATGAAGTAGGTTTTGGGAAACCTCCAAATCCTTGGAGCTTCTGAGGATCCGGCCAATAGTAGGAATGTCAACTTTCAGGGGGTTCTTAGAATTAGACTTGGAAGGGGCGTCAGGCGTGGTAAAGGGAACAGAGGAGGTGGCAATGAGCGGCTCACTAGGAGTGATTGGAAAACTAGGGTACTTGGCAACACAGAGCTTGTGAAGTAAAAGGATAAGGCCCTGATGTAAGGGAATAACTCGGGCATGTTTTTGGAAGTCAAGCACAGAACACTAAAGAGAATTAAGGAGATAGTGTGGGAAAGAGACAATGAGATCTCTTCTGAAATGATTTTAAAAAACAAGATGCTTTATGGGGACCGTTTTATACCACCCCTCTAGTGAAATGTATCTAACCATCATGTTAGTCACTTCATCAAACGACGCAGGGATGGAACTTACCTTTAAACCCACAGCAACAAAATCCAGTTCTTCTCACCCGTCTGTAAACTTCTTGGCCTCTACTGCCATGTCCACCCTCTTACTAAAGAACCAAAAGCCCTCCAATTCCAGGCCCGTTGCCTCGGCTATTAGATCTTTGTTGATAATAATGCTATGCCCACCATACTTAACTCTCCTGTCCTTCCACTCAGTAGAAAATTGGACCAAGATATTCAGGTCTTGCCCCTGAATTCGTTCGATGAAATTAGAAATGTCTCCTTTGTGCAGGATATTCCAGAGTATTGCATTGTTTTTCCAGGACAGTTTGCAACTTGGCTCTAACTGACACGGAGCCCCTCGCATATTTTCCTTCTTCTTGTAGATTTGGTAAAAATCCTACTCAAAACCCTCGTAAGGGATTGCAATTTGCCTGTATCCGTTCTGAATTTTGAAATACCTCCCGTCTGTGCGAGGCTTGATTTCTTTATAGTTGTCATAGAGAGGGTCATAAATCACACAAGTGAGATCTTTCACTTCCCTTAAGATCCGCACCCTGCCATAATTGTGATTACACAACGTATGTATTTCCATTATTATCCTCATTAATACTGATTTGAACCTCCTTGGGGATGTTTTTTGGATTATTCCACATGGTGAAATTAATGTTAATGCCCACATTAGCCAAAGTGTCCATTGCCTTATTCCCCTCTCTATAGGTGTGTCTGATAATAATATGCTCAATATTATTACAAATATTTATGCCTTCCATAATAAAATCCTTGGTGGTCCAGCTAGGAGGAGAAGAATGGTTCAAATGATTGATAATATTAAGATAGTCTCCTTCCAAGATTAAATTCTAGATATCAATACCTTTTACAATCCTAAGCCCCCAAAGAGCAGCTAGGGCTTCAACATAGTTGTTCATCTGAATCCCCATTTTTCTGGCATAAGCAGTAACTAAGCAACCTTTTTGATCCCTTATAATTCCACCCCACCTTCCATGCTAGGATTACCCTTAGAAGCACCATCAAAATTGATTTTATACCAGTTTCTCTCAGCAGGGATCCAGTGGACCAAAGACCTATCAATATTCGAGGTATTCCTAATCAACCTTACAGCATCTCTGATCTTCCAATTGGATAAAATGAACCCTTCGTCCATAGGATATATTTTTTTAGGTGGTTTAAATCTCCTGATATCAGTTTTAACAGCATGCACAATCTTAGTGAAGCTGGCCTTGTAATTCTGTTTGTTATTTCTGAAGATGATATCATTCTTATCTTTCCATATTCTCCAGATAATATGGGGCATGATTAGTTTCCAGAGTCTTCTCACAATGCAGTGTTTAAAGGGGGGGTTCCATTGGGTCCAGAATTGAATGAATTCCTTAGGGACCATCCAGAGGATATTAAACTTGGAAAGGGCATGGCTCCAAATCATGGTAGCATAATCACAGTGGATAAACAGGTGTTTAATATCTTTAGAATATTTTTTCCAGAGATGACATCTATTAGGCATGATGAATCCTTTCTTAATCAGGTTATCATTGGTAAGAATTCTACCTCTGAGAACAAGCCAAAAGAAAAATTTATTTTAGGGGTAAGCTCAGTCATCCATATTTTGCTCCAATCAAATTCATTCTGGGTATTCACAAAGTAGGAATTGTATCCAAATTTCACCGAATAGACCCCATCTTTAGAATTGTACCAAAAAATTTCATCTTTGACATCCAATTGATTCAAAGGAATGAGATCCAAATGTTCTTGAAGAGATGATAGCACAAAATTCTCATCCATACCATCCACAGAGAGTTGTTTCCATCTCTTAAGATTACCATCAATTTCCATATAGTCTATGACCTTAGTACCATATTTCTGCTCCAGTTTCTCCTTAGCTGCACCAAATATTTCATTGAGGCTTCCATTAGACCAATTTTCATTCCAAAAATTGATATCCCTGCCATTTCTAACTTTCCATCTACTTCCTTGCTTGATAAAATTCCTAGTAAGAATCAGATTGTTCCAGAATATAGAGCCATGAGGAAGAAGTTCAGAGTGTAGAAAGGAGGAAGCAGTTTGCTGACCCAAATATTTATTCTTAATGAGATCAACCCAAGGTTGATCTTCTGAGATCAATCTCCACCCCATTTTTTCAATTAAGGCCATATTCATTTTGCTAATGTCTTTTATACCCAAGCCTCCAATCCTTTTAGGAGTACACACTTGATCCCAAGCAACCAGGTGGTACTTGAATTTTTCCTCCATTCCCTGCCATAGAAAATGTTTCTGAATCCTGTCAATTTTATCTCTGAATGTAGATGGGATGTTATACATAGACATAATGTATATAGGTAAATTCTAAAGGGTGCTTTTGATAAGCAAACATTTCCCAGCGCTGGACAGAATGGCTCCTTTCCAACCAGCGAATTTCTTTTGGAATCTTTCCAGTAAGTCATTCTAGAATTTAGTGGAAACTTTTTTAGTACCCAGGGGGAGACCCAAATATGTAGTGGGAAGCACATTAATTTTACATCCCAATACTTTAGCAATTTTATTTTACCTCTCCAAAGGAGTATTAAAAAAGTAAATGGAGCTTTTGTCAAAGTTAATCTCTTGTCCAGAGGTTGCCTCATAGAATTTTAAAATAGACTTGATCACCTTAGCTTCCAGAAGGGAAGCCATTAAGAGTAGGATAGTGTCATCCACAAATTGTTGATGAGAAGCTGCTTGATTCGTGGAGGTAGGTTTGATGCCTTTTATCAGACCATCTTTAACAACTTTGGAGATTGTTCTGCTAAGGTTGTCAGCCATTAGAATAAAGAGAAGAGGGGATATAGGATCCCCCTGTCTTAGCCCCCTACTACTGGTGAAGTATCCCATAGGTTCCCCATTAACCACTACTGAGAATTTGGCTAAAGAAATGGAAGCTTTAATGATTCTTATGAATTTATCCAGAAATCCAAATTTGGCCAAAACTTTGTCCAAAAACACCCAGGAGACTTTGTCAAAGGCTTTATTCATGTCAAGTTTAAGAACCATGCCAGCCTTTTTGTTATTATCCATAGAATGAATAACCTCATGACCCATGATCACCCCATCTTGGATAATCCTCCATCTGATGAATCCACTTTTTTGTTTTGAGATTAAATCATTCAAAATGGCCTGTTGTCTGGTGGCAATAATCTTAGTGAAAATTCTATAAACAACATTAACCAGACTAATGGGTCTAAAGTCTTTGAAATCTTTAGCATCCATCTTTTTAGGGGCCAAAACTATATGGGTATTGTTAAGTTCTTTCAAAAGATATCTGGTTCTAAGGAATTCATTAGTTGCCCTGAGGAGATCATTTGAACAGATTTCCAAAAAAAATTGAAAATTTTTATAGAGAAGCCATCAGGTCCTGGTGCCTTATCACCCTCCAGAGAAAAGAAAGCTTTTTGAAGCTCCTCCAAATTAATAGTTTTGGTAATGTCTTTAAATTTAAGCTCCTCAATTTTCCCATACGGAATGGCTTCAAGCATGAAAGAATCAACCACCTCACTTACAACATTATACTCATTCAACAATTTAACATAGAATCTGAGAGCCTCTTCTTTGATAATTTACGGATCTTTTATAATGTTATCTTTGCCTTTAGAAACTTCCATAATCCTATTGCAAGCCCGATGCTTCAAAGTGGTCATATGAATTTTTTTTGTGTTTCTGTCTCCCTCTTTCAGCCATATAGCTCTAGATTTGAGTCTCCAAAGGGATTCTTCTCTGCTGCAAACCATGTGCAATTCAGAGAGGAGTTTTTTCTCCACCTCATGATCCTCCCTAGACCTCCCCTGAAATTTTATTTTGTTTTCCAGATCTTGAAGCCTTTTCTTTAGCTCCTTTTTTTTACAAAAATGTTCCCAAAGACTTCTTTATTCCAAACTTTAACTTGCTTTTTAACATTCTTAAGCTTTTGAACAAGCCTAAACTGGGCAGTTCCCTCACCACCCCAAATCCACCAATCCTTAATCTTGTCTAAAATGTCATCATGCTCCATCCACATTTTTTCAAATTTGAAGGAGCTCCTGACTGGCTTAATCCAGTTAACAAAATTTAAAACAATTGGATTGTGATCAGACCCAATTCTGGGCAGAGAAGTGAGATGAAAATATTGTTGAAGAATCCAACTAGCCGAAATAAGGGAACGATCCAATATGACTTGGATCATATCCTTTCCCAACCTCCTATTTGTCCAGGTATACTGATTGCCATGGAGATCAATATCTATAAGATTCAGCTCAGCCACAAAGTCAGCAAAATCATCCATACCCCTAGAGAAAGAAGAGTTTCCCCCTTGTTTTTCTCTAGGATTTAGAGGGGAATTGAAGTCCCCCATTATCAGCCAATTATCAATACTATGCTGAGATCTAAAAACCCTTAAATCTCTCCAAAGCTTCCTTCTTTCACTAACCGTATTTGGCGCATAGATATTGGAGAGGATCCAAGTATTGTTTTTATCAGCAGAAAGGAATTTAATAGCAAGATGATTATTAGTTTCAGAAAGAATCGTACCAGTGAAATGTTTCTTGTCCCAAAATGTAGCCAAGCCGCTTGACACTCCCTGAGAGTCCACCGTAGCCATGTCTGAATTTTCCCAAAAATTGTTTTTACAATGCCCAAGAATTTTAGAATTCATCTTCATTTCCTGCAGAAGTAGAATGCTCGGTCTACTAGAAATTATTAAATCTTTGATTATTATTTGTTTAGAATTTCCATTCAGACCTCAGATGTTCCAAGAGATGACCTTCGTCAAAAATATATTGGTAGTGTAATTGCCTGATGACTCAGTTGGCTTTGAGTGCCATCAACAATATCTTATTCTACTCTTTTGGTTCTTAGAGACTTTCTAGAAGGTCTACCTCTTTTAGAGTTGCTTCCAAAATCCACTACTCTCCTAGTAGAGGATCTTGTAGTTCTGGATGTTGAGGTTTCCCAGTTGTCAATTTTCTTTTTCTTCTCATTATATAAAGAATCTGGGATCCTCTCAAACCCCTTCATTCTTTTATTTTTTTCTAGATTTAAATTCTAAAAAACCAATGGGATCGGGATCTTCGTCCCCCATCTTTGCTTCTTTAAATGGCATAACTTCTCGTTCCTCTTTCTCACCCTCCTCATTATCTCTGGGAAGGCCAAGGGGGCTTCCATTTTTTGGAGAGACGCTCTTTACCACCAATGGGTCTTGCATAGATGAAGAATCATAAGAAGCCAAATACTTTTCCTCATTTAAAACTTCCTCAATGGACCTTAGTGGATCATAAAAATCGCTATCCGAGGCTAAAACTCCCGACATATTTGTAATGTCCTTAAACCAAGTCACCTTTTTCTCCTTGGAGAGAAGGTTAACTTTCACTGTTTCAATAAGTTCGTCCACCTCCAGAGACACCTTAACAGGATCAAGTTATTAGTGGAGGCTGGAAGACTTATTTTTGCACCCACCGCTGGAGTTTTGGGACGCCAGAGCTTTTTGCAGATTAGCGGTTTCCTAATAGGAGTTCTAAAACTCTTTTTTCCTTTCTTATATTTTAGCTTTGGGAGGTTGAGGGGTATCCCTTACCCCCATCCTTGATCTTCTATCTTTTCCACCTCCTTATTATTCAGCCAAGTTTCCTTTTTCTTTTGAGATTCTCCACAGGGGTTATCAAGTTTATCCTCTTGCGAGACTTCTTTATTAGGACATCTATTGGTAAAATGTCCTAATTTCTGACATTTACGGCATCTCAGATGAAAGGTTTCATATCCGATCTATTGAGACCAGCTACCAAATTTGGAATGAAGAATAATAAGATTTGGTAGCTCCTACTCCAATTCAGAAGAGATACAAAATCTAGAAAAAGCTAGTCTGGATCTATTCCTCGTAGGCCCATCCAACCCAATCAGAGAACTAAGAGATTTGGTGATATTTAGTAGAATCTCATCATCCCAATATTGCAGGGGTAGCCCTTGAATTCTACACCATATTGGAATGGTATGAATATTCTCAGTGCTAGGATCAAATCCAGGATACCATCTTTTTAAAAACAACCCCATATTCCCCAGTCACCATGGGCCTCCTAGAAGCACCGATTCCAAATCTTGAATTTGGCCAAAAAAAATCCCCTCGACATAATGGTGATATTTAGATCCCTTTTGGTTGCCACTTTCTACACACCCATTTTCTAATGATATCAATATTAGGTCTAGGGCTAAGAAACTTACCAACAAGGGAAAGATTCACTTTGTCCAAAGCCCAATGTAGAAAATCATCTGGCACCTTCAGACAGGTCACACCTTCCTTTTCCTTCTCCCACGTGAACTACCCCTTAGCTAGAGATTGCGGACCCACATTCTTGATCAAAGGGTTTTGCTGTAGCAGTATCATTTTCCAAGCTAAAGGTGTAGTTTCCCGCGTGGGTTGTGCTTGTAGCTTATCAACTGTCTGATCCAAGTCAGAATGCACTCCCTTTGAAGTTAGATCTGGGTGAAAAAGAAAACATTTTGCAACCAAACAGTAGAAACAACGCTTACTATTCCTCCATCGCTATGTTCCTCTAGTTTAAGTTGGTATTAAGTCACCTTTAATTCACCATTTTTTTTTGAATTGCAACTATGTACCCTAAAGTTGAATTTCAAGTCATAAAAATAACTTAATGACGACTCAAACTACGACTTTAAATGACATAAATGAGAAAGCCACATTTCTAGGATGACATTAGGATTGGATGTCAGGATGTCTTAACCTAGGATGTTAGGGTGTTTCAAAATGGATCTTATAAAAAATTTCAAGTACAATTAATAATCTCACAATAAAAATGGATCTTAAAATTGCAATAATGTGTTTAGCAGACCTTTGGAAGACTCCAAACTCAATAAAAAATATCCTCTACCTTCTTGTAGCACTTACAAGATCATCTCCCCTTTGTTCTACGTCAAAATTAGCCAAAAGTACTTTATAATGAAGTAAAATGAACACTAGTCAAGAAGTTATGAGATCCGATAGAGCGTCTGTAAATTTCGAACAACTCTCCTATTCTGTAGAAATCCTAAAAATGCTTCTAAATGGACAAAAAATGCCAATATGTACAAATTGATCCCTTAAGGACCTTACACAATCATACAAAGAGTTTCCTTAAGATACAACAAAGCCCTTTATATACTACTTGTAAAGGCATGGTGTATTTTATGGGTGCCTTGTCTTGTTGGCCTAGGTCACAAGTTCAATCCCCCTCTACACGATTAGACTCCATACATGGCGCATTGACTTTCCATAGTAGTCCCACATGGGGTGCATTTGGTGGGAGATATTGTTTAAATATGAGAGCAATGCCATAATTAGATTGGCCTTAGGGACACTTTTTTTGGCATGAGTTGGGTGCATAGGCTAATGTGTTGACCCTATGGTACACTTAAGGTCAGAATGTGTATGCACATTGAAAATGCAAGTATGAAATGTGGGAGATGCGATTTGACACTATAGCAATGCAAGGTGGCAATTATTTAGTTTAATACAATGTGACAATTTAGACCCACATTCATGGTGGTCTGGAAAAAACAACATATAAATAATAAGTTATCTTTAAGATAATATGAAGAAAAGGAGGTAAATGCACCCCTCCTCAAAAAAAGTGTGTTGAACTTGGATGAGGGCCCCTAGCCAACAAATAGGAGGGACCATTTGTTTGAATAAGAGCGTCAAAGACTAGAGGTGAAAATCAAAACCCCAAAATACACATTTTGCACCATATTTCCACTTGTCACAAGCTAATTATTCCACTTGTAAACTTGCACGAGTCCACATAATCTCGGACTTGCATATTTTAATTTTTACCAATTGGGCCAAAATTTTAGCATACGATCTTTGTTTTCAACATTTAGCATATTGTTGGAATTATCTCGTCAGGCTCTAAAGTAATGTAATGGTTTAGGGAGAATTAGAGAGCTTATGACCGCCCATAATTTCCTTTGGATCAATCTACGTACATGAAACTACTGCGAATGTATATATTTCTCTCACAACATAAACAGACACAAAAAACCCCAAGATAGTATTTTAATCACGCAAACACATGATACAAAGCTCATACATGCCAAGGGATGGGAACACCCAAAATCCTGGACACTACGACCTAGTACTTGTATAATAATGCCCAAAACTAGATGGTGCCATCTAAAGGACAAAACTAGCCCCACCGGATCCATGTTGGACAGAAACGAAAAAATGATCAAAATGTCAAAAATGCTAAAATGGCACACAATTACTATGATACTACCTAGTATACTTCAAAAGACACAATAGTTACTAGCGGATATGTTGTTTGGGTGGGTATAACCTCTACGACCCTCTCAAACCTTGACGGGATCACCTCTTGTGCACACGACATCATCATAACCCAGAGCTCAAAACACACTAATTTAATCTAAAAATTAAATTCCTATTAACTTTTCCAACTTTAATATTTATAGTAAATCTTATTGCCACTACAAATACTATAATTACTATACTTCTTACGAAAACTAATTCACCAACATTGTTTCCACCATATATTGAGCTTCATTTGTCCATTTTAAGCGCCATCAACGACCTTAGTGATTTAACAAATACTGGAATTTGTAAAGCCCTAAATATTTTAGAGTCACATATGACAAATAAGTAATAAAGTACAAATCTGAACCAAGCGATAAACTAAATAAAATTAAACCCTGGGTGAAAGAGAGGGAATAAAATACTTAGCTGATTTTTTAATTGATCCCGAAGTGTGCTGGATTAAAAAACTGATAATACAGGAGGGCATATTGTCATAACCGAACCCAGAAAATTGTGGAACTTCCAGAATAAGATGGACTAGGTTGCCTGAACTGGGTCAAGGGCACCTGGGTGTTGGAGACTACTTTAGGGAGCCTGTGTCTGCATAGAACCTCCGAAAATGATTTTTCTTGTGTCACACCAATGTCGCTAACCTTCGATGTTTTTGGCCTGTATGTTGTACTATGTCTACGGAATTCACCTATAACCTACAAAAAAATGATATCATGTAAAATCCCATAGCACAACAAATCCTAAAAAGTAAAGATGCAAATGGGGAGTTAGACTGACACCGATGGTCATCCGACAAAGTGAACTTACGAACAATCGTTGCACTACACTTCAAATTCCATGTAGTTCTCATGTGTGTGTGCAAGAATCATGCCCTAGGTGGCTCTTGTACAAGATGCACTTGAATAACGAGCAATAACTAGATGTATAAATCTAAGTAGATGTGTGGATGACAAATGAAATTCTCCTCCTATGCATGTATGCAAAATATGCAGTCCCTTGTTCCTTGAGTGAGTGTTAGATGGATGATTTGATGCTCTTAGAATACCTTTGGACGTAACCTTAGGTGGTGATATTAGATGCTTAGTGTTTGGTCTTTTATTATGGTCACATAGCTTTATATGTATATGATTCCCTTGGTTGAATTTTGGAATTGACAACTAAAAGGCTGACCCATAAGAAAATAAGATGCCCAAAAGATAAAAGATGCCCAAAAGGAGCGAGTAAAGTAAAGAGAGGTCAGGGGTGCCCAGAAGAACGGAGGTACTTGGGCGCTGACTTCCTATCTAGGAATTGGTGTCCATAGTCCTAAAATATAAAGTAGTATAGTATCAACTAAGTTGTAGGGTGTAAGAGGATAGAAATAAGACATGAAAAATAGAAAAAAGGCCAAAGACAACTGTCAATTTCTAGTTTTCTCACTTAACAATCATATGAATAGTAGTATGTGACTAGGACCTAGAAATGTACCCTATTTGCATGATTTAGTCTCTACATTTTCTCCCGATTTATGTTATTGAGTGAATAATCAATAACATAAAGTAGATAAAATATGTGTACCTGATAACCATGTAGATCTATGGTGAAAACATGCCAAGGAGACAAGAAAAAGTGTGGAGTTATAAACATGAAGTGTGGAAGCTAAGATAGGTAAGAGGAAGTGACCGTAGGGGTGAAAAAGTGTAATGTGTGTACCATGTTGCACCTGTTGTCGTTTTCATAGTTGTGTTGTGCTTGAGACTGTTGCTTCTTAGAAGGAAAAGCTTGCAAAAAAAGAAGAGCAAAAGAGTAGTCAAATTCGTGTACATTAAACATTCAATCCAAGTATGTAAAAGCTTTTAAAAGTATGTAAAAATGTGAAAAGGAACATGTGCACCTGATCCATGACGAGTAAGAAGGATAGAAAGTGTCCTGAAACGTTGTAGATGAATTATGTTTTTGGGTTATCTCACACCAAGAACGAGTATTTTGGGCGATCTCATGCCAAGTGTGAGTTTTTTGGGTTATATCACGCCACGACAGAATAAGCATTGGGGATAAAGGTCTAGTGTTATTCTTCATCCTTGGTTTCTTCTAAAAATTTATACACCACTGTAGATAGTGTGATCCTGCTTTGTTCCAGTTTGATCAAGTTTGATCCAAGTAGAAAGATAATAAAATGGATATACGATGCATTTTGATTACTGGAGTATTGTTCCTGTACTATGAAATCAATTTTTGAAATGATGAAAACTACACTGATTTGAAAAAGTGATTCTAACTGCCCCTAGTCATAGGCACCCATGAAGGGTCAGGGGTGCCCAAGCACTCATGTATGTATTTGAGCACTGATGTTTGTGTTGAATTAAGGACCCAAGTCATATTTTGGGCCATTTCTATAACTGGAGAATGTTTTGTTCCTTTACTGTGTAGGTCTAAACTGTGAGTGTATACTGATGGATGGGGCAATGTATTCACCTAATGTATGCCCTCTTATTTGGGGTGCATGTGACGTCGCTAGGAGGATGTGTCCCAAAGGAGAGGACCAGAAGATGATATGAAATTGAAGCCGTGCAGGTGGTGAGGGTATGCGCATGGTGGAAACTAAGGCACATACAAACAAATTTGCTCGAAACATGTGTTAGTGTAATCAAGACAAATATGCATATAAAAGCCAATGTGTAAGCTAGCAGTCAAGAAGAAAATGTAGACCGCAAAAATTGGGTTTCAAAACTGGGATATAACTCACAATGTCACAAGACAATCAGGGACAAAGTGACGAAAATAATACAAGCAACGAACAAGCAAGACATAGGGTAAAGCCCAAAAATAATGGCATACAATGGAAAACAATGATAAACAAGTAAAGTATTAAACAACCATCGTGAAAAATAGTTCCTGTAAGAAAAATGTTGCACATGAAGATCCTGTTAGCATGTTAGAAAGATAAAAAGTATGTCAAGAAATGTAGATATTTGTAGAGTAGTGTGCTAGTAAGAATATGAAGTAGTATAAAATGAAACAATAACACATGTGATGTGTACAAAATTAGATGCTCTAGGAGCCTTGGTGGTGGTAAGAGGTACAATGCCAAGCATTCATGTTGTGTGTAAAGATATATACAAAGTATGCATTTACAACTAGCTAACAAGTGAACGCACATGTGTATATGATAAAGATAATGACATACTGTATATCTAGCTAACATAGTATGTAAAAGTGTAACATGTGAGTATAGGCAAACAAGAATAATTGCTACCAAGATATGCAACATATTGTGAGTATGAATGGATTGGAATGCAAAGTTAATGATAGGAGAAACATGTCCCCTGATAAAATTTGGATGAGCATGAGGTGAGGTTCATTTATAACATACCTCTCGATAGTCAAGAATGAAACATAGAACAAGAGTGTGTCATTGGGAAATGGTTTAAACTGTGTGCTATAAAGAGATGATCAATGAAGCATAGAGTGCAAAGATCACGAGTGAATGTGGTGAGGTCCACTTTTAATTTAGACACTCATCAGTTGAGTATGAAACATGGAACTAGAGTTCGTCATAGGGTAATGTGATGTGCGAGAGTGTGATGCTAGAAATATGTGTTGTAAATGCGTAGAGTGTGAATTGTGTCGTGTGTATGATGTGAGGTTCATAGATGTAGTATGCCCTCAACAGTCAAGTGTGAACCGTAGCACAAGAGTGTGTCATAGGGTAATGACGATACAAGAGGTGTGTATCAATGTGTGTAGGATGCATGAGGAAGACTAGATGCGAAGCACAAAGCGTAGAAATTTAATACACCTGATAATGATAGAGGGGGGAGAGTAAGCATGATGCCCCCCAAGTGTATGATGTGAAGAAGAATCAAGTAACATCGTCTAAAAGATCATCATTGTCATGGTCAAATTCAAATGGAGATGCATCAGAAACCTAGTAAGTGATAATATGTGGTTGATCATATAAGGAGCCATTGCGGCATAAATTTTACATGCCCATTGCATATTATTCATCAGTGAAAGGTGGTAATGGAAACCCATGTGCATACTAGTGAGTGAGATTTTTTGAATAGCCAAGAAATGAATCATTGCAAATAGAAACATGACCAAAGAGCATAGGGAATGTGATATTAATATGATCAAGATCTAAAGTGTCCACCAATGTAGTCAAGCTAAGACTGCACGAAGAGTAAGTGGAAAAGTTTAAGAAGTGCATGCAACAAAGAATCGATATGATGGAAAATGCGAGACCATAAATAGCCATAATGCAAACAATCCATGATATAGATGAGAAGAATGAGATGGAGGGAGGATATCATCTAGTGTGAATCCTAGCCAAGTTAAACCATCATATGTAGAAACAATGTAAGAACAAGTGGGATCGAATGGAATCGTGTGGTCAGATAAGAATTATTCATGAAAAGAGTGCATGTGAAAGGAGAAACACAGATTTAGGTTCCATCATGATAAGATGAAGAAGGTGATATGACGTCCAATGTATGGATAGACCCCCCGATAAAGTACCATAGTATGAGTAGGAGGGGGTGTCAACTCAGAGTGTTCTTGAGAAGATGGAGCAGGTGGCATGGTGTCTAATGCACAAATGGATCCCTGGAGATGAATCATGTCGGTGGTAGGGGTATGAGGTTTTGCAAGTTGATAATCATCATTGATATATTTCAGAGGATTATGAGGATGACTTGCATTGTGATGGAGAAATGGAGTAGGGAGAGCAGTGAGTGGGTCTAGAGTGCAATATTTGAATGGGTCGCGGTCAATAAGAACAATATACGCACAACCATCATGTATGAACTTAACACATTGATGAACTGTAGAAGGTACTTCCTGCATATCATGAAGTCATGGTCTACCAAGTAAGTAATTGTATTGGAGCTTGGCATTAATAACAAAGAATTCTATGAGGATGGTTTTTGGACCAACTATGATAGGTAAGGTGACATGACCCATACACAGCCGTGCAAAAGAATCATAGCTATGAATAGAAATGGATGTTGGATTGAGATTAGCTGAGGAAAGGAAAATATACTAAAGAAATGTGATATTACACAAATTGAGCTCAGATCCATTATCAACTAGTACCCGCCTAATGCCTATGTTAAAGATGCAAGCGTTGATATAAAGAGGAGGATCATTATCATAGACAGAAAGAGTAGAAAATACATTGGATGGGAAAGTAAGGTGTTGAGTAAATGCATCTAGGAATAACTGATATACTCATCTAGAGAGGTATTAGCAGGAATGTAAGTATTAATCCAGAAGAGCATTGATTTTATTCTTACATTTCAGGATGAGCTTGTAAAAATTTAGAGATGGAGATAACCATGATGGAAGAAGAAGAAGAAGAGAGTATTTGAAGGACAGGTTCACTAAATGATTTAACAAATATTGGAATTTGTAAAACCCTAGATATTTCAAAGTCACATATGATAAATAGGCAATAAAGTACATATCTGACCCAAGCAACAAGCTAGATAAAATGAAACCCTAGGTGCAATAGAGGGAATAGAATACTTAGGTTGTTTCATAATTGATCCCAAAGTGTGCTGTAATGGAAAAATAATAAAACATGAGGGTAGACTATTGTAACCGAACCTAAAAAATTGTGGAACTACCGGAATAAGTTGGTCCAGGGTGCCTGGAACTGGGTCACGGGTACCTAAGTCACTGGAGACTACTTATGGGTGCACATGTGTCTATGCAGAACCTCATAAACTAATTTTTCTTGTGTTGCACCAATGTCACTAACCTTCGTTATTTGTTTCCTGTATGTTTCACAATGTTTACAGAATTATCCTATAACCTGTAAAACAAATGATATCCTACAAAACCCTAAAACACATCAAATCCTAAAAAAGAAATATGCAAATGGGGAGTCGGACTGACCTCGATGGTCACCTGATAAAGTGAACTTACAACCGAGCATTGCACTACATTTTAGACTCCATGTAGTTCTTTTGTGTGTGTGTGTCATGTGTGTGCGTGCAAGAATCTTGCCCTAGGTGGCTCTTGTGCAAGATGCACTTGAATAGTGAGAAATAGCTAGATGTAGCAATATCAGTAGATGCATGGATGAAAATATGAACTCCCCCTCCTATGCGTGTATGTAAAAAATGCAGTCCCATGTCCCTTTAGTGAGTGCTAGATGGATGCTTTGCTACTCTTAGAATGCTTTTGGATGCAAACTTAGGTGGTGATAGTATATGCTTAGTGTTTGGTCCTTTATTATGGTCACATAACTTTATATTTATATAGATTCCCTTGGTTGAATTTCTCAATTAGACAACTGGAAGGCCGACCGATAAGAAAATAAGATTCCCAAAATATAAATTAAAGTAGGAAAAGGAGCGAGTAAAGTAAAGAGAGATCGAGGGCACCTAGAAGGAAGAAAGTACCTGGGCATTGGTGTCTTGTCTAGGCGCTGGTGTCTAGAGTCATAAAAGATAAAGCAATAAAGTATCGACTGGGTTGTAGGGTGTAAGAGGCCAGAAAGAAGACATGAAACAAAGACAAAAGGCTAAAGATAGTTTTCAATTGCTAGTTTTCTCACTTAGGAATCATATGAATAGTAGTATGTGACTAGGACCTAAAAATGTACCCAAAGTGTGTGTTTTAGGGTCTAAATTTAGAACCGTACCTTTGACATCTAGCACATTGAATAATTAACTACCAAACTTCTTATATTTTGTTACACATTATGCTTCTATTTCACTCACCACTACCTATTCTATTCTATATGTTTCCACCTCCTCTCCGAACACTCTATCTAGTTTTCTTTCAGCTCACGGTTCACCATCTCGCTTCTCACCCTTCACCGAAATAGCGAAAAATATTCAGGTTTATCCTATTACCTCTCATAGAATGATTCAAGCAAATTTTCAATGTGGAACATACAACCAAACTATGCACTTCCACTCTATTTTCAATTGATCACAAAGCAATATTCAAATCCTACAAAAGTTCTCACTTGAAATAAAAAAAAAAGTTCAATCTATTCCAAGCACAAGACTATCTCAAATTCTCAAAATTTCTTGAATTCTTGTAATTTCATCCCCAAATGATCTAATCTGGGGGCAATTTAATTCTCCAAATCCTATTTAAATCAATCAAGTTCAATCAAATACTACATTCTAATTGAATCACAATCACAATGATTAATCTATTTCAAGTGCAAAACTATCTCAGATTCTCACAATTTCTTGGATTCTCACAATTTCCCCCCTCAAATGACATAATATAGGGGAAATTTAATTCTCTGAAGTTGGCTCAAATCAATCATGTTCAATCAACATATATGCTTTAATCAATATAGGTTGTTTCGAAATTCTAATTCCATCAATATCGATATCCCTCTTAGATGACCTAAATTGGGAGCTAATCAACTTCAAATAATTTTCTATTTGGCCTTGTTTACACCCTTACATCATAAAATGGGGGAAATTAGGCATCGTTGCCTATCCTTGTCCACTTT
Source organism: Taxus chinensis (assembly GCA_019776745.2). Taxonomy (NCBI): domain Eukaryota; kingdom Viridiplantae; phylum Streptophyta; class Pinopsida; order Cupressales; family Taxaceae; genus Taxus; species Taxus chinensis. The sequence continues at coordinate 1,488,369 of CM034150.1, read as the reverse complement.
ACGTGGGTTTTTCTGTGACTAGTAGGAAAGTAAAAATTGGTTGAATTCCATCTGTAATGGTGGAACCTATTTTTAGGAAGAGTCATGGCGGAGAGAAAAGTTGATCGCTCTCCCAAAACTCTTTCTCTAAGGATATGACACTCAAATCCTTATATTTTTCACATCATTTCAACAATTGATCACTCCTGACCCCTCATTCAATATCCAAACTTTAAAGTCTCATATATCTCCATAATATGTTTCTATCCAATTAATCATTTGTGACAACACATTCACCGCACATGGATCATAATGGTGATCCATGGTTCACCACGTTGTGATTATTACTATTGGCACGCCTCGGTTACATCTCCTTCAGCCTTCTATAGGTATGGTCTTCTTATATTCTTTATACCATTTAATTTCATCAAATAGTATAAAGGGGGCATAAATGTAGACACGAGATTATGCACTTATTACTATTACATCATGCCTCTAGTATGTTGTTATATACATGATTTCTGAGTACAAATATAAAACACTGATAACACCTTTTGCTCATTCCTTCTATTGCTTTAATTGGTTTTGATTGTGATATTGTCTTATACTTCTTGGATTTACACCATTTTGGTCAGGTCACAGGGATACTTGTCTCTGTCCTTGTTCTTGTTTATTTTTCTTGGCTTTTGACAGTAGCACCCATTAATGACACTACTTTATAGGTGCTAGTGTCCCTTCTAGGCGCTTCTGCCTATTCTATTTTGTTTCCTAAATTACCATTTGATACTTAACTTTGGTTCTTTTAAAATTCTTTAGGTCAGCCTTTGGTGTCACTAAGTGTCAAATTTCAAACAAGGAAGTCATATATATACACAACTTACTCACTATTATTAGCGGCTATTACCTATTATTTACCACTTGGGAAAAAACAACATTCAAGGATTGCATTTGAGCTACATTATTCACTTTATAGGAGGGGATATTTCTGAATTCCATCTCACACATTCATCTTGTGAGAAAATTAGTTGTATTCCGTTATCTTGGTGCAACCGAAACAAGGGCAACCTAGGTTTAAGGGACATGATTCAATCTCTCTCTCTCTCTCTCACACACACACACACACATGCACGTGCACATACACACACACGCGTGCACACGCATGCACACACACACACACACACACACACAAGAATTACATAGATTTTGAAATGTAGTGCACCATTTTGTGACAATCACATTGGGATGATTATGAAAGTCAGTCCAAGTCAAAAATGTGCATTATTTATTTCATCTAATGTTTTCTTAAGCCTTGTGCAAGTAGCTAGGATTTTTTTTGCATGTTGAGACTGATAGTGAAACCCTACAACAATGTGGACAAAAAAAAGAGTGATAAGAAGAAGACAAGTTCAGACTTTGAGAAGATCAAAACTAAAATGTTTACTAGGAAACTAGCGCCCAGTTCAGACAACATCACCCGGGTGGTCATGTCCTCATCTGGACGGTCCTATCCGAGGGAGTTTCAGATTCCAATTTTCTAGAAAAATAGTACTCATACTAGATCCAACCAATACCACTAAGTTTCTAGCCCAGAATCGGCCCATATTTTCAAATAAAAGTTAAGTCACTCTTATCTCACTATTGTTTGTTTCTTGCATGATAGATCTTATTTATTATTGCCATACTCATTTGATATCAATCCTTTGATTAAGATTTAAAATTCATTAAATCATGTGGTGGTATCTACTTGTAATATTTAGTGTATCCACTTGGTTCAAGTGCCTTGAATTAAAGTCTTTTGACCTTTTAGGAAGGGCAATTGTACTATTACTAACCTATTTGACAAATAGCTTACGTCATGGTCACGTTTTTTGAAGATCAAAGATAAATAATGAATTAACAATAAATATTTAGAATTTCTTTCTTCTTAACAATAAATATTTTGACTTCTTATTATGATTCATCTTTGCTTCGCTTACCTATTGATACAACATTGAGACAATCAGGAGTCGGGCATCAGGGAAGTGGAAATCCAATGTTGAAACATTATAACCATGGCCAAAGTTTTTTTCATATTCTCCTTTACTAACCAAAGGTTTTGAGAGAAAATTCAAATTACTACAGTATGGAGAATGAAACAAAAAATAAATAATTAATTGGATTTTGTATTAATCTTTTTCATTTTCAATGCAAGTTTAGGAATTCATTTTTATATATTTTTATTGCTTTGTAAATTATAACCTCTTCCCATGAAATATCAAAATTTCATATTATAGAAGACTTGAGCATCTTCACAAAGTATTGTTGTTTCATCAAATACAACCAAGGTGTGCAATCTAGTCAGTTCACATTGTTAGGATACTCTCATCCTATGTTAACATAAGATATTTTAAATAAGGTATGGAAATACACCAAAGCATAAAGGGGAAAGGACTTTTACCATATGTTAAAGGGGAGATTAAGCCCTAAGAAGGGTTCCAACAGCTAGGGGTGCCTAAATCTAAACATTTTCAATATTTTTGGCTATTATTACAACTTAAAATTAATATTTTACCTTAAGTAAATATTAATTCATCATTTTATTGATATTATTATAAAGTAACATTAATTTCATGCATACACATAAAAAATTGTAACATAATAATTTCGCAAGTAAAAATACTTAAAACTAATTTTGAGCTCATACAATTTTGTTGGTATTGTTACCCATTCTCTAATCTAACTTTAGATAAATCAAGCATGTAGAAAATTGCTATATTATACATTGAAAATTTGCAAGAGGAAAAAATGCTCTGTAACTCTGGCGCAAAATTGGAGTCAGCTCTTCTAGGGTTTCCCCCCTCTAATTGTCATACTGCGGCCTTTTCAGGCTTTGTGGGAATTTATTGTTATAGTCTCTCCTAGGGTTTTTCATCCTTTAGGCCTCCCCTATATAATTTCATGGCTGTATTCAAACCCAGTTGTTTCAACTGTGGCAGGAGATAGTGGAGCGAGCAATGGCACTGTCGGTAAAGTACCCCAAGAAATTCATCCTGAAGTTTTTTCATGAGGTAATCTCTCTCCTTTGGATGTAGTTATTCCCATTCTTGAATTTAATGTTGTTTGTCAATGGTAAGAAATTTTTTACCTCATTGTTTCTTTTGTGGGTCAAATCCCCTCTGAAAGCATGCTTAAATCCTAGGCTAACACAGTCTAGAGCCCTTATGGGGTCTGTCTGGATAGTGTTCAAAACATGACCAAGGGTTTATTTCTTTTTTGTTTCTCTAACCCTGCAAATGCACCCAATGTTTTGGCTAAGAAAGCCACTTGGTATGTCTGTAACTCATTGCTTATGTTAACACCCTGGCACAAGGACTTTGTGGTATCTAAGTATAACGCCCTTAAAGTGCATGTTTTGATTGAATTTCCTAGTCTTCCTTTTCCATGCATTCATTTTTCTGCCGCAAATTTCCACTTTGCTTGGGCAGGTAGTATGCCTGGAAGCCAATAAGTTTTACCATGCTCGTCCCCAGAAGTGAGTATGCGTTGAGATTGTTCTCTCGTAGGACCTCAAATAATTTTTAGATATTCAAATGGGTGATAAACGCTACTCCCAGTGGGTCATGTATATCAATCTACCCAACAATTTCTTCTGTTATCGAGTGTCTGATCATAAGATCAGGGATTGTCCACTTTATGTCCCCTGTAACCGCCTTGTGGTAAAAATAGCTCTCGAGCCAGTCAAACCCCAACAGGAGGAAGGTTGGCAAGTTACCGGGGGCCGGTGAAATAAGAACAAAGCCCAACAATCCAAAGCCTCTGGCTCCGATGGCCATCAGGAACCAGCTGTTAAGGAACATTCTCACAATACTTTGGCTAAGGAGCCTACAATTGTTGCTAAGGAACCAAATGTTGCTGCTAAGGAGCTAGTTACTGCTACCATTTCAGCTATCCCGTTACCAAAGTAATCCAGCACGCCCTTTGTGGCGTTGATTCTCATGGACCAGAAAAATTATATTTCTCACATCCCCATCTCGCATTCAATTCCTCTGATGTTGTCAAGCAACTCACAAGGGCCTTCCAAACGACCCCGAAGTCCACCTTGCATCTCTCGGGACCATATCCCAACATGCAGTGTGGATTCCATCGAAGTGGAATACAACATTGAGTATGCTGAACGGAAAAATAATCTATAGGATTTTTTGTAGAATAACGCTACTCAAGTCTTACACAATCAATATGATTCCCTTGAGGGCTTAGAGGATGGGGATATGGCTCTTGATCAACGTTTCCCATGAATTGTTTATCTTGGAATGTTAGGCATCTCACAGACTCCTGTCGTAAGTATATGGTGCGTGAAACCCGACAACGATGTGCAAATCTAGATGTTTTGTTTTTGTGGGAAGTTAAAATTATAGGTTTTCAGTTGCAGATGGTATGTAAATCCATCTTTCCTGACAACTTGGCTTTCTGTAGCAATCATGAAGCAGGGTGCAGGGGATTAATTTCACTTTTTTTCTCCTAAATGGTGGCCCTTACTTATTGACCATGGAATTGACCCCGCCAATCGTGTCATTTGGGTCTTTTTTAATATTAAGGGCTGACCTTTTTGGCTTATTAATATTTACGCCTCAAATGATGTGGCCGAAAGGGCCGATCTGTGGCAGTGGATAGCCAAATCCATTCCCAATGCCTACTGGGTAATAAGTAGATATTTTAATATGGTTGAGTCCCGAAAAGGTAAATGTGGCCACCTTCCTATGAGGTGGACACTTGGTGAAAGGGAAGCACGGTACTTCATGTGAAATAAATTTTGATTCTTTGATCCTAACACATCTCGCTTTCCCACCTCTGCAGCTTGGTACACACGGTCCAATCTTCATGGAGGGTTATATCGCGTCCTTAAATGAGTTGACGGGGCCATGTTGTCAGCTCAAATTTTTTTTGAGTTTGATAGTATTTATTCCATGCTAGTGGAGGTTATGCCTGACTTTGTCATTTCAGACCACTCCCCTATACAATTGTATATCTGTTGGCACAATGCGCGCCCATTTTTTCATAAAGGCAAATTCTTTCTTAATACAACCTTGATGTAACATGGCCCCAATGTCAATCTTATCAAGTGGATTTGGAATTTAATTCCACGACCTAGACATTGTCAATGATTTCATCCACATATGCAAACCAACTGGTTACAATGGTGGGAAGATGCATTGACTCAGACTATCAGATTTCTTAGAATCTACGGCCGCGAGCTGACAAAAATTCAGCGCCGCTCATACACCGCTATCACCTCGGATCTTAGCCGAGCGATGGTGGGGCTTCAAGGTGATCCGTTCTCTGACGCTCTGTAACTGTAAGTTGCAACACTCCGACATCAAATCTAAATTACAGACAACTATAATGCCAAAGGTGCTTAGATCCAGACTCGAATGCATTGGCTCAATATTGGAGATTGGGTCTCGAAAGAATCCTTTTTTCTCTTTGAGCCATAAAGTTTTCTCAACATATCTGAGTTATCAGGGACAACGAAGCTCGAATTACTGACCCACAATTTATGTTGCAAGTCTTTGTACGACATTACAAGCTCGTATTTCAAGCTCAACTGCCCTCCATAGCTTGTTGAGCCACTCCTGACCAATGTTTGGGGGTTGTGACACGCAAGCTGTCAAAAACGCAGAAGGTGATCTACAAAAGAATGCTCACCATTGAATACCTCCATGAAGCCACTATGAAAATGGCTAATGATAAAGTGTCGGTCTACGATGGATTCCCTTGTGAATCCTATAAAACTCTTTGGGATTCTGCAGAGCAAGACCTCTTTCAGGGCTATCTTGAAGGGTTTCAAAACCACTCCCTAGGGCCATGTATAAACAAGGGGAATATTAAGTTTATACCTAAGCAAGGAGATCCCGAGAAAATCACTTGTTAGCGGTTGATTACACTGCTGAATGTATCCTACAAAATCATTGCCAAAGCGTTAGCTCTGGGATTATGCAATATTCTACCAATTATTATTCAGCAAGAGAAAATAGGCTTCATACAGGGGCGTTTCATCTTGGATAACATCATCAGGGTTTGGGAAGGCAGATCTCATCAGGACACCATGTTTATCAAGATTGACTTTGAGAAGGCTTATGATCAGATTGAATGGCCTTTCATGCTCGCCATACTTCAGGCCCTCTGCTTTGGGCCCATTTTTATTCAAACCGTCAATATGATCTTTATAAACGCATCTGTTCAAATTTCCATCAATGGCCTTAGCTCGAAGCCCTTTGGTCTATTTTGGTCTATCAGTCAAGGATGTCCTCTTGCCCCTGCACTTTATGTATTGGCGGCCAAAGGATTTGGTTATCTCTTAGCCCATGCCAAAGCACAAGGTCTTGTGCATGGAATCTCGCTACCTGATGAGCCCAATTCTCAAATCCTCAACGGGCATTTTGTAGATGATTCCTTCCTTACACTTATCAAGGATGAGAAAAATATTTTCAATGTTATGTAATGCTTGGATACTTTCTACCTAGCTTCTGGCTCATCCATTCAATGGTAAAAAACTCAATGTTACAGGCAATTTTTCCTTCCTGCACCAGACTGGATTGCCAAATTTGATTGGAAAATTTTACAACATGGTGAGATTTTCAAATTTCTGGGTATTCCTTTTGATTTTCAAGCCTTCTCAGCTTATTTATGGCATTATGTCATTCAATTGGTGGCGAAAAAACTGGAATACTGGCTTATTAGGCCTTTGTCTCTGGCTGGAAAATTCTAAATTTTCTCTAAAGTTCTGGCTACTACCCATGTCTACTACTCGTCTTGCTAGGTTCTTCCAAGGCCTCCATCCAAAAGCTGTAAAAGTTTCTCAAAGCTTTCCTTTAGGCTAATGCCTCTTCTGGAAAAGGTTTTCATCGAGTAGCTTGGGATATATGTTGTGTGCCTTGCAACTCTAGAGGCCTCTAACTTATTCACATTTAACGCCAAGGGAAAACTCTCTGTGCTAAGTGGATTATCTGAAGCATCACTATCCAAGAATTTTGGAAAGTTCTCATACGAGATGGCATTAAGGAAGGATCTCCTTATGGCCGCCCTGCACGGAAAGGATTAGGGTTTGTCAATTTGCTCATCACCCCTGTGCATGTGAAAATTGTTGGCACTTTTGTGCTTAAAAGTATCTAGAAAGCGTGGGAATGTATCAAACCTTGTATTTTATGGAAAGGGGATGGCTTTTGCAATGGGTTATCTCTCAACCATCAATCTCTCTAGTGGTCACCGATTTTTTAATCCAAATATCAATGCTTAGCAGATGTCTTGGGAATCTCCGCATTCAAATTATTCAAGTGTGAAATTCACACCATTGAGGACTTGTTCTGTAAGAACACACAATCTTGATTATCTTGGTCAAATTTTAAAGCTTTGTTTCAGCTTTCTAACCAAGATCAGGATACTTTCAATACTGTGATCAATTCGGTTCCTGATCACATGCAACATAAGATTTTTGTGCACTCTTCTCGCCCTTGGTGGAAAGATTGGAAGTGGTATGCTAATACTCCTTTCTGTAACTTTAAAGCCAACAAAGGCTATCGATAGCTCTCACCCCATTTTCCCATAGTGGAAAAATTTAATACTCGTTGGGGAATTCATGTCATTTCTTCTACCTGGGGTAGATGGTTTGAGACTGTTTGGACTATATGCATGGAGCCAAAAATTGCTCACTTTCTTTGGTGTATTCTACACCAAGGCCTTCCTATCAGGGCCCATCTTGTTCAAATTGGGATTCCAGCTCCCAAATGCCTCTTTTGTGGGCATCTGGAAACACTTTTGCATGTCTTCTGATTCTGTCCCAAAGCTCAAATTGCCTGGAACTGGATCCATACTTTTTTCTTTCCCTCACGGCCCCACTGTTTCGCTTGGCAGCATATCCTCTTAGGAGACAATCCCAAACTTCTGCCTATGTTCACCCAGATTTGGCATGTTTTCATAGGGGAGATTTTATTTTGGATATGGAAAGAAAGAAATGCTTTTTTCTTTGCTAATTTTGCAGTCGATCAATCTTTCTCAATTTATAATAAATTTACGGTGATCTCCAATGTGCTTCTGCAGATTAAATTCTAAACAAACAAGGTGGCACTGGAGGTAGACCACCTCTAGACTCTGCTGCAAGACTGGGGGGAATCCCCGTGTAATGTTACTCAAGTGCCTCCATCTCCCACTAGGCACTCCTTGCCTTCAACCCATGGAGATCGACGCAGCCGATCCCAGCATCATGCCTTCAGTTGCACCTGCCGCTCTCCAGGACTGAGTCATCAACATAGTCATTCACTTGTGCACCATCGTTGATTGGACTCACTGTCGCACTCCTCGGCTTGCCAGGAGGGCTGGGGCTCGCCACCTCAGCAACATGGGTGGGGGTCTCCGCTGCATTCATCAGCTCACCAACAGGGCTTGGGGTTCTTCTCTTGCTATCACTTCACGCCAGGCCACTTGGCAACCGCTGCCACCCCTGCCATCCTCTGGCAAATTCCCGCGTCTCAGCATCGCCATTCCTACGCGTGAGGAAGCAGACCAAAAGGGGAAGAGCTTGCTGCTGGCTAGGAGATTCCAAACACTGGAAAAGATCTACCTGGTTCGGGGTGGCTAGATGATAAGGATCTGCCTGCCTTGGGCATGTTTGTAGCTACTGCTTGATTTTGCCTTTGTTTTTGTCAGGAATGATGCTTTTTATTTTGTTGTAATTTCCTAGGCTTGGCCTAGTTTGACTTTTGTTGTTCTAGGCTTGGCCTAGTTTCTTTGTGGTTTTGGGGTGTGCTCTCATACCGCCCACTGTTTTGTTGAAATTTATCTTGTATCTTATTGCATTAATATAATATAAGATCTTTTTCATAAAAAAATCAAGTGTGTAATTTTTCCCTAGAAAAGGTTCATGTATTTTTTATAATGTCATTGGTGTAACTAGTAGAGGCAAGTATAATTAAAGGAAAGAGTTATTTAATTCTCTATTCCCAATGTTTTGGGGGAAATGTCTTTTTTTTGAAGAATTGGTAGACTTGGTCAAGATACCACTCTTCACAAAACCATAGGAGCTACCTAAGAACTTTTATTGCTTTGAAAAAAGGCGCTTTTTTCAATTTTGAGTCATATCGCCTACTTGATATTGATAAATAAGATGGGCAACCAACCTTGTATAAAAAAATTGTATTCGTTGCATTCTATGCACATGTTGTGATTAATTCTCTCCATCCTTGGATTATTACCTATCCTTATTTGATAATTTTATTGCTTTTGTATACCAATTTCTCTAAATTAGTGGTTTATTATGATCTTGATGCAAATTTTAAAATAATTTAACATACGTAGCTTTAATTTATTTATTTGATGGGAAAAAATATTAATTACAATTGTAAGAAGCGCACACACTTCAACTATTGCCCAGGGTGCTCCTAACCTTTAATTTGGCTCTGCATATGTTATAATTGCAATTGTTATGGTGATATGTATGTAAAATGTGGAATCATGCACTTGGTGTGTGAACTATTTGACAAAATGCTCGAAAGAAATGTGATCTTATGGACTACAATTCAACCAAAATTTAGTTCATATTTGTCATGGTAAAATAAAAGCTTTGCAATAGGTATGTACATCCATCAAAACATAATAAGAAGTGTTTTTTATAGATGTTATAATTGCATGTACTCCATTTAATATGTATGTAAAATGTTGTAAAAAAGCCTTAAAAACTTTTGAATGCCGAAATGTAAGATTAAAAATTGAGTTTAATAAAAAAATTGTAATTAAAACATCAAACCTAATTAATTATCATTATTATATTTTATTTCAAAATAAATATGATGAATCTAAAATTTGTGATGTGAGAAGAATCTTTGAAAAGCCAAAATGGATAGGTACCTTAGAATAATAAATATAAAGTTTGTAATGGAAGAGCGACATATGAAAAGCCAAAATTGAAAACCCGAGGGAAAAAATGATTTGACATCTTAGAAACATTCGTATTTTGTTACATATATGCGGGGCCCGCATCTTATTTTAAAATGGAGAAAATGCTTATTATTGAGCACGCCACGCGGGAAAATCGCATTGGTTGTGTCGGCGGTTAACTTCAACTAGAGTGGCCATTCGTCAGTATTACTACTTAAATATTTAAGTCGGTTAAAATAACTGAATTATTTATCCTCTTGGATTTAGAGCATATACCTGTGTGCAATGCTTTAAATTATTATTTAATTACAAATATGACTATGAAAATTGTCTTAATGAGAGAGGCGGATCCTTCTGGAATATGCATTCTCTTGTTTCTTTTACATTATAATAATTATAACTTTTTCAATTGAGATCTGCATGAAATGTGTAAACTCGTCGTCCCTTGCTTTATTAAAATATCAATTTATAATTACTATAAAACATATTAGTATTAGATGATTATTTTAGTTTTGTTTGATAGTTATATTTATATTAGAAATGAAATGAAAGCTTTAATAATGCCCACACGATCAAATAGTGTATGGTGCTAAGAGTTAAAATAAGGATCTGAAACAAAAGGGATCCACCCTAGTGTTGAAAATGGATACAAGGGTTGACCTATCAATGTTACAAACTTTCAAAAATATTTTTGATGTTGGATCTTCTACTATCTATCTTGACCAAAAAAGCGGCTTGTCTTTTCAAGCCTTATCTCCTCAAACAAGTCGGTTAATTTATCAACTCTCACGGCTCAACATAATCATATTTTTCATTGAACTTGAAAATATTGTTAGAAAAGAAAAAATGGATTCTAAATTTACCATATGTTTAAGATACTAATTTTTTTAATCACCTCCACCTCCTCCCCCAACAACCATGTTTGTCGTTGTGGCCTAGTTTTCTTGCTCGTTGTTTTGATCGCTCTTTTTTTTTTTTTTATTGATGAACACACTTTTATTGTGTTTTTGATGTAATTGGCCTCATTCTCGAGGCCTAGCTGACTCGATGTGATTGGCATTATGGTGTGTGAGTCCTTCCACCGTTCTTTTGTATGACCAACATTGTTTATCTCTTGTGTATATTAATAAAACTGCACTTTTCTATAAAAAAGTAACAAGAAAAATTATCTTATAATGGACAAACATGCGTTAAATTTAAGGTTAATTATTTTATACTATTATAGTCCACCACCACCACAAATGCCATTGTAGGTTACATTTATTGACATAACTAGTACCTATATCTTAGATTTGTCTATTTGATAAATGTTAATATGTATCATTGTCACGGTTTTGCCCATTAAAAAGTTCCATATTGAGTAATGACTTTACCACTGCTACAATTTTTCTATTGCCTAGGGATATATAGTCTTATATAGCTCTACCATTATATTGAGTTTGAATAGTAATTTTAGGAAAAAAGGATCAAAACTTCACCTTATGTCTAGGATATCATGATTTTTTGACCATTTTCTCATAGCAAGAAGAAAAATGTTCCATGACAATAAAATGGGTCAATCATTTTCATTATCTCCCACTATTATACTTCACCACCACTCTTGGGTATTATTGTAGGTTATTCCTATTGACATATAATAACTATTATAGATATCTCAAACATATCAATTTCGAAATGTCAATATATATTGATTTAAACAGATCCATCGCCTTGTCCAAGTCCACAAATTGTTTCTTGACTAGCTATAGATGGCCTCAATCTAACTTAAGCATTATGAAGAACTTGAAAAATTCTCTTTAAGAGAAAAATAATTGTGCTCCAAACTCTACCATATGCTCAAGATATCATAATTTTTCTATCAATTCTTGAAGTAAGAAGAAAAAAATCTTAAGATAATGAAATGGACATCAAATTTAAATTCAACAATTTTTATTAACATCTTGAACTATTACACTCTACCACCCCCAAACTACCACCCCACAAATTATCAAGATTAATTACGGCTAACATAATAATTCATAAAAAAATCATGTAGTTATTCATTTATGAGTCATGTGGGTCCATAAAAGTCATGACATAGATTTAGAAAGGTTTGACAATAGCACATAAAAATCAAAACCTTAAATAATAACACATAAACCTTATTCATTTATGAGTCATGTGGGTCCATAAAAGTCACGAAAGAGATCTAGAAAGGCTTGACAATAGTACCTAAAAATCCAAAAAGAGTGGAATAAATAATCTAAAGAAACATTACTCAAATTTTCCAAAGTCTTGAAAAAAATTCATTTGTACCTAGAAAAACGCTCTGCAACTCTGACGTAAAACTGGAGTTGGCTCTTCTAGGGTTTCCCCCCTCTAACCATCATATCACGGCCTTTTTGAGCTCTACAGGAATTTATTGCTATAGTCTCTCCTAGGGTTTTTCACCCTCTGAGCGTCCCCTATATAATGATCTCGTCATCTTCAAACTCGGTTGTTTCAACCGCGACAGGAGATTGTGGAGTGAGCGATGGCACCACCGATGAAGCGCCTCAAGAAATTCATCCCGAAGGTTTTTCACGAGGTAATCTCTCTCCTCTGGATGTAGTTCTGCCCATTCCTGAATTTAATGTTATTTGTTAATGGTTAGAACAATTTTGTCTCATCGGGTATTTTGTGGGTCGAATCCCCTATGAAAGCATGCTTAAATCCTGGGCTAACACAATCTGGACCCCCCATGGGGTCCGTCTGGATAGAGTCCAAAACATGACCAAGGGTTTATTTCTTTTTTGCTTTTTTGAACCTGCCAACATGCCCAATATTTTGGCTAAGCAAGTCACTTGGTATGTTTGTAACTCATTGTTGGTGTTAACACCCTGGCACAAGGACTCTGTGGTATCTGAGTATACCACCCTTAAAGTGCCTATTTGGATTGAATTTCCTAGTCTCCCTTTGCCATGCGTTTATTTTATGCCACAAATTGCTGCTTTGCTTGGGCGGGTTGTATGCATGGAAGCCGATAAATTTTACCATGCTTGTCCCCAAAAGCGAGTATGCGTTGAGATTGATCTCTCGCAGGACCTCAAAGAATTTGTGGATATTCAAATGGGTGGTAAATGCTACTTCCAGTGGGTCATGTATATCAATCTATGTAACACTTTCTTCCGTTGTCAAGCATCTGATCACAAGATCAGGCATTGTCTGCTTTATGTTCCCCATAACGGCATTGTGGAAAAAACCACTCCCGAGCTAGTCAAACCCCAATAGGAGGAAGGTTAGCAAATTGTTAGGGGTCGGCGAAACAAGAACAAAGCCTAGCAATCTAAAGCCTTTGGCTCCCATGGCCATCGAGAACCAATTGTTAAGGAACATTCTCACAATACTTTGGCTAAGGAACCAACGCCTGTTGCTAAGGAACTAGCTCCTGTTGCCATTTTAGCTACCCCGTTACCAAAGTACTCTAGCACACCCCTTGTGGCATCGATTCTTATGGACCAGGAAAATTATGTTTCTCCCATCCCCATCTCGCATTCAGTTCCTATGCTGCTTTCAAGCAACTCACAATGAGCTTTCAAATTGCCCTAAAGTCCATCTCACATCTCTCGGGACCATAGCCTAGCACACAATGTGGATTCCACTGAAGCAGAATACACCATTGAGTATGTGGAATGAAAAACAATTGATCTGTAGGATTTTTTACAGTATAACATTGCTCAATTCTTGTAAAATCAATATGATGCCCTTGAGGGCTTGGAGGATGGGGATATGGCTCTTGACCAACATTTTCCCATGAATTGTTTATCTTTGAATGTTAGGGGTCTCACAAACTCCTATCATAAGTATGTGGTGTGTGAAACTCAACAACGATGTGCAAATATGGATGTTTTTTTGCAGGAAGTTAAAATTATAGGTTTTCAGTTGCAGATGTTATGTAAGTCCATCTGGCCTGAAAGCTTGGATGTATGTATTAGTCATGAAGTAGGGCATGGGGGATTAATTTTCCTTTTTGCTCATGAACGGCGACCTTTATTAATTGATCATGGAATCGACCCACCAACTATTTCATTTGGGTCCTCTTTAATATTGAGGGCCTCCCTTTTGGCCTTATTAATATTTACGCCTCAAATGATGCAGCCGAAAGGGCCGATCTGTGGCGATGGATAGCCAACTCCATTCTCGATGCCTACTGGGTGATAACTGGAGATTTTAATATGGTTGAGTCCCCAAATGATAAATGTGGCCACCTACCTATGAGGTGGACACCTAGTGAAATGGAAGCGTGGTACTTCATGCAAAATAAATTCGGATTCTATGATCCCAACACATTTCGCTTTCCCACCTCTGCAACTTGGTGTAGACACAAAAATTGGGTCACACTCCCCTCGATCCCTCGAAAAATAACCAACTCGAACACACTCACCTAACCATGGCCCCTTTCACCCCACTTTAATATTAATTTAATTAAATTAATTTATGATCTCATAATATCTATTATTTAAATATCCTAATTGGATAATGTCCACACCACCACCTCACCTATACACCTCATCTAGCCACCTCACCCTAAGACATATTCTTAGTATGTTGCCATAACTAACTAAGAACTACCTAAAACCTAAAAATCAAAGCCTACATTCCCTCTAACCACGTTCCCGCCCGTTAGAAAGGAGGCCTCCATTCTAATCCACGGAGAAAAATAAATGAGATCCCAGAAAATCAAGAGGATCTGCCCAGTTTAGTGAACCTAGGAAATCCCACCCTAACCGACGCCGGTTACCCTAAACCGCCACCGATCAACCTAGAACTGTTGTTAGTTACCATTTATTCCCCAAAATAGCCTAATTTTGAGGTTGGCACATCTTTTGAGAGCAAGAGATGAAACCAGAGCTACATGCAAGTAGAACCAACATTCGTACACGCATCAGAGCATCCACAGCCAGTATTAGAAGCAATCACAAAGCCACTTGCATTCACGAGAGCATCCTGGGAAGTGCCATCACCACACCAAACTACACACATCTTATCAACTGTCATTGCCATCCAGCCATCAAGCTCGTACAACAGTAAGTGTTTTTTTAACCAACATTTATCTATTGTCATTTTAGTAGACTCTTTTGCTTCTGTTATCAGTTTCTACTCCCATTCCCATTCTCCCACCATTTACCTCCATGCAAACTTGACCATTCCTTCACCCACACCATTGAACTACCCATACCCAGTTTTTAGAGATCCCTGAGTATACCTAAGACTCACACAGACCTCACCATTTCCCTTTCAATTTCCATTTAGCCTCAGATATGTCCCCACACCAAGTTTTTATTAAGTTTCATGTACCCCGACCATACCGACGTCGGTTACCTACAACTGTCACCGGTTCACCTAAACCGACATCGGTCATATCAGACCGACGTCGGTCTCTATGTTTTTACCCTCAAACTAAGAACATAGCTTAAAATCTCCACCAAATGCCCAAAACAGCCCAGAACCAGACCCTGACTAGTACCAGTACTTTGACAATGACCTTGACCTTCAGATTTAATCATAGCCTAGCCTGTTGTGAACGAGTCTACTTATTGTAGTCGAATGAGAAACCTAAATCATTTTAAATACTGTATGATTTCCCTTATTGTTAACATTGAGTTGTTCTAAAAAGTGGATTAATAGCTGTCTATGGAGTATCACACTTCTTGGATCTAGCATACGCTAGGCAGTCCACTGCATATACTGTTTAACTTCTATTTGGTGGTCTTCTTTTCTATTTCAGGTAGTTCCTCCTAGCCAAAAGGAAGCTCTCACAACTAGCTGTGGATCAATAAGTCATACGCGTAATAACCTACAACCAACATTTTAACAAGTATTCCTCCTAGCCCTTTACCCTTATCTATTTCGTCAATATTCAAAGAAACACTCTAGAATCAGGTGAAACATTTTGGCACGCCCGGTGGGACCCATTCAGGGTTCTTTGCATTTCTTCATTTCTAGGTGAAAAGTTGCATGTTTGTTTCCTTTCTAAAAGGTTCTCACATTAAAATTTCTCCCCTAGAATCTTCTTTCCTTCTATTGTCTAAAAGCAATCGTATTTTGGTGCTTTAAAACGAACATTTCTTCCCTTTCATTAGTATTGCATTAGTAAATGAGCATCCCTTCTCCTGTTCATCTTTTTGTGTCATAAAATTCAATATTTCTATTTGGGTTTACAAATAACTTCATTTCATTCTACTTTTCAACATTAGCTCACATTAACTGAGGGCAACCTATATGCTGGAAGTCATTCCCAGCTGATGGTTGACAAACGAATCGTAGAAAGCATACTTTCTCTCTCTCTCTGAGTCTTACCAAACTGCACAAATTCAAAAATATACACATTCTTAAATGACATATTTTCTAGGAACGCTTGTCAAAAATCGCACTAATAAGAGGATTGGCAAGTACTCCCCAGCTCGCTACTTCTGTCGAGTCATACTTCAGAAGACGACCCACCCCTGCCTTAACATACCTGAAACCTCTCCTTGTAGATCTCCTTCTTCGTAGGAAGCCTTCCTTACCAAGAATTCTATTCTAAAGTTCATGAGTCAGTCCTTAATAGCATAAGATGAACAAACATAATAGAAAAAGCACTCTTAGGATCATATTTTTCTTAGTGTTTCTGTTTGGCTTAGGTTTTAAGGTGAGAGGACACGTTCTTCATTTTCTTATTTCCCCTTTACACGCTCCTCATCATAGTTGGTGTATTCCAACTTCATCTGAGTGCACCTGGACCCTATTTTCATCATTCTTAGAACTCTGGGTTTGATTCCATATCTAATTTTAACTCACAACCACATTTTCTTCATTAATGTTTCAATTTCATAGTAACCGGTGTCGGTCCAGCGACCATTGTCAGTTACCCCCTGACCGTCATCAGTTTTACCCAACCGGCATCAGTTGTACTGTTCTTTTGGTTAACCTACCCAAAAGGACACCTGTTTCACCTTCTTTGTTGTTCTAGAGTCTCTGTCACTCTCATCATATTCACTGTCTAGGTAAATTCCATCAACATCTTGTCTACTTGGCAAATTATTAGCCTTTTACCTTGTTTTGACAAACTGTCCATTTTCTACAGTGACCAACCACGGTTACCTGTGACTGGCGTCAGTTTACCCTAATCAGCATCGGTTAGCCTGTTCAAATTTCCAGCGGACATTTTGTACCTAATCCACCTACCACCACCTGTTTCTCTTATCTCTGTCTGTATTTCTGTGTCATTTATAGAAAGCAGTCCTACCACATCAGTACTTGTTCACATGGTGTTGACGCGTAGCCAAGCAAACACCCTCATATTCCATGCTAGTTGTCAACCACTCCCACCTAGTCCTTCACCACCTTCTATTTTATCACCCATGGATCCTACCCAACCTATCACTATCGCCACAGGGGAAGAGGAGTTCACACGACTCCTTGACCAAAACCCTGCCGCCTTGACAGTTTTATCTTTCCCACTCGTCCACTCGAGATGCCTCAGGTCAGTTGATATACGACATGCCCGTATCTATCCCCCCGACTCTCATTCCTACTTCTGCATCAGCCCCCTCTAGCTCCACACTACCCGCACCTGCCTTGCCCCTAGTCATTTCACAGCTAGGCCCTATACCTGCTATGACCGCCATGTCTGCCACATCTGTTACACCCACCACATCCACTATACCTTCGCCAACCACCCATAACATAACCTCATCCACGCCTATTGTCTCACACATACCCATAGCTACACAACCACCCCCGGTGTCGGTGACCTCTACCCCTTTTCAAAACATTGTCCTTTCTATTCCATAGTCCTTAGCCCCCATTGCTACTAGGGTCACCACGACCCTTCCACCTCCATATACGTACTATCAGCAGCCTCTCGTTTCATCTATCATTCATTCTGGGTACTTACCCCCTATTTCACTCCCTCCTTCTCAATCTACCTATATAGTAGCGCCATATACTGGAATGCCACCCCCATCATATGTCCAACACCAACCCTCTTATGTTACAGGAGATACCCAGCCATCACAACCTACCAACGACCTAATCAAGTTAATGATGGACAAGATGTAGACACTGGAAGCATCAGTTTCTAGCACCCACAACAAGTTCACCTACAATGAGATTTGTAATGAGCCCATACACCCATCCATTCCTATTCGTCCATATCCCATACATTGGGAAATGCCTAAATTTAACCACTTCAACAACAAAGAGGACCCGCAACAACATTTGCGGTCTTTCAAACATGGGTGTTATCTGATCGCCCATGATGATGCTTTGCTCTTGAGGACCTTTCCCATGTCTCTGACCGGGCCCGCATTGGACTGGTATAGTGGGTTACCTAGAAATTCTATCTTCTCATTCAATCAGGTAGCCCAAGCCTTCTTGGATCACTTCTCCATCAATGTTGTTAAGAAGGTTACCATGACTGACCTCTACTCTACGCGTCAATATGACGACGAATCTATCACAGATTTTTGTCACTCGTTGGCGTAGCCTGATCAATCAACTCACATTCCAACTACCACAAACTGAACTCATAGAGCTCTTCACACAGGCTTGTGCTAGACATATTTTGCCAACCCTGCAGGTGTAGACTTTCTGAACCTTCGATGAGGCATTCACCATGGCACGAAAGCTAGAGATTCAGGCCATCGAAGAAAAGAAAATTCAACTACGCAATAAGAACGTGGCATTTAAGTCAAATGATACCTCTTCTTCTTCAAAACCACAGAACAATTATTCAAAATCCAAGGGAACCGCTAACGCAGTGGTACTCAAGGCCGGCCCAGCTCATCCATCAAATCAGGCTAACCCCTCATCTAATCTTTCTCTTGTCCAGACCTTTCAATTCAGATGGGAACAACAGAAATATACCCCAATTGGGGAGCCTTATTCTTCTGTCTTAGAAAATCTCATTAAAGTTGGGGCCATCACCCTTCCTCCTATAAAGCCACATACTGGTTTTGATCCTGCTCGCCCCACACCCGTGGTACAAAGAGCATGACTTCTACAACTATCATCAGGTAAAAGGTCATAGTGACGACAATTGCATCACTTTCAAAAACATTGTCCAAGAAATGCTCGAGAAAGGTGAGTTAACCTTGGATAATCCTAATGCACCTGCCAATCAAAACCTACACATCTTCAAGAAACCATTTCCTAATCACACCCCTTCTTCTGATCAAACTAGAGAGACCTCAACTAATGATAGCCATACCTGTGAGGTCCATGCTATTTTCAGTGATGCACCAGTCACTTCCCAATTACCTCATATTCCTTCCATAGAGGAAATCCTAGCCCAAAGTCCTCCACCTACACACGAACCCACTTCACCTATTCCTCCACCCACAGAGGAGCACCCTTCGTCTCCTCCCTCACCTGTGAGGGAGCCTTCTGTTAACATCGAGACCATTTCACCTTTGGCTTCTCCACCTAGAGATCCATCACCCGCAGTACCTCTCCGACCCACGGAAGATGCTTGTCTATCTCCTCCACCCACAAAGGAGTACCCATCATCTCCTCCACCTGTCAAAGATCCAGTAGAAATGTTGTTGCCTCTAGGTGACCATTCTCCATCAGCTACCCAAGATCCTGCAGACTTACTTTTGGCTCTCTTACCCACAGAGGCTGAAGCTAGTGAATTCCCCATTTCTAAGACACATTTTACGGGAATCTCCATTGGATCCACATCCACCTCACCTACAACAGTGTCATTCTCACGCTTAGCCGATCGCCTAGATTATGTGGATAGAGCCTTACTTTGGGGGTGTCTTCTACTTCATGTCTCAACACAAATGCAGATGTCACTCGCTGACACTTCCACTATCTATCCAAAAATATTTCGGCCACTCGAACCAAACACAACCACAACTATCACAAATTCTCCCATGATGCCACTCATGGCTCAACTCACCCCTCTACCCATAACTCAACATGCTTCTACATCCAAACCTACACCTACATCATCTTCCCTACCTAAACCTATTACTACCTTAGGGGTCATCCCAACGGCCAGCCTTACTCATCCACCCATCAAATTAGACTTAGCCACATCCTCCAAAACTAACACCAAACCTAATCTGACCCCCAAACAGAAGAACCAATCCCCTATATCTCATACCCCAACCTCACCGATCACACCTTCATCACCTTCACCCCTTCCGTCTGTCTTAGGACCTTACCCTTCCAGCATGGTTAAGAAACCTCCACCCGCCGGTAAACTAAAAACACAGCCCATTCCTCCCTCAGAGACCTCTAACATACCTAAGCACCTGACATGACTTTTTCCCACACCTGGAACATTTTTACCACCCATACCTCCAATACCATCGGTAACTTCTTCACTACCCATGACACTTTAGTCTCTTTCCCTCACACCTCCTGCATGGCCCACGCCATCTACCTTCACAGCACCTCAGTTATCCCTGTGGGTAACTTGCCCTCTTCCACCATCCACTTTTCCCTCTAGATATCGTGCACCCGTATCACCTTTACCCAAGAAGGTGCAACCTAAAGACAAAAATATGCTACCCTCCAATAAGGTAGTCAAGCCAACCACACACTCTATTGCCAGTTCATCTGCCATGCCCCTACCCAAGCAGACACGACCAACACCTAAGACCACACCAGCACCTAAAACCATAGCTTGACCCACTCCCCCTCTTGCCAAGACCCTTCCTATACAATCAGCCGCACCTACACCCAAACCCACCTTCACTTCCCATTGTGATCCACTAGCGGGATCCTATGCCAAAATCTTAACCAACCTCCTTGAAACTTCTGTCATCACATTACCGCCTCTCAGACCTTATGACCCACTGAAACCAAAACCAAAAGGGTTTGACGACACAAAAATTTGTGCCTACCATCGTGTGCTAGGGCATGATGTAGAGAACTACAAGGCCTTGAAAACTGTTCTTATCCAGTTGTGTCCTCCTGAAGAAAAAATTGATGATGATGACCTTCTCGATGAGGACCCCATTTCTCCAGCACCCATTTCCACAGTTCTTCCCTCATTGCCTACTCAACGACCAATACCTCCACCTCCACAACTCTTAGAGCCACCCCCAAGATTCAAAATTAACATGTTTCACATTAGAGAACTTGCCAAACCTCCACCCAAATGTCATTGTGCCCAGCTCATTTCACAAGGTTCCTTCTCCACCTCTTGGATTTTTCCCTTCCTATTACTATACCTTTCATGGCTCACCTACTTCACCTACCTCCCCGCCTCAAATAAATACGATCCACGTTGCCACTTGTGCTCAGAAAGATAAAGGCAAGGAAAAGGTAACTGACCCACCAACCAATCCTATACCCAACATACCATCTGCACCCACACCTAAAGTCACTATTCATGGCCCCACATATCCTATTTCTAATGGGGTTACAAATCGTGTGATGCTTAAACAATTACACCAATCCCCCTCAAAATGTCTTGTATGACCTCATCCAAACCTCAGAATCCCATCGTCAAGCTCTCATGGAGGTTCTTCAGTCTATTGAGGTCTTACTCAATGACCCTACACCTATAGCCTCTATTATTACACCTCATCATGTAGCCTCTCTTACCAAATTATCATCTCCTTCTACACCTCCACTCACTCACCAAGTGGCCACCCTTAGCTTCTCAGATGAAGAGATCGCACCACACCCAACCAATGACCCAGATCCAACTCTTTTCATCTTCGTCCACATCAATGATATACATGTATGACATGTTATGATCGATGGCGGCGCTAACATTAATATCATCTCCTCCCATGCATTTGACCAAATGCACATACCTAACAATTACATGCATAAAAATCCTATCATGTTACGTTCATTTAATGATGCTATCACCTCTACGCTTGGCACTATCATCCTCCATGTTCGTGTGGGCCCCTGCACTATTCCAAAGTTATTTTACATCTTAGAGGGGGAATTTCAAGACAAACTATTGCTTGGTAGACCTTGGATTCGAGTCATGGGTTATGTTCCTTACCCTTTACATTGTTGTGTAAAGTTTGAGCATGAAGGGCACACTTATACCATTCCAGCTAACCCATCACCTTTCAAAACCTGCAACATGCTTTATCAACCCAATAACGTGCTCATACCCTTTAAAGCATCTTCATCTATGACTACTTCCTCTTCACCTACACCTCCGCCCACCAATGTCGCCACTACCTCAACCACACCTATATCCTCCATTCCTACTGCACTACAACTTCCATGGCTGACCCGTCTCCTCCCAATCAGCTAGCTCCCCCTCTGCGTCCAATATTTGACACATCATCTATCTTAGCCACTCACATATCGACCACCGATCCCTTAGAAGGTATTTTTCAACGCCTCACTCTGGGGGAGTACCACCTATATAGTGTCAACACATTCCTTACTCCACAAGAGTATGGAAGTCTTCACCAGCACCCTCGCTATGATCACCACATAGGAGAGCATCTCCTTTATGGTCCTCCCCACCTTCGCACCAATCTCACCTATGGGGGACTTGATACTACCACTTATACACCTGAACCACCATCACAAACCCTCCCATTTTCTACCGACCTCCAGTCACTCACCAATCAGCGTTTCGCCCACACCTTCCTACACTGATGTGCATGGAAGGGTTTTGGTTTTGGATTTTACGAGCAAGGACGTCATACTATTATTCCATGCACTACGCTAAAACATAATGACCGTAGTGGTATTGGATTTACTGAACCACCTACCAAGAAGGCCCGAATTGAACTCATTGAGAACATCACCCCTTCTGCACCTTCTTCACCTGCTCCACCTTCTTCACCACCTTCACCAACAGAGTCAATGGATCCAGAATCCATTCCTCCTAACTTTTTTTTTCATAAACACCATTTCCTTGGGGCCTCTAACTTATCAACATGAGGGTGAGGCTCCCTCTTCTCTCCCCTTCTTGTATCCTAAAATGATCGATGATGATACACCTTCCATTAATGTTGTTCAATGTCTGGATGACGAATCTATACTCACCTATCTTGGTGCAAAAGACTCATATATTCACCAGTCGTTACCATCTGAGATGAAAACCATGTTAAATGAATTGACTATCGAAATTAACATCCATACTCAGGATGACCCACACATTCTAAAGATTGGCCAATCTTTAGATACTGTTGAACAGGAAGCCATCACTTCTTTTCTCAAAGATCATAACCATGCTTTTGCTTGGTCTTACACAGACATGCCTGGTATTGACCCCACCATAGTGGTCCACAATATCGTAACCATTCCTGATGCCAAGCCCATAAAACAAAAGCTGAGGAAAATGCACCCTCGCATTGCTCTTCTAGTCAAAGAAGAACTTCAGCACCTACTTTTCATTTCCTTCATCTTACCCATTGATTATCCTCGATGGATTTCTAACATTGTCCCTATCACTAAGGTGACAGGGGGACTCTGCATTTGCACAAATTTCTGTGACCTCAACCTAGCATGCCCGAAAGATGACTTCCCTCTGCCAGGTATTGACCAACTGGTTGACCTTACCACTGGTCACAAGATGCTATCACTCATGGATGGTTTCTCGAGTTATAACCAAATCTTGCTTGCCCCAGAGGATCAGTACAAAACTACATTCATCACCCCTTGGGGGACCTTCTGCTATCGAGTCATGCCTTTTGGCCTTAAAAATGCTGGTGCCACATACCAACGGGCTATGACTTACATCTTCCATGAAATCATGCACTATATATTAAAAGATTACGTGGATTATCTCCTGGTAAAATCTAAACGTCGCTCCGATTACCTCACCATCCTAAAAACCATCTTTGACTGCCTCATTAAATATTGTGTTCACCTTCAACCTAAGAAATGCATCTTCACGGTTCTCTTGAGGAAGCTCTTGGGATTTACTGTCTCCTTATGTGGTATAGAAGTTGACCCTACTAAAGTCAAGGCCATTCTCGAAATGCCCCCACCCACTAACCTACGGCAGCTCCATAGCCTGCAAGGTAAGTTGCAGTCTATTCACCATTTCATTTCACAATTGTCCGATCGGTGTCAACCATTTCATCACCTTCTCAAAAAATATGTTTCCTTTAAATGGGATGAGGACTGCCATAAAGCTTTTGAAGCCTTAAAACAATACCTTCTCCAACCACTTGTACTCATTCCACCTAAAGATGATCAACCCTTCTACCTATACATCTCTGCTACCAATCACTCCTTAGGGGCCATGCTTTCTCATCGCGATGAACAACATAGAGAGCAGGAAATTTATTACATAAGCCATACCCTTTTGGACTATGAAACCCGATATACCCATGCCAAAAAAATCTGCTTAGCCTTTAGTATCCATTGCCACCAAACTCCGTCATTACCTACTTAATCACAAAACCTATGTGGTAACCAACATCAAACCCTTACACTTCATGTATGCCAAACCTTACCAAAAACAATGAGCTGCATGTTGGCTTATGCTTCTGGCCGACCTTGACCTCGAATTCACCCATCAAAGGTCCATCAAGGGCTAGGCTATTGCTGACCAATTGGCTGATGCACCTATTTCCGGGGACCAACCCTCTAACTTTGACTTTCCAGATGATTTTATTGCCACCCTTTCCTTAGATGAACCCGTGTACCAAATGACACTCTTCTTCGATGGTTCTAAGTGTCAATGTGGGGGTGGGGCTGGTGTTATCCTCATTCCACTTGATGGTGAACCCATGCCTTTGTCTTTCAAACTTGATTTTGATTGTACAAACAATATTTCTGAATAGAAAGCAATCGTATTGGGTCTCCAGGTTGCCTATGCCTTAGATGTTAAGTCAATCAACATCTTTGGTGATTCTCAACTGGTCGTAAACCAAGTCAATGGTATATACCAGTGTCAAAATGAGATACTTCAAAAGTATAAGCATCATGTGGACATATTTTTGACCACCTTCTACCGTTACTCCCTTCAAACCGTTCCCTGTTCTACTAACAAATTTACAGATATCATGGCCAACTTTGCTTCTCAGATACCCGCTTTGCCCGCCGACTCTAAAATCTTTGTCACCGTACAAAGACTCCAATCACCCTCTTATTTACCTCGTGAAGTTTACTCTATCGGAACCGCTGCTCCTGACCCGAGTGACCTTTGGTATAAACAATACTCAGACTATCTTTCCCTCTCCATCTTACCTCCCGACCTCACTCATAATGGACAACACACCTTTCTTAAAAGGGTTTCTCATTACGTCATCCTGGGTGGCCTCCTCTATAAGCGCAACTTTGATGGTATTCTCTTACGGTGCCTTACGAGTTCTAAAATTCCTTATACCATTAAGGAAGTTCATGATGGCATATGTGGAGGTCACTTCAGTGGCCTTGTTGTTGCTAAGTGTATTCTTCACCTAGGCTATTACTGGCCGACCCTTAAACATGATTGTTGTGACTACGTTAAGCATTGTGTAAAATGCCAACAACATGCCAACCTTCATCATACACCCAGTCATGCCTTACAGGTCACCCGTGATCTTTGGCCCTTCTCTTAATGGGGTTTGGATCTTGTTGGAGAAATCAATCCCCACTCTTCCCAGCGACATCAATGGATCATCATTGCTACCGAATATTACACCAAATGGGTTGAATTCATGCCTCTCATCTCCACGAAAGTGGAGAAAATATGTAAATTCATCAATCATCACATCATTTGTCGCTTTGGTGTCTTCCACATTGCCTCATCACTGATAATGGAAAACAATTCAAAAATAAAACCTTGCTGAAACTTTGTGACGCCTTTGGTATTCAACTAAGTTTCTCATCACCTTATTACCCACAAACCAATGGCCAAGCCGAATCCACTAATAAAACCCTGAACAAAATTCTCATGAAAGTGGTTAACGATACTGGGAAGGACTGGCATACGCACATTCCTTTCACCCTGTGGGTGTACCGCACTAGTATTCACACTTCCACTGCTACCACACCTTTTTCTCTGGTCTACGGTACAGAGGTTGTGCTGCCTCTCGAAGTCTAGATTCCCTCACTTCATATATCTCTTCATGAGATGCTCAATGATGATGACTTTCGCCAAGACCGCCTAACACAGCTTGAGTTATTAGACGAACATTGTCTTAATGCTCTTGACCATCTTCAAGTTTACCAAAAACGTATCAAATGTGCCTATGACAAACATGTTCATGAATGAACCTTCCAAGTCAGTGACCTTGTCCTGAAAGAAAATCAACATGTAACCAAAGCAGAAAAAAGTAAACAGGGGAAAATTTTCTCCTAATTGGCTTGGACCATACATCGTGACTCATACTTATGGATCAGGTGCTTATCATTTATCTTCACTAGATGGTAAACCCGAACCTGAGCCCCTTAATGCCTTGCATCTTCGACCATTCTATTGTTGACTTTTAGTCCCCACTCACCTTCTTCCTCTTTTCATGCTCATCCCTTGAGCACTTTTTACTTCCCTTCTTTCACTATGCCGCCCCCAACGATTAAACAAGAATCATGTGTGTACCCGTCACTCTTTTATCTTCTCTTAAATATGTGTACCACGGCACTGCACATGGCATGATTCTCATGGATACTTTTCGTCTACTTTTTAGATGAGATCCCATGGTCATTTCACCCTGCTTTCTGAACAAGAATCCTATTCTTCACCTTAGTCTAGTCCATGACTTAAAAACTCCCTCAGATGGGATCCAACTCCTTGAGTCAAACTTCCAATAAAAGACGACTCCCTTAAAAGGACATCTTTCTCTCTAAATCGCTATTATAAATAGACTGCTCCCTCGAAGGAAAGCTATGTAAAGCTCTTTCAAAAAAAAAAAAGAGAGAATCTGAAGCTTCCCGCAAGGATCAACTTCACAAAGACCTCAAGGAGTTAATTTTCTCATCCCATATAGACTTCCCACATCAATCAGTCTATCTCAACTATAAGTCAAAACATAAAAAAAAAATTCATCATGGACTCACTCATCGTGATCTTGGATCTCTTGCCAAAAGGCATGCTACCTCATATCATATAACATAACCATTTTTTTTTCACCTTCTCACCCTTTGCACCTTCATTTCCTACCGCCTCAAGGGACCTACTGAAACTGAGACATTCGGTGATCATGTGACTATTCTTCACCTTTAGAATAATCAATCATGTAATGTCTTTAGGGTCTTCCGTTCATCAGCCTATCTAAGGTATGACCCACCCATTATGATCCTTACCAATCAGGTGGATTTCTTGCCTCCTCTTATCTTTTAACCTTCTTCATTACGTATTGATTACCTTATACAAGCCTAGATCCTTGACGCTTATCTTTGGGTAATTTTTCCTCTTTCGCCCAAATCAACTCAAAATCACCCATACCAATGTGCCCACAATTCACCCATACCTAAAAGACCTAAACTCAATCATGCCTATAACCTACCAACTCATTCTCATACCTCCTCACATTCTTCCCTAGCTTATGGGAGAACTACATCGGCCTAAGGTCCCTTTTCGCTGGGACTATGTAGGCAGCACTCCGAGGGCATGGGGCCCTTGGAGGTTAGCTCAACCACTCTCTACCCTAACCAATTCCCCTTTTCCTTTTCCTAAATCACATTCTACCCTAGTTAGTTTCCTTTTTATATCAATAATTGGAAATTAAACCAAACAAACAACAGATTGCTTCACATTTTTATCATCATCATTCATACATTCATTATGTCTACCATTTCTTTACCATTATCATGCATGTGACTATAAAACATCTCAAACACCACCCATATCATCATTAATTACACAAATTAATGAATTACATACTCAAGCCATTTCAACTCAACCATCTATAAACCAACCTGACTCCATCCATACCTAAACCAAAACCTAACTCCATCCATGCCTAAACCAAAAACCTGACTCCATCCATGCCTAAACCAAAAACATGACCCAATGACTCAATCCAAGCCATGCCTATAACCTAAATCCACCATGCCTAACAGACCTATCATGAATCCATCTATGCATAATAATCCAATTCTATCAACACATATAAATCATGCCAAAATCACCATCATCTCTATAAATAAAAACATCCAAATATGTGTATCCATTTACATAAATCTCAAATATTTTCGGCACGGAGGCTGGTGTACATAACAAAATCTCTCAAAACTCTCATATACATTCTCACTCTTTTCAGCATGCAGGCCGCTATATATCAAAAATGAATAAATACATCATGAAGGAGAGACATACATCAAACATCATCATGATGTACATCCTCCATATATGTCTCTCCCGTCTCCTCCTCCCTCTTGGCTCATGTCTGGTGGCCTGATAACATCTCACCAGATCCTGTCATGGATCATGGCAACGGGTCCCTGCTAGTACATCATCTTGGGGTTAGTCTCTGTGAACTAGTGGCCTCACCCTAATCCTATCTCAGGGCTTGATGGCCCCCTGTGCTCCCCACACTGTTGTGGTACGGGATTTGGTCCTCTCACTTGAGGCCTTCTATGCTCTATACTCTCCATAGGATAGAAAATCTATCCCCGCTACCATCAACTGATCCTGATAATATCTAGCCTCACTTAGGGCATCCTGCAACCTAGATATGGGTA
This sequence comes from Taxus chinensis, assembly GCA_019776745.2. Lineage (NCBI taxonomy): Eukaryota > Viridiplantae > Streptophyta > Pinopsida > Cupressales > Taxaceae > Taxus > Taxus chinensis. The sequence continues at coordinate 1,459,926 of CM034150.1, read as the reverse complement.
CTGTATGTGGTGGCCCCATCGACCTCTGCCCCTATGCCTGTCCTGTGGGACCTTGCCTCACCCCTACTTGTGAACTGGGACCCTGTCCTAGTGCCTGTGGTGGTGCCATCGCCTCGCACCCTTGTACATAAATACTTGAGCCTGTAGTGCCTCAATCTATGCCTGTGCAGTGGCCAAATGGCTCAAACTTGTAACTGTAAACCTCATATCCTACGCATGTATGTATGGTGACCTACTCACTATAAACTAGCTCATCATCACCCTCTCCATTTCCACCTTATAGGGCGTAATCTGGGCCTATAAAATGGCCACTGGCTGTGCTCATGCAACACGGCCACCTCCGCCTCTGAATCACCTCTGCCAACTTCCCCTGTACCATCCCCAACTGTGTAATACCCACCTACCCCTGTAGGGCGTGTCTCTACACAGTGATGGTGGCTAAATATGGCTGCCCCAACTTGGGAGGTACTACTTGTAAATGAGCTGCCCAACACTTCTTATACCTATCAGTCACTCTAGCATCATCAATCCGCCGGTCTATCACCTGCTCCCCCTGCCCCTAATTTGATGACCTACCTCCTTTTTACCTCACCGACACCTAACTTGGACACTTCACTTTATCCTCTTGACCTCCTTATTTACTACCTCACCTCGTCCTCATTTGGGGACTCGTTATTTTACCCATACCTTGACCCAACCCATGCCATGACCTAGTTATTTGGACTTGGAACATTGCTAGTGACCAGTGACCTCATGTGCTCATTATACCTTGTGGCACTGTTACCCATGTTGATTGACATACTAAAATTACCATGCCTCTTGCTATGACTGTTTATCCTAACCCAACCCTTGGTGTACCAGACCATACCTAAACGTTCCTGCACCTGACATGCATCGTGTTTCCTGCCCATATCCTATACCTTGGATACCAGAATCACCTCAACCTAGTTTGGATAAACCTATCGACATTAGAGAATGTAGATTTTTCCTACTCTTCAACCTAGTACCGTGCTACAGTTTATACATGTGTGTGTGTTTGAATGTTACTATGTTTGACGTTGACCCGTTACCTACATTACCCGAGTAGACATTTTTCCCTTTTTACTCTCGTTTCTCACCTGCCTCTTCATCACATTCACCTTTTTATCAAACCACTCACTGATTCTGCCTTATACCTCATTAGTTCCTAGTTTGAGGGGGATCACCTTCACCCACACATGGGGCAACCACATCTTATTTTTGTCAGCGTCACTTACCAATACAAGCTACACAACAAAAAGGGGCAAAATGTAGACACCAAAATTGGGTCACACTCCCCTTGGTCCCTCAAAAAATAACCAACTCGAACACACTCACCTAACCATGGCCCTTTTCACCCCACTTTAATATTAATTTAATTAAATTAATTTATGATCTCATAATATCTATTATTTAAATATCCTAATTGGATAATGCCCACACCACCACCTCACCTATACACCTCATCTAGCCACCTCACCCTAAGACCTATTCTTAGTATGTTTCCATAACTAACTAAGACCTACCTAAAACCTAAAAATCAAAGCCTACATTCCCTCTAACCACATTCCTACCCGTTAGAAAGGATGCTTCCATTCTAATCCATAGAGAAAAATGAACGAGATCCCAGAAAATCAAGAGGATCTACCCAGTTTAGTAAACCTAGGAAATCCCACCCTAACCGACACCGATTACCCTAAACCACTTCCGGTCAACCCGGAACTATCATTGGTTACCATTTATTCCCAAAAACAACCTAATTTTGAGGTTGATAGATCTTCTGAGAGAAAGAGACAAAGCCAGAGCTGCATGCAAGAAGAACCAACATTCGTACACACATCAGAGCATCCATATCCAGCATCAGAAGCAATCACAGAGCCACTTGAATTCACATGAGCATCATGGGAAGCGCCATCACCACACTAAACAACACACATCTTATCAACTTTTATTACCATCCAACCACCAAGCTCATACAATAGTAAGTGTTTTTTTAACCAACATTTATCTATTGTCATTTTAGTAGACTCTTTTACTTTTGTTATCAGTTTCTACTCCCATTCCCATTCTCCCACCATTTACCTCCATGCAAACTTGACCATTCCTTCACCCACACCATTGAACTGCCCATACCCAGTTTTTAGAGATCCCTGAGTATACCTAAGACTCACACAAACCTTGCCATTGCCCTTTCCATTTCCATTTAGCCTCAGATCTGTCACCACACCAAGTTTTTATTAAGTTTCCTGTACCCCAACCATACTGACACCGATTACCCAAAACCATCGCTGGTTCACCTAAACCGACATCGGTCATACCAGACCGACATCGGTCTCTTTGTTTTTACCCTTAGACCAAGAACAGAGCTTAAAATCTCCACCAAATACCCAAAACAACCTAGAACTAGACCTTGACTAGTACCAGTACTCTGACAGTGACCTTGACCTTTAGATTTAATCATAGCCTAGCCTGTTCTGAACGAGTCTGCTTATTGTAGTCGAATGAGATACCTAAATCATTTTAACTATAATAGGATTTCCCTTATATTTAACATTGAGTTGTTTTAAATAGTGGATTAATAGCTGTCTAGGGAGTATCACACTTCTTAGATCTAGCATACGATAGGCAGTCCATTACATATATTTTTTAACTTCTATTTGGTGGTCTTGTTTTCTATTTCGGGTAGTTCCTCCTAGCCAAAAGGAGGCTCTCATGATCATCTGTGGATCAAGAAGTCATACATGCAACAACCTACAACTAACATTTTAACAGGTATTCCTCCTAGCCCTTTACCCTTATATGTTTTGTCACCTAAATCATTTTAACTACAATAGGATTTCCCTTATTGTTAACATTGAGTTGTTTTAAACAGTGGATTGAAATCCGTCTAAGGAGTATCACACTTCCCGGATCTAGAATACGCTAGGTAGTCCATTGCATATACTATTTAAATTCTATTTGGTGGTCTTGTTTTCTATTTCAGGTAGTTCCTCCTAGCCAAAAGGAAGCTCTCACGATCAGCTGTGGATCAAGAAGTCATACACGCAACAAACTACAACCAACATTTTAACAGGTATTCCTCCTATCCCTTTACCCTTATTTGTTTCGTCAATATTCAAAGAAATGCTATAGAATCAGGTGAAACACTTGGTACATGTGGTCCAATATTTGTGGAGGGACATATCGCATCCTTAAACGGCTTGACAAGGCCATGTTGTTAGCTCATTTTTTATTTTATTTTGATAGCATTTATTCCATGCCAATGGAGGTTAAGCCTAAATTTTTCCTTTCAGATGACTCCCCTATACGATTTCGTATCTATTGGCATGATGTGTGCCCATTTTGTCATAAAGGCCAATTATTTCTTAATACAATCTTGATGCAACATGGCCCCACTGTTAATCATATCAAGTGGATTTGGAATTTAATTCCAAGACCCAGTCATTATCAACAATTTAATTCACCTATACAATCCAGTTGGATATAATGGTGGGAAGATTCACTGACTCGAACTGCCAGATTTCTTAGAATCTATGGCTTCTAGTTACAAAAATTTAGCGTTGCTCTTACACCACTAATACCTTGGCTTTCAGTCAGGTGACGGTGGCACTTCAAGGTGATCCTTTTTCTGATGCTCTGCATCTACAAGTTGCAAGGCTCTAGCATCAAATCCAGATTGCGGACAATTAGAATGCCAGAGGCGCTCATATCCAAATTCGAATGCATTGGCTTAAGGTTGGAGATCAGGTCTTGAAAGAATTATTTCTTTCTCTTAGAGCCAGAATCCTTCTCATGAGATCCAAGTTATCACGGACAATGGAGCTCAAATTACTAATTCGTAACTTATTTTGCAAGCCTTTGTACACCATTACAAGCTTTTCTTTTAAGCTCAACCACCCTCTGTAGCTCACTGAGCCACTCTTGACCAATGTTTGGGGTTGTGCCATGCAAGCCTTCAGAGACACAAAAGGTGACCTGTGAAAGAATGCTCTCCATTGAAGATCTCCATGAAGCCACTATGCAAATGGCTAATGATAAAGAGTCGGGCTGCGACGGATTCCCGTGTAAATTCTATAAAAATGTCTTGGATTCTGTCAAGAAAGACCTTTTTCAGGTTTATTTGGAAGGGTTCCAAAACCACTCCCTAGGACCATGCATTAACAATAGGAACATCAAGTTTATCCCTAAGAAAGGAGATCCTGAGCAAATCACTTGGCGGCCAATTACGCTTCTGAATGTCTCCTAAAAAATCATTGCCAAAGTGTTAGCTCTGTGATTACACAATCTTTTTCATGTTATTATTTAGCCAGAGCAAACAAGCTTCATACATGGGGCATTTCATCCTGGATAACATCATCATGGTTTGGGAAGGCATGGAATGGGATGAAAGATCTCATCATGCCACTATGTTTATCAATATTGACTTTGAGAAGGCTTATGATCAGATTGAATGGCCTTTCATCCCTGCCATGCTTCAAGCCCTTGGCTTTGGACCTATTTTTATTTAAATAATCAATATGCTCTTTACACACGCATCTGCTCAAATCTCCATCAATGGCCTTAGCTCGAATCCCTTTATACTTTTTTGGTCTATCAGGAAAGGTTGTCCTCTTGCCTCTACAATGTATGTACTAGCGGCCGAAGGATTTGGTTATCTCTTAGCCCATGCCAAAGCTCAAGGTATTGTGCATGAAATCTCTCTACCTGATGAGATCAATTCTTGGCTCCTTAATGGGATTTTTTTGGAAAATTCCTTGCTTACGCTTATCGACAATGAGAAAAACATTGAAAATTCTATGCAATGACTGGATACTTTATGCTTAGCATTTAGTTCATCCTTTCAATGGAAAAAAACTTAATGTTACATGTAATATTTCCTTCCTGCGTCATTCTAGCTTGTCAAGTATGATTGGAAAAATCTACAGCATGGTGAGATTTTCAAATTCCCAAGTATTCCTTTTTCTTTTCAAGCCTCCCCGGTTGATCTATGGCATTATGTCATTCAATGGGTGGAAAAAAAAACTGGAATATTGTATTTCTAGGCCTCTGTCTCTGGCTTGAAAATTCCAATTTTTCTCTAAAGTTCTAGCTACTGCCCATGTCTACTAATCATATTGTTGGGTTCCTTCTAAGGCTTCCATCCAAAATCTAGAAAAGCTTCTCAATGCTTTCCTCTGGGCTAATGCCTCTACTGAAAAAGGTTTTCATCGAGTAACTTGGGATATATGTTGTTTTCCCCATAACTCTAGAGGCCTCGGGCTTATCCACATTCAACACCAAGGGAAAGCTCTCTGTTGTAAGTGGATTATCAAAAGTATCACTGGCCAAGAAGCTTGGAAGGTTATCATATGGAATGACATTAATGAAGGCTCTCCTTACAACCGCCCTACATGGAAAGGCTTAGGGTTTGTCAATTAGCTCATCACCCCCATGCCTGTCAAAATCATTCACACTTTTGTGCTTAAAAGTATCTGGAAATCATGGGAATGTGTCAAACTCTGGCTTTTATGGAGAAGGGATGGATTTCACAATGGGTTATCTCTTAACCAATAATCTCTCTGGTGGTCACCGATTTTCAATCCCAATATCAATGCTTAGTAGAGGTCCCAAGAATTTTCACGCTCAAATTCTTCAAAGGTGGAATTTTCACCATCGAGGACTTCTTCTGCAAGGGAAGGAAATCTTGGTTATCTTGGCCAACTTTTTTTAGCTCTGTTTCGGCTTGCTAACCTAGATCAGGATACTTTCAATGTTGTGATCAATTTGGTTCCTGATAACATGCTACATAATATTGTTGGGCATTCTTCTTGCCCTTTGTGGATAGACTGGAAGTGGTATGTTGATACCCCTTTCTGTAACTATAAAGACAACAAAGGATATCGATGGCTCTCACCCCTTTTACCCACGGTCGACAAACTTAACTTGTGTTGGGGAATTCACACCACAGTGTCTACCTGGGGTAGATGGTTTGAGAATGTTTGGAATATATGCGTGGAGCCTAAAATTGATCACTTTCTTTGGTGCATTCTACACCAAGTCCTTCCTATTGAGGCTCATCTTGTTCAAATTGGGATTCCAACTCCCAGATGCCCCTTTTGTGGGCATCTCGAAACACTTTTGCATGTCTTTTGGTTTTGTCCCAAAGCTCAAATTTCCTAGAATTGGATCCATATTTTTTTCTTTCCCTCACGGCCCCATTTTTTCACTTGGCAACATATCCTCTCAGGAGACAATCCCAAACTCATGGCTATGTTCACCCATATTTGGCACATTTTCAGAGGGGAGATTTTATTTTGGATATGGAAAGAAAGAAGTACTTTTTTCTTTGATAATTCTGTAGTTGATCAATCTTTCTTGATTTATAATAAATCTATGGTGATCTCCAATGTGATCCTGCAGATCCAAGTCCAAGAAAACTAGGTGGCGCTGGAGGTGGACCACCTCCAGATTCTATTGCAACATTGGGGGGAAGCCCCATACAACGTTGCTTGAGTGCCTCCTTCTCCCACTAGGAACTCCTCACCTTCAGCCTGTGGAGGCTGATGTAGCAGATCCTAACATTGTGCCTTCAGTCGCACTCACCACTCTATAGGGCCGAGTCATCGACATAGTCATTTGCATGTGCACCATCGAGGCCAGGGCTCACTACCGCACTCTTCAGCTTTCTAATAGGGATGGGACTTGCCACCTGGGCAACATGGGTGGGGGTCTCCAACCGCAATTGTCAACTCACCAATAGGGCTTGGGTTCTCCTCCTGCCATCACTTCACACTAGGCTGCTTGGCAACCACCGCCAACCCTATCATCCTATGGATAATCCCCGCGGTTCAGCCTCGCCATTCATATGCATGAGGAAGCATACCCTGAGGAAGAACCTACTACTGGATGGGAGATTCCAAACACTGGAAAAGAACTACCTGGTTCGTGGTGGCCAGATGATAAGGATCTTCCCGCCTCGGGCATGTTTGTTGTTGTTGCTTGATTTTGCCTTTGTTTTTTGTCAGGGTGATGTTTTTTGTTTTGTTACACTTTCCTAGGCTTGGCCTAGTTTGACTCTTGTTGTTCTAGGCTTGACCTAGTTTGTTCGTGGTTTTGGGGCGTGCTCTCATACTTCCCGATTTTGTGTTGAAAGCTATCTTGTATCTTATTGCATTAATATATAATATAAGATATTTTCATCAATTTTTTTTCCAGAGTCTTGTAACACATACTTCATGTTTATTGAATCATATTTTATTAATGCATGGGAGGAATCTTATTGTGTGAAGTCACCTATATCATAAAGCCTTTAACTAACATAAACATAAATCAAATAATTTGTTGGGTTTTAAATTGCATGACGTGGAACAATAGGGGAAAGTACCCCATAGTTGTGAATGCACCAAAATATGTACACTTGGTTTTACCAAAGGTTGCTAAAAATAGTACCAATAGTTGTTGACCTTTTAATTAATGATATTTTAAGAGCCAATCACAATGTGACACATAGAGCACTCGTTCATTGACCTCTCTTTAAAATGATTTATACCATTTTTGTTTATACTAAATCAATTCAAAATTTACTTTTACATGTAAATAAACATGTGAAACGAAGTGATGATGTGGCACAATCGTACACAATGATTTTTTTTGGTTGAGGAGACACCTAGATATATCTACACACTCCTAAAGCTAAGATGCACAATTATAGGGTCATCTCCCCTAGAAAACATTGTTTTGAAGTAAATAACATTATGAGTTAAGTGAATGAACCCTTTAAGAATATAAAGTAATATGGTACATTTATCACCTTAAGGGACACATTAAAGAATAATTTAAATTTTTTTATAGATAGTTCCTCCTATCATAATTTACTTTTAAGATAAATATGTTATCCATTTTTTAAATTTTCAAATAATTTTTATTACATTTTAAATTTTTTTATTGAAAAGTGTATTTTTATTAATAATATAAATAATGTAATATTATTCATACAAAAATAGTGTGGATGACATCATATCTCATAGACTTGAGTATCATAATATTGTATGAACCTTTAGGCTTGAGAACCAAAAATAATTTAAACTTAAAATAAAGATAAAAATATTTACATATTTTTAGTAAAAAAGGAGATGATAAATATCCAATTATATGCTAATAAGTTCAATAAGCACCCCACAGTAATAAGGTGCAATACATTAAGCCACAAGAACCATCTACACAATTAACGAAGGTGAAGGATCATATGAATTTTCTCCCTAGCCTCAAAAATCCCCAATGAGTGGAATTTTGGAATCAGTTACTTGCTCCCAACCATGATTGGTTTTTCCTTTTCAACATTTTCATTCAGAACATGCCTGAGAGGAGATATGGCTAAGACAAGACAAGACAACTTCCCTTGTTCCTAGGACTCTATACATTCATGTTTGGAGACATAAACTTACCACCATCATGAGGATTATGGGTTGGCGAGGGACGCCAAAAATGCAATGAGCCACTCTGAAATCTGTTTTGAGAATGACATCTACCATGAGCTCCAATGATTTCTCCGAAATCAACTATTAGAAAGAATGATAATTGGTGCGGAGAGTTTGGTGGAACTTAACTAACAATGTAGGGAACACTACTTCAATAATCTAAGAGAGACTAGAGGTGCTCTACCTCCAAACATACTTTCTCATCTTATACATGTATATGAAGAATTACATTTTAAATAACTTACACTTTATCAATAACTGAAAAAAAAACCATTGAGAGATAAATGATTCAAAATAACATTGTTTCTTTCCATAAATGAAAAAGAGTCTTCTAATGAAATATATACCAAATTTGGTTACATTATATAGGACGCAACATGAATGAATCCCCTAACAAAACCATTTTATAGGAGACAAAATATGAACATAATGCTTGAAAAGGGTATGAATCCACCTCAAGGGGATGGATCCACCTCCAGGTTAATTGAGCATGCTTGCATAACTATGAAAAATGTTTCAGGGACTCTATGTGTTTACAAGACATACATAAATGATTATTGATTTCACTTTTTTGGGAATTGAATCCCACCCTTTTCAAGTTAAGAATGTTTTTAATTAACATACATAAAAAAATATGAATAATGTTACCAGTGGATATTATGATTTAATTTGTTAGGGTAAATAGTAATTTTCCATTATTAATTAGGTAAATAAGTTATTTAGATTTATTGTTATTTGGTTAGGTTTTAATAACCACATTATTCTCGTATGAGTTTATTGTTGTTGTAGAGTTATAAAAATATTTTGTCTGTATTATTTCATACGGGGTTTTTTAGTTACACATGTGCAACTTCTCTTTTTGGTTGTAATTGGGTGAGCAATATCTATAAATATTACAACCTTCCATTGTAATTCTAATTTGATTGAACATTAATAAGTATCAAGATTATACCCCTATTTGCTACTTTCATTTAGTACCAGAGCTGGTTGATCTGGACCTATGAGTAGAGAAGGTTAGAGAGAGGTTGTATAAGGGAGAAAAAGTTTTTGGAGAAGATTCTACACTCCAGGAGAGCCTATATTGCCTCCAGCAGCTTCCCAGAACACCCATGCATCCCCACAACCTCCTGTTTATTCTCCAGGTAAAAGCAAAACAAATTTTTTTTGCCTTGGTGCCCTCCCTGCACTAGGAAAATTTGATTCCTGGAAGTTAATCAGATTCACAAAATTAAAAAAAAATTACAGTCCTATTGATCATTGGTTTTGACCTGAGTTATTCATTTGGAGGAGAGCTTTGGAACGAGTCTCCACCGAGCTCTAAACTAGTATCCATTCTGATCAAGCTCCTCTGTGAGGAAGGATTGTCTTATACCGAGCTGGTTCCTCTAACCGAGCTGTTTACAAAGGGATCCAAACTGAGTTGTATTGGTGGTTTTATTGTTGGATCAAGCCAACATTGGGCATGCAAACACCCTGGGTGAGTTGTGGGTGAGTTGTGTTTGAAACATCATGCATCCACACAATCTTCAAATGACCAAGCTACATTTGTGTCCTATTTTTTACAAAGTTGTTTGCACCTCCATTGTTACAAATTTGTGTATTGGGCCAAACCCATCCAAACGGAAGAGTTGAAAAATTCCAATGTGGGCATGTTGATGGTTACAATGCATAAACGAGCCTACTTGCAAATGCTTTTAACAACCTTGTCATGAAAAAAAATCACAAAGAGCATTCAGTAACCGAGCCCCCTCATGGACCGCATTTTAGTTTATTTGGCGAGTTGATAGAGGGAAGAGCTCTCGATCGAGATAATTAGTGAGTTAGGGATCAACGTGTTTAGAACTCTAAGTAGTGTGCATTGACTTGTATCGAGCCAAAACTAGCAGTTGTTCAAAGTTGAACAGCCGATCTTTTGACTGACCTCCATCCCTATGTCCGTAGCTTCACGGCCAAAAAATTGAACAACCCTGCCTCTGAGCCATTGGCGAGTTCTGCAAACACAAACAATTAGATCAACCATAATTGGTGGCGCCATCCAAACAGTGCTACGAGGAAAATAGAATAAGCGGTGGATAAGTAAACCAAACGGTGGCGGTTGAATAGGAAATAAATCTTCAAATGGTGAAAGAAAATAGAAATCGATGGTGATAAAAAGCCAAGCGGAAGAATACCTAGAAGGATGCCCTCCCTTCACCAGCATATAATTCTTTACGGAACCCTCCCTGCTCCTGCCACATCACTGGTTAACAAAGGTTAGCATTATTTTAAAATTATTCAAATATCATTTGATTCATTTGATATTCCAAGCACACAAGGTGCCAAGTTGGATAGGGGGTAAAAGCATTAGTGAGGAAGAGAGGTGCATGGGTCCGACCTACACCCATAAGAAACATTGTTCATTTTATAAACTATATGACATGGTGGCTCCCTTTAACTTTAGCTTCAGACCACCATAGTTAGAAAAATGTTTGCTAAGTCACCCTAGCCTTAACTAAACAAGCCACTACTAAGTTTGGCGAGAAAAACCCTAATTATGGCCAAAAAAATTTCTTCTAATCTGGCTTATTTTTTGATTCTGACCACTTTTTTCCAAAGGAGGGGTACCTGAAAAATTACATTTTGAGTCATTGTTTTTGCGGATTTTTTCTTATAGAGTCGTATTGAGCTCCATAGGCCACCAGGGCCCCGAAAAAATAAAATAATTTTTCCTGTCATTCATTTTTTTCATAATTTTGGATGTAATGGTATATTTCAGTGTATTATGCTAATTTACAGGTTGTCATATTCAACAACAAACAATTGTAACTACTGTAAAACTGGCAGTGTTTTGTACTAAAAAATAATAAAAATTTGGTTCTGTATCACTCATGAGATCTTCAGATCTCATTCTCAATGTTCAGTATAAACAGTTCCTCTGGGAAGCACTTATGGGTAAAGTCGTCGCGACTACTACTGCGCTTAACGCCTAATATAGCTACAACAACGTCATCTGGGCATCGACCCTTTAAATCAATGGGAAGTTATAAAGACACAATGCACACACTTTGAGCCCTCTCATCTGTCTGTGAATGATTGCACGACTTAAATATGGACTAAGAAATTATCTGAGTATATAGTGAAGTTACACATGCGTATGAGGATATTTCTTTGAGCCGGTGTCAATAATCACACAGACCCCTTTCAGTATTGTCTCGATACCACGTATCAGATTATTTTACACGTTAATGCCTCTTTCATGTAATGTCGAGTATATAGAAAGGGCGATCTTCTTCCACGTACTATATCAGAAGGGCGCATATATGGAAAGGTTTGGTATATCAGACTGACGATATATAGATTGGGAGACCATATACCTGGATTGATAAGAGCCTTACCCTTTATTAGTTGATTCTGCAAAATGGGCACCAACATCCCCAAGTTCTTTCTTATAGATTCTTAACTTCTAAGAGGAAATAACTATGCAACATGGAAGAAAAAAATCAAGACACAACTTGAGTTTGAAGAGATTTGGATTGTTGTGAATGGTACTAGAACCAGATCAATAACTAATACAACACAACAGAAATATTTTGATAGATCCAATTATAAGGACCAAGCTAATAATCATTGTTTACAATGTCAGATGATGTGACAAGCCCACATTCGAGATGTCAAAAATCAGCCATAGAAGCATCGTATAAGTTGAGCACATAGTGTACAAGGACAAAAATAAAAATGTCATACTAAATTTTGCAGAGTCAGTTATACACACTAAACTTCAAACAAAATGAGAAAATAGAAGCTTTCTTAAGAAGAGTTGAGGACTTCACTTCTAGCCCTAAGAGAAATGGTCACAAATGAAGCTATTTTTCCCATTATTGTGAGGATCCCTCCCTCCTTCATACCATATTTTTGTGACAACACTCAACTTGTCAGATTAGACAGTGAGTTTTGACAAGCTGGTAAACTTACTGCAACAAGAGAAAGCCATGTACAATAAAGATTATGAAGAGGAGTAGGCACTTTCTTCTCATTAGAAATGGAAAGGAAAAGAAAAAGGCAAACCTCATTACTCTCAAATGTCCTAAAATTAGAATCAACATCAAGGGGACAAACACCAAAAGAATAAATGTCCTATCTATAAAAGAGGACATGAGTTGAAAGATTGTTGGTATAATACTTATAAGAAAGGTTCATCCAGAAACTATGGACCTCAACACCATCAATATCACAAAGGAAATTCTAACTAAAATCAAGGGCATAAAAGGGGGGACTAGAAAAGAAAATCCCATTAACAAGGAAATATTGTTGAACAAGAAGGACATTCATATACTGAAGACTACTAGTACACTGATCGATCAAGTGAACCCTCCACATCATCTAGTGATGTTTGGTATGTTGATTCAGGAGCCACTTTACATATGATCCACACAGAGATTGGTTTACTTCAATGAGGGACACACCTTCAAAAAACCATGTTTCGTTGGGTGATAATTCTTCATACATAGTTCAGGGGATTGACAACATTTCTCTACCCCTTGGTTCACGCAACTGTAGATTTTTAGATGTACTATATGTCCCTAGGTTGACTAAAAACCTATTGTCAGTCAGTCAACTCCTAGATCACAACTTGAAAATTGACTTTGATATTCATTTCGACAAGAAAATTTGTTTAATTCGAGACAAATCATGAGGCTAAAAAATAGTTGCAAAATCTTCCAATGTGGGACGCATGTTCCAACTTGATTTTGTCCACAAAGATGATCAGGAACTTGTGGCTAAGAACTCTACCTCTACACAGTTGTGGCATCAGAGACTTGGTCATATCAGTTTCAAGTATCTCAAAATACTTCAATGGAACAATATGGTAAAAGGATTACCATCTCTCCAGAAGAATACCGATAAGTGTTCTCATTGCCTAGCAGAAAAACAACACAAAGATTCATTCTATAAGAGTACTTATCAATCTCATGGTAAGCTTGATCTATATCATACTGATCTTTGCGGTTTGATGCAACTGATTCATTCTAGATTTTAGTACTTCCTAATTTGTGTTGATGATTACTCACAAAAAATCTGTATTTTTTGTCTTCGTAAGAAAAGTGAAGCTTTTGAAAACTTCAAGAAGTTCAAAGTGGTTGTTGAGAAAGAAACTAGTCATCACATCAAAACTCTTTACTTAGATTGATGGGGGGAATTCACCAGCGATGAGTTCAAATCCTACCTACAATGTCACAAGATTCGTTGACAAATGTTTCCTCCACACAAACCGCAAAATAATGGTGTTGTTGAGAGAATAAATCATACTATCATGGAAATGGTGTGTTGCATGATTGATGAATCTAGACTAGCAAAGAAATTCTGAGTAGAAGCAACAAAGATAACTGTATATTTATTGAATAGAGTGCCCACAGTTGCTCTTGATGGAGTAACACCATATGAAGCATGGTCAAAGTGGAAACCATCATTTGCACACCTCAGAGTATTTTGGTGCAAAGCAAGTATGCACATACAAAAGCATAATAAAAATAAATTGGATATGAAATTACAAAAATCATCTTCATTGGCTATAGTGAATAGAATCTTGGGTACATATTGATGAATCCAAAGACCAGTAAAGTCTACACCAGCAGAGATGTTGATTTTTTTGAGAAGAAGGAAGCAGAGACTCCTCTTCCGGACTCACCTGATGTAGATTTTTCACCTGTTGTAAAAATAGAAGCTAATGTTCCCGCAACTGATGAAAGTGATGATGGGGATGATGGTGATGATCAGATAGAACAAAAACCCATGGGAGTAGTAAAATTTATTCCTAATTGGTATAATAACATGATACGAGATGCAAAATCGGATGCTCCACCGGATACATCCGCCACTAGACCACAAACTTGCAGTAAAGCACGAGAAGAAGTCAAATTTTCTTTAATGAGTAGAGTTATTAAATCCGATGATCCCTCTACAGTCGATGAATCCCTACATTCAAAATCTTGGAAAGTTGTCATGGACGCTAAGTATCAATCAATGATGAAAAAAAACACTTGGCAGCTTATTGATTTTCCACCAGGGAAGAAACCTATTAGTTTTAGATGGATATTCAAAACAAATTACAAAACATATGGGATAATAGAAAAGTATAAAGAAAGTTTGGTAACAAAGGGGTACACACAAAAAGAATGCATAGACTACGAGGAGACATTTTATCCCACAACTAAGATAAAAAATGACAAGGATGATATTTAATCTAGCTGCATAGTTTGGTTGGAAATTACATCAGATGGACATAAAAAAGAGCCTTTCTGAATGGAGATTTACAAGAAAAAGTCTACATGACTCAACCTAATGGATATGTTGTACCTAGTCAAGAATCAAAGGTATGTAGACTCAAGAAATATTTGTATGGATTTAAACAAGTACCCTAGGCTTGGTACATCAAAATTGATTATCATCTTGTACAACATGGATTTTTTATAAATCCATATGATCCCAATATCTACCTCAAAAAGTAATGGGGGAAGATTGTGATTGTGGTTGTCTATGTCGATGATCTAGTCATCACTGGCAGTTCAATGAGGATGATCGATGCAATGAAGAAAGATCTTAACTGATCGTTTGACATGACAGATCTCGGACTGATGCACTATTGTCTTGGATTGGAAATATGGAAAAAATATAATCACATCTTTGTTTCTAAGTTGAAGTATACCAAGACAACACTCAAGAAAATTTAGGATGATGGATTTCACACCTATTGCTACACCTATGGAGAAAGATTGTAGTTATCTCATTCAGATCCATCTCCTTTGGTAAATGCAACTCTTCTATCGACAAGTTGATTGGGAGTCTCATTTACCTGACCTATACTAGACCAGATATTAACTTTGTAGTGATCTATCTATCCAGGTTCATGCAGGAACCCAAAGTTTGTCATTAGAAGTCACTAAGGTGAATCTTGAAATATCTCAAGGAAACAGTGGATCTTGGTCTAGAATATAAGAATAATGATCAATTCTTCTTGACTGGATATTTAGATTTAGATCATGTAGGAAACATTGATGATAGAAAATCCACTTCAGGATTTTGTGTTCTTTATGGGATTTGGACCAATATAATGGGAAAGCAAGAAATAACACTTTGTTTCTCGCTCTTCTACAGAATTTGAGTATCATGTTGCAGGTGAAGTTGTTTGCGAAGTGATATGGCTACGTCACATACTTGAAGGACTTGGAATACCACATGAAAAATTGACCACCTTGTATGTTGAAAATGAAGGTGTTCTCAAACTTGTTCGCAATCCATTTTTTCACAAAAGGAAAAAGCACATTGAGGTACATGTACATTTCATATGCAAGCATGTCTTGAAACACAATATACAACTTCAGTTTTCCCCAACAGATAAACAACGAGCATATATATTCACAAAGTTAGTTGCACGTGACAAGTTTGAGTTGTTTAGAGCGTTCCTCTCCTCATCCCTCGAGGCAATGTAAAATTAAGGGGGGGGAATGTTAGGTTAAATAGTAATTTTGCATTATTAATTAGGTAAATAGGTTATTTAGATTTGTTGTTATTTGGTTATGTTTTAATAACCACATTATTCTCATATGAGTTTATTGTTGTTGTAGAGTTATAACAATATTTTGTCTGTATTATTTCATACGGGGTTTTTAGTTGCACCTGTACAACTTCTCTTTCTAGTTGTGTAATATCTATAAATATTTCAGCCTTCCATTGTAAAAATGATGTTATTGAACATTAATAAAAGTATCAGGCTTCCGCCCCTATTTGCTACTTTGATTAAAAAACAACAATTGAGAGATAAATGTTTCGAAATAACATTGTTTCTTTCCATAAAAAATATACAACTTTCATATTGATGAGGAATTCTGATATTTTGAAATGTTTTATACCAATATGGATTATCAATACATAAGAATGGAAGAACAAAGAAACTGAAAGGGAAGAATATAACAATACTTTCAGGTAATATAGATAGCAGAATATAACCTTACACGTACTTAGCAAGAGGGATATAGAATATAATCATTCACATTTGCAACATCAGATATTATTCCATAGGCACAAAGTTCTAGAAATCATATCATAAGAACACAAAGTTTCTTAACATGAAAGGTTGATGATTCACAAATTTCAGACAAGAAAGAAAAGGACAGTAGATGAAAATTAGAGACAAGGGAAATTCTTTTGTATTGATTACTTTCAATTCTATTTACATTTCAAAAGTATCAGAGTCCCACCGTGCAAACAATGGCATGGAGAGCCCATTAAATAGTTTACAAAAATAGTTACATTCGGTTCCAACTTCTTTTAATCTAAAATATTAAAGACTACTTAAGAAATACATTAATAGAATGGTCCTTAACCAAATATTACATCATGGGCTTTACAACTTCAAATTAGAGGAAGTGTCTTAGGATTCTGAGGTAGAAACATCCAAAGGAGGATTAGGAGTGCCAACTGTCTTAAGAATCCAATGTCTAAATATTTTCAATGCTTCAACTATCTCCATGTACTTCAGGATGGTGGTGTTAGAAGTGGCATGAGTCCATATACCAAGGCACTTCTCCATATCCTTCTCAAACTTTGTGTTTTCAAGAAACTCCTTGTTTTCCTCGGTGATAGCTGATTGAAGGGAGCAGACCTCCTTCATCTTCTCTTTAGACATTGACTCTTCCTTGAAGAGATCTTCCTTGACAAAGGTACTAAACTGAGCCTTGATCTCATGTATAGAAAAGTGATCACCTGAGGCTTCATTCTGGATTTGACAATGAATATCTTGGAAGGCAGACAAAACACAAGCCTTGAAAGCTTCTCCTTTTTGCCACATATTTTTCAGTTCTCCTAATGCTTCCTCCAAAACTTTGATCTTCCACTCAACACTGAAAACCCAGGGTCTTGACAGATTGCTCTTGGCCTCATCAAATACCTTGCTTGCCAACAAGATCTACTCATCTTTCCTACTCATCAAACGAAGATCCTGGATGCATTCACACCATAGCTTCAGCACTTTCTCCAAGCCACTGAGTGTTGTGGTGAATTTCAACTGTAATTTGGACACCTTCTCATATGACTTGAAGGCCTCCTCAATGAAGTTCAATCTTGCCACTGTCATATCATTAACCAATGATTCAATGGCCTTTCCATATGTGGCATACTTATGAATATATTTGATGGTCTGAACTTCATCCTTGTTGAGAACTATGGGAGGTGGAAGAGTGGTTAGTGGAGTTGGATCCAGGACCTTATCCTTTGCCAACAAGGATTTTATAAAATTTGAAAGAACTTGGTTTTGTTCCTCCAATTGCTCCACAATTTGTTTACCCTTCTCAACACATTCAATAACTCTGGTCACAGTTTCTCTGAGGTTATGGACCTCACTTTCAGGTGTTGACTCTCCAAGTGGAATCCTTGTGAGTTCTAAGTCAAAAATTAAAAGGTCTTTCTCCTCTTTTTCCACCTTAGGCTTTGCAATCTCCATGAATTGTTGGCCCTTAGAATCTGACACCAGCCTTGAGGTAATATTTTCTTTCTTTATAGAGGAGGAGGAGTAGTACCGAGCAAGGCTGCCACAACATCAAACTTGGGAACCACAATTTGAGAAGTAGACTTCCTTTTCTTGCTATCAATGAAAGGTTGAACCCAAGAAAAGGAAGAGGAAGAGGTGGAAGGAGCAATGGGCCCAAGTGCAAGTGTACTCATTAAACTCAATGATTTCACCACAGATGTCTCCAATGGAGAAGTTGGCATATCTTCAGAAATATCCCTAGAAGAAGGGTCCACCAAACCTAGAGACTCAGACATTTGGCCTTTATTTTCCATCTCAGCAGTGTTGACAGGGGCTTCTTCCTCTTCTTTCATCTCTTCACTGTCATCCTCACTCAAAACAACAACATCTTCTGGCCCTATGGGAACCTGTGGCTGCTCCAAAGGAAATTCTTCCTTTTCTTCTGCAATCTACTCTTGCTTGACAACCTTTCCTTTCTTCATGTATACCTTTGTTGAAGAGGAAGGAGTGGACTGTTTAGGAACCTCAACATTGAGCACAGGTTATTCTTTCCTAGGAGAGGAAATTTCTTGTGAAGAAAAATTAGCTTTTCTCAACTTGAAGGTTTTCATCTTCTTATCAAACCAGAGCTTGGTTCTTACAAGAACAGGGTTGATCACCTCTTTCAAATCATCCTGCTCTCTTACAAACCAATCAATGGTTTCAAGAGGAGTGTGTTTGATGGACCTCTCATATTCAATGGATTGTAGGTCTTCATCATCATCCTGGAGCTTATCAGGTACTTTGTAGATATTGAAAACTATGATTTGTTGAAGAGAGAGTCTGCCAAAGTACCTTCTCCTGGCCTCAAAATCATCTACGCAATCAGCCCAATAATCTTCAGTATCTGCAAGGTGATAGAAACCCATCCTGAAATTCTTAGCAATATATCCCTTGATATCAAAGCAAGTTCTAGGCTTGAAGTGATGAAGGGTGAGAGGAGAAATGGTTCTATCAATGTTCTGAGCATCCAGGGTTGTCTTGCATGTATAATTTCCCAAGGTGATAGGGAAATGGATGCCAACAATATTTTTATCTCTGCAAGTCCTGTGAAGTTTGTCCAATTGTCTGCAAATCTCAACAAGGGCCATTTTTTCATTACAAAACATAGGAAGCTTTAGAGGAGGGCCTTCAAAACCAGCCAGCCTGATGTATGAAAACTTTCTGAATTGAGTGAAGAAACTCCCATATTCAGAGATCAAGGTCTTTTCTTCCTCGAAAATCTTCGAGCAATATTTCCTTCCAAAAGCCTCACAATATACATGGTGAAAGCATCATTGACTCTCCTGAAGTGATGATTGCTGAATTTGAGAGTTAATTGAGGACAATATTCATATATAGGAGCATCCTTCTTATCTTTGATGAAAGAGAAACCAAGCCATTCCCTGGATGCTGTAATGGTGTACATGAGATAGGAGGACATGTAGAATGTCTGAGTTCTCTGAACATTGATCAGCTGCTCCATTAGGTTCTCATAGATTATCTCACCCCAATTCAAATTTTTCTTCCCTTCACAAATGATATTGATATAGGGACACATCCAAAAGTGAAACTCATTTATAGAGGGCATTCCCATGATCCTAGCAAGAAGAGTGATGATGTCTGAAAGTTCTTCCTTAAAATCAACCCTGAAAAATGACTTAGAAAGTCTGGATGCTCCTTTCTTAGGGTTCTTTAGCCATGATTTAGCTACCCTGGTCTTGTATCTATCACTGTCATGGTCAAATAGTGTTTGTGCTTGAGTAAGAGTGAGGGTATTAGCATCTTCCACCACTGGGATGCGTAGGGTAGCACAAATAGCATCAGAATCTAGTTGCACAACCACTTCACCATGGATATCAACAATCTCCTTGGACTTTGGATTGAAACAGGCCACTCAGGTGAGCACGGTATCAGCACACTGGACAGACATAGGAAAACCCCCTGCAAATGCAATTCTGTTGTCTTTGATTAATTGGGTGATGGGAGTAGGGTTATCACATCCAAGTTTACTCCAAAAGATCATCAAGGTCAAGGTGTTGAGCAATTCACATCTTTGATCATAGGTTTCCAATTGAGCTATCAAGTGATGAGAGTAGGGTTATCACATCCAATAGAGAATGCTCCAAACCTTCTTGATTCATAATGGGTGATGGGAGTAGCTTCACTATCGAATCCAAGCATTCATCAAGGTTGAGGTGTTGAGCTTCACTATCCCCGGCATAGGGAAAAAATGTTTCTAATGAGGAGATATGCTCGTGCCCTTTGTATTGAATCTTCATTATGACAGAGATAGGGAGAGAAACAACCTTCTATTGAGTGTATCAAAATTTCAAACAATCCCTGCAAGAGAAAACATAAAGGCACAGATATGGGCAACGACTTATTTTGCAAGAACGTGAGCCGAGAGAATGAGAAAGCAAGTGCGTGAATGAAAGAATGGTTACACTCCTTTAAATAGCCATGAATTTGAATGGATGGAGAGAGAAGACAATGAATGTGTAATAAATGACTCCCACACCGACTTGTAAAGGTGAAATGTGAAAAGGTAGAAAAATTTGGCCCAGATGGTCCATGAGATGCAGGGACACGAGGGACGTGAAGAGCCAAAATACCCGATCCAAGAAGAATGCAGAAAAAGTGGGTTTGGAGAGCACAGACAGGTCCATGGGACATAGGGACACATGGACGCATGCAGATCCGATTTAGCCGATGGGTAAAGCAATGTGGGTAAAGTGGAAAATCGATGAACAGGAGGCCCACCTACACTTGGGACACGCGGGACAAAAATGTCTGACTTAGCCGCAAAACATTAAAAATGACCCCAAAGACTAAATTTTTCTAACTTTTTGAACTTTTCCCTTCACTTAAACACTTCCAAAGGACACTTCTTCAAAATTTTGAAAATTTGTCTTGAAAAAAAGAAGGGAAATTTTTGAAAGGTGACAACAACTGGCTCTTTCTGGGGATGACTTGACTAGGACAGAGGGACGAGGCAAGATCAAGAACCAAAAGAAAACTCTGGGAAAATAGACCAGTGCCTTATCCATTGGGAAAATAGAGTCAAAGGAAAAGCAATACAAAAGACAACACACAAAGGGGAAAGGAAACAAGACACAAGGGAAAGACCAAAAACAAGACACTGTACACAATATACAGAAGGACTACCTAATCACCTAGGACTTGAACAACTTCAAATACTACCCACTATAAGGAAGTGGGAGAGGAGATCCATCCATATAATCCAAATAGAAAGAATTTTCTCCAGCAAAGTGTCTTATCTTGAAAGGACCAAGCCAAAGAGAATCAAACTTACCATGGCTTCCACGAGGCTCATGCCTTTTGTCCCATAGTAGGACAATGTCTCCCACTTGAAAATCTCTTGGTCTGGTCTTTTTGTCAAACAAATATTTCACCTTGTATTGGTGAGTAGAGATTCTATCAAAAACTTGCTTCCTATCCTCATCCAACTTCTGGAGATACATGATCCTTTTATCCAAAGAACTGATGAAACTTGAATCCTCAATAGCCTTCATCAAGTGCAAGGCTAGAAATTCAACTGTTACTAGTAGCTGAGCTTCAACACCATACACCACTTGAAACAGAGACATTCCAATTGCTCTTTTGGATGTAATTCTATCTTCCCAGAGGGCATCATAGAGCTTCTTGTGCCAATTCCTTTGAGAGTCATTGACAAGCTTCCAGATGATGGTTACCAAATTCTTATTTGTTGATTCTACTTGTCCATTCCCTTGGGGGTAATAATCTGAAGAATGAGCAAGGGAAATTCCATACCCGTAGCAGAAATCCATCAACTCAGAAGAAGAGAAATTGGAAGCATTATCAGTTACAATTTTGTTTGGTACTCCAAATCTTATCAAGATGTTCTCTTTGATAAAATTACACACCACCTCGGAGGTAGTAATTTTACTGGAATGGCTTCCACCAATTTTGTGAAGTAATATGTAGCAGTTAGCACATAAGTGTTTCCAACACTGGAATGTGGGTTGAGAGTTCCAATAAAATCCAATACCCATTGTTGAAAAGGTTCATCAATGATTACTGGTTTGAGTGGTAAAGCAGCCAATTTAGGCCTCCTGACAAAATTTTGACAGGCTTCACACTTTCCTACCCACTTTGATGCATCTCAAAACAATGTCAGCCAATAGTACCCTGCACGAATAATTTTGTGAGCAGTGACAGCAGACGAGAAATTCCCTCCACAGGCTTGATCATGAAAAGCTGTGAACAATTTCTTCTACTGCTCTTTGTCCACACATTTAAGGAATCTTCCATCAATGCCTCATTTGAATAAAGCATTTTCCCACAATACGTACTATGTAGACCTTAGCTTAATAGCTCTCTTTTCCTTGGCACTTAAGTGAGATGGACATTCTCCATAAGTAAGAAAATGTGCAATATCAACATACAACTCATCTGTTGAACTGAGAAAGAGAACAACAGGAACATCAACCCCTTTTGTGGACAATTCCTCATCAGCTCCCTTGGCGATAAGTTCACATAAGCCTTTACCCTGGACTAGCTTTGTTGGCTTGATATCAAGGTCATACTCCTGAACCTTTTCCACCCAATTGCCTTGCTTAGTTTTGAACTCCTATTGTGTAAGAATAGACTTGATAGTTGTATCAGGTACAAATACAACAGAGTGAGAATTAAGGACATAAAAATGAAACTGCTTGACAGCTTTGACCACTGCAAAAGCATGTTTCTCCATCAAAGTATACTTCAATTCATGAGATTTCAAAATGTAGCTCATGAAGGCAATCAAAAGTTCATGATTCTCAAAATTTTTTGAGTTAGTATAGCAGCCAAAGTACTCTCAGTAGCATAACAATAGATAATAAAATCCTTGCTGAAATCAGGACATGCTAGGATAGGAGTTTTAGCAATAGCTTTCTTGATATCCTCAAAATATTCTTTTCCTTCAGAATTCCAACCAAAATTTTGCTTCCCTTTCATCATATGAGAAATGCTCATAGTCAGTTCTGCAAAATCTGGAATGAATCTCCTCAAGAAATTTATCTTGCCAAAGAAAGAGTGAACACCCTTTTTGCTTGTAGGAAGAGGAATCTGTTGGATTGCCTGAACTCTTTCTGGATCTATCTTGATCCCCTCTTTGGAGACAATATGCCCAAGCAACTTGCCTTCGGTAACACAAAAGACAAATTTCTTAGGATTAAGGGATACTCCATGTTCTCTACATTTTTGAAGGACTGTTTCAAGATGTTGAAAGTGATATGCCCTTGTCTTGGAGAAAACAATCAAATCATCAAGGTACACAATGATACATTTCCCTTTGAGACTACCAAAATCTAAGTCCATTTCCCTCTGGAAAGTGGCACCAACATTGATAAGACCGAATGACATCCTCTTGTAGGTGAAGGTTCCCCAAGGAGTAGTAAAAGTGGTCTTGTGCTGATCTGGGATACTGACTTCCACTTGATTGTATCCAGAGAATCCGTCCAGCATGGAAAACATCTCAGAGCCTGTGACAACCTATAAGATTTGATCCATCATGGGGAGAGGATAGTTGTCTTTTAAAGAAGCCTGATTCATATTTCTGAAATCCACACAAATCCAAATCTCACCATTCTTTTTCCTTACTGGCACAATGTTGGCGATCCAGGTTGAATGATGTATAGGAAAGATAATATTTTCTTTTAGTAACTTTTGAATCTCTTGGTAAATGGTGTCAACAATCTTGGGATTGTATTTCCTTTGCTTCTGTCTGAAAGGTTTAATCCCAGGTTTCAAAGGAATATAGTGTTGCATCTCTTTTGGATGAAAGGCTTTGAGATCATCATAGGAATAAGCAAGAACGTCAGCATACCTTTTCAATAGGTTCACTTCTTTCTTCCTTTCTTCTTGAGTGCAACATTTCCCAATATTCACCATCTTGGGTTCATCATTACTTCCAATATTGACCTTCTCATACTCAGCAGATTGATGAGTCCCTTGAGAAGCCTTAGATCTGATGTACCTATCATGCTTATCAAACAAATCCTCTAGTCTCACTAGTCCTTTGGGTATCCTTTTACCCCTCAACCTGATACAGCCATCCTGATCCATTTATTCCTTGATATCATCTTCATTGGAGGGAACATACTCTCTAGGAAGAGTCTCACTTCCTTCAAAATATAATTGATTAAAGTTATCCTTAAGCTCTAGGAAAGAGAGCAAGTGTTGATCATCATTGAAAACTTGCCAGTTGTTTGCATTATCCGACACACTAGGCCTATGAATCATTTCAATGGTAAATTTCTCCTGAGAGAAATCTGGGTGAGGAATCAATAGGGATCCTGAAACAACCAGAGAATCAGCCCTAGTGTTATTTTCTCTTGGTACAACCTCAATTGAGAAAGCATCAAGAAATTCAATGGAATCCCAGACAAGACTTCTATAATGTTTCAATCTCTTATTCTTGACTTGGAAAAGATCCCTGACCTATTTCACAATCAACTCCACATCACCACGAGCACAAATATTCTTCACTCCCATTTCTTTTTCCACATTCAATCCAAGAAGGAGAGCCTCATATTCAGCTGTGTTGTTTGTATTTTCAAAATAAAGTTTATATGAAAATGGATGAATCTTCTCTTCTAGAGAGATTAACACTACACCAGCTCCAAACCAGCTGAAGAACAACTTCCATCAAAATCCAAAGTCCAAACACCATTAGGATTATGAATCACTCCCTTAGGAATTTTTTCCTCATCCTCTGACATGATCATATAGTTACCATGCCCTATATCTTCATAGAGTATTTGTGCTTTTGGGTCATCAGTCTTTTGCACAATGTACTCAGTCTGTCTTTCTGGTAGCATCTTTTTCATTTTTCCATTGACTAGGATGAGAGCATGTGACCAGTCCATTTGGATTTCACCTCCCACTTCTCTACAAAAATTTCTACTCAGTAACATACCATATGATGGAGGAATATCAACCACTAAAATAGTGGCTTTGACCCTTTTCTCTGGAAAAGCAATGAAAGCTACTTGTGCATCTTTGATTCTTCCAACCAATGGTACTTCCCTACTCTCCATGGAATAGCAGGAACCAAAATTATGTGTTAGAGTCAGGCCTAAAGTGAGCTACTTTTTCAGGCATCACATTGTTTGATGCTCCTGAGTCAATAACACAATTACTGAGTTTGTGGCCAGCTATGAGAAGCGTTACATAGAATGGTCCAATTTTCTCATTAGATGAAGAGACTACAGCCACAAGACTTTGTTGAGATGAGGGGGAGGGAGTGGGAAATAGACCTCTAGAAGTATTGGGTGAAGTTATGGATTTGGAATTGATGAATTTCACCACCTTGGCAAAAGCATTTGGGTGAGTCTGGTAAAATTCTGCCTCTGAGATTTGGATCTTTGTCCTCTTAATGTGGTCGATGATATCAAAATATCTAGAGGTGGATGGGGCATCACTACTAGGAATGAGGGAAACTTTGGACTTATCAGGTTTAGGAGTTGTAGGGAAAGAATTTTTGGAAGTGGAGGTAGAAGGAGAAGAACTAGCATTACTCACCTTTTGTGTGGAGGTAGTGGGAATAGGGGCTCCTCTCCTTGTAATTACCAGAATAGTTACAGGGAATTCCTTAGATTTTTTAGAGAGTTGTACCACTTTTTCCTTCATGTTCATTTACTCCCGAGTCATAACAACATATGACTATTCATATCTACCACTACTTCATCATATTCATCTTCATCATCCATACCTTCAGCGGTGAGGAAATTGACTTGAGAATTACCAAGCTCTTCCTGTTCTTCATCAACCTCTTCTTCAGGCTCCTCATAGTCTTCATTCTCCTCTTCATCATCAGGTTCTTGAACTTCACAGGTTGCATTGACCAGAACCTTGATGGGTGGGCCTTCAATAGCCAATTTAGGCTGAGAAGAGGGAAAATGATTCCTAGGCTGAAAATTCTTCCTTGGAATATCTTGGTAAGGAGCATGTTGAGCCAATTGTTTCTTGATAGCAATAAGGTCATTTGCCAACTTCTGCACTAACTGATCAGAATTGGCTCCCGAGGAGGAAGAAGAAGATGCTTTAGGCTTGGAGGGTTCTCTTTTCAATTTACTAGACATGATTAGATCATCCTCAACATTGATCATCATCCAGAGTTGGAAGATTAGCCCTCCTTAGTGCATAACTCACTTCAAGTAACTGAGCATTGAGGAAAAATCACTTTTGGATTTGATCTACAAGACGGGTGGCTTGTGGAATTTTATGAATCAACTTGTTGAATTTGGCCAAAAAATCCCTCATGGGCTCATATGGCTCCTTTTTGATATGAGAAATTTGGGCCAAGAGGGCATGCACATCTTCAACAGGTTTAAAACGTTGCTCAAACTGAGTTGTCATGGTAGTCCAATTAGTAATCGAACAGGCTGGAAGGTGATAGAACCAGTCAGTGGCATTTTCCTGCAATGTTTCTACAAAGAGCCTGACAGAAACATCCTCATGTTCAACCCCAAGAATCCCACATGCTACAATGAAAGCTGCAATGTTTTCATCTGGGTGTACTTTTCTGTCACCTCAGGAATTTAGGAAAAAAAATTCTGTTACCCCTAGGTAATTCATGCAATGGTTGAGGAAGAGCAAGAGGTCCAACACGTTGTCCCCAAGGAAATGGTGTTGCCATCCTTGGAAATATTGACTGAAGGGGAACTATAACTCTAGCAAGTACTAGAGCATGGAGGCTAGGACTGGTTTGATCTTGAGGACTGTTGTTCTTAGAAACTCTGTCTTTAGTAGGAGGTGTGCTTACAGACCGAGTTCTTCTATTCCTTCTTGCCAAAGGAAGAGGGAAGCCTTGATGTTCCAGAAGTTGAAAATGGGGATCTTCTACACCAAGGGATCTCTGACCATGTGTATATCTTTGATCCACCAGGTTGCAAAACTAGTCTTGAAGTTATTCAGAAAGGGATACGTTGAAACAAAATCCCCAGTAGAGTCACCAAAAACTATTGGTTTTTGAATTAGCACTTTATAGTGATCAACAGTCAGGGGACAATGAGTCCCTCCTCTTTATGGGAGAGGTTCCCTTATTGAAAGTGAGCAGCAAAGCTTATATACAAATATACAACTTTCATATTGATGAGGACTTCTGATATTTCAAATTTTTTATACCAATATGGATTATCAATACATAAGAATGGAAGAACAAAGAAATTGAAAGGGAAGAATATAAAAATACTTTAAGGTAATATAGATAGCATAGTATGACCTTACACATAATTAGCAAGAGGGATACAGAATATAATCATTCACATTTGCAACATCAAATATTATTCCATAAGCACAAAGTTCTAGAAATCATATCATAAGAACACAAAGTTTCTTAACATGAAAGGTTGATGATTCACAAATTTCAGACAAGAAAGAAAAGGACAGTAGATGAAAATTAGAGACAAGGGAAATTCTTCTGTATTGATTACTTTCAATTCTATTTACATTTCAAAAAAGTATCAGAGTCCCGATCCCAAACAATGGCATGGAGAGCCCATTAAATAGTTTACAAAAATAGTTACATTCGGTTCCAACTTCTTTTAATCTAAAAGATTAAAGACTACTTAAGAAATACATTAATAGAATGGTCCTTAACCAAATATTACATCATGGGCTTTACAACTTCAAATTAGAGGAAGTGTCTTAGGATTCCGAGGTAGAAACATCCAAAGGAGGATTAGGAGTGCCAACTGTCTTAAGAATTTGATGTCTAAATCTTTTCAATGCTTCAGCTATCTCCATGCACTTCGGGATGGTGGTGTTAGAAGTGGCATGAGTCCATATACCAAGGCACTTCTCCATATCCTTCTCAAACTCTGTGTTTTCAAGAAACTCCTTGTTTTCCTCGGTGATAGCTGATTGAAGGGAGCATACCTCCTTCATCTTCTCTTTAGACATTGACTCTTCCTTGAAGAGATCTTCCTTGACAAAGGTACTAAACTGAGCCTTGATCTCCTGTATAGAAAAGTGATCACCTGAGGCTTCATTCTGGATTTGAAAATGAATATCTTGATACAAAGACATAACAGAAGCCTTGAAAGCTTCTCCTTTTTGCCACATATTTTTCAGTTCTCCTAATGCTTCCTCCAAAACTTTGATCTTCCACTCAACACTGAAAACCCAGGGTCTTGATAGATTGCTCTTGGCCTCATCAAATACCTTGCTTGCCAACAAGATCTGCTCATCTATCCTACTCATCAAATGGAGATCCTGGATGCATTCACACCATAGCTTCAGCTCTTTCTCCAAGCCACTGAGTGTTGTGGTGAATTTCAACTGTAATTTGGACACCTTCTCATATGACTTGAAGGCCTCCTCAATGAAGTTCAATCCTGCCACTGTCATATCATCAACCAGTGATTCAATGGCCTTTCCATAGGTGGCATACTTATGAATATATTTGATGGTCTGAACTTCATCCTTGTTGAGAACTATGGGAGGTGGAAGAGTGGTTAGTGGAGTTGGATCCAGGACCTTATCCTTTGCCAACAAGGATTTTATAAAATTTGAAAGAACTTGGTTCTGTTCCTCCAATTGCTCCATAGTTTGTTTACCCTTCTCAACACGTTCAATAACTCTGGTCACAGTTTCTCTGAGGTTATGGACCTCACTTTTAGGTGTTGACTCTCCAAGTGGAATCCTTGTGAGTTCCAAGTCATAAATTAAAAGGTCTTTCTCCTCTTTTTCCACCTTAGGCTTTGTAATCTCCATGAATTGTTGGCCCTTAGAATCTGACACCAGCCTCGAGGTAATATTTTCTTTCTTTGCAGGAGGAGGAGTAGTACCGAGCAAGGCTGCCACAACATCAAACTTGGGAACCACAATTTGAGAAGTAGACTTAATTTTCTTTGTATCAAAGAAATGTTGAACCCAAGTAAAATAAGAGGAAGAGGTGGAAGGAGTAATGGGTCCAAGTGAAAGTGTACTCATTTCACTCAATGTTTGCACCACAGATGTCTCCAATGGAGAAGTTGGCATATCTTCATAAATATCCCTAGAAGAAGGGTCCACCAAACCTAGAGACTCAGACATTTGGCCTTTATTTTCCATCTCAGCAGTGTTGACAGGGGCTTCTTCCTCTTCTTTCAGCTCTTCACTATTATCCTCACTCAAAACAACAACATCTTTTGGCCCTATGGGAACCTATGGCTGCTCCAAAGGAAATTCTTCCTTTTCTTCTACAATCTGCTCTTGCTTGACAACCTTTCCTTTCTTCATGTATACCTTTGTTGAAGAGGAAGGAGTGGACTGTTCAGGAACCTCAACATTGAGCACAGGTTATTCTTTCCTAGGAGAGGAAGTTTCTTGTGAAGAAGACCTGGATTTTCTCATCCTGAAGGTTTTCATCTTCTTATCAAACCAAAGCTTGGTTCTTACAAGAACAGGGTTGATCACCTCTTTCAAATCATCTTTCTCTCTTACAAACCAATCAATGGTTTCAAGAGGAGTGTGTTTGATGGACCTCTCATATTCAATGGATTGCAGGTCTTCATCATCATCCTGGAGCTTATCAGGTACTTTGTAGAGATTGAAAACTATGATTTGTTGAAGAGAGAGTCTACCAAAGTACCTTCTCCTGGCCTCAAAATCATCTACGCAATCAACCCAATAATCTTTAGTATCTGCAAGGTGATATCTTGAAATTCTTAGCAATATATCCCTTGATATCAAAGCAAGTTCTAGGCTTGAAGTGATGAA
Organism: Taxus chinensis; assembly: GCA_019776745.2. NCBI lineage: Eukaryota > Viridiplantae > Streptophyta > Pinopsida > Cupressales > Taxaceae > Taxus > Taxus chinensis. The sequence continues at coordinate 1,430,202 of CM034150.1, read as the reverse complement.
GGGTGAGAGGAGAAATGGTTCTATCAATGTTCTAAGCATACAGGGCTGTCTTGCTTGTATAATTTCCCAAGGTGATAGGGAAACAGATGCCAAAAATATTTTTATCTGTCCAAGTCCTATGAAGTTTGTCCAATTGTCTGAAAATATCAACAAGGGCCATTTTGTCATTACAAAACATAGGAAGCTTTAGAGGAGGCCTTCAAAACCAGATGAAGTATGAAAAATTTCTGAATTGAGTGAAGAAAATCCCATATTCAGAGATCAAGGTCTTCGCTTCCTCATAAAATCAGCATATTTCCTTCCAAAAGCCTTATACTGGTGAGCGTCATTGAATCTCCTGAAGTGATGATTGCTAACTCTTAATTGAGGACATGTATAATTTCCCAAGGTGATAGGGAAACATGTACATGATAGGAAAACATATTTTTATCTCTGCAAGTCCTATGAAGTTTTTCCAATTGTCTACAAATCTCAACAAGGGCCATTTTTTCATTACAAAACATAGGAAGCTTTAGAGGAGGGCCTTCAAAACCAGCCAACCTGATGTATGAAAACTTTCTGAATTGAGTGAAGAAACTCCCATATTCAGAGATCAAGGTCTTCGCTTCCTCGAAAAATCTTCGAGCAGTATTTCCTTCCAAAAGCCTCACAATATACATGGTGAAAGCATCATTGACTCTCCTGAAGTGATGATTGCTGACTTTGAGAGTTAATTGAGGACAATATTCATATATAGGAGCATCCTTCTTATCTTTGACAAAAGAGAAACCGAGTTATTCCCTAGATGATGTAATGGTGTACATGAGATAGGAGGACATGTAGAATGTCTGAGTTCTCTGAACATTGATCAGTTGCTCCATTAGGTTCTCACAGATTATCTCACCCCAATTCAAATTCTTCTTCCCTTCACAAATGATATTGATATAGGGACACATCCAAAAGTGAAACTCATTTGTAGAGGGAATTCCCATGATCCTAGCAAGAAGAGTGATGATGTTTGAAAGTTCTTCCTTAAAATCAACCCTAAACAATGACTTAGAAAGTTTGGATGCTCCTTTCTTAGGGTTCTTTAGCCATGATTTAGCTACCCTGGTCTTGTATCTATCACTGTCATGGTCAAATAGTGTTTGTGCTTGAGAAAGAGTGAGGGTATTAGCATCTTCCACCACTGGGATGCATAGGGAAGCACAAATAGCATCGGAATCTAGTCACACAACTACTTCACCATGGATATCAACAATCTCCTTGGACTCTAGGATTGAAATAGGCCCCGCAGGAGAGCACGGTATCAGTGCACTAGAAAGATAGGGAAACCCCCTGCAAATGAAATTCCATTGTCTTTGATTAATTGGGTGATGGGAGTAGGGTTATCGCATCCAAGCCTACTCCAAAATTCATCAAGGTCAAGGTGTTGAGCTTCACTATCCCTGACATAGGGCACAAAGGTTTCTAATGAGGAGAGATGCTCGTGCCCTTTGTATTGAATCTTCATTGTGATAGAGATAGGGAGAGAAACAACCTTCGATTGAGTGTATCACAATTTCAAACAATCCCTGCAAGAGAAAACATAGAGGCACAGATGTAGGCAAAGGACTTATTTTGCAAGAACACGAGTGGGAGAGAATGAGAAAGCAAGTGCATGAATGAAAGAACAATTACACTCCTTTAAATAGCCATGAATTCAAATGGATGGAGAGAGAAGACAATGAATGTGTAATAAATGACTCCCACGCCGACTCAAAAAGGTGAAATGCAGAAAAGGTGAAAAAAATTGGCCCAGACGGTCCATGGGACACAGGGACACGAGGGACTGCATGGAGCCGAAATCCGATCCAAGAAGAATGTGGAAAAAGGTTTTGGATAGCACAAATGGTCCATGGGACACAGGGACACGCGCACAGAGCTGATTTAGCCAATGGTAAAGAAATGCGGGTAAAGTGACAAATTGGCGAATAGGAGGCATGCCTACACTTGGGACATGCAGGATAAAAATGTTCGACTTAGCTGCAAAACATTAAAAATGACCCCAAAGACTGAATTTTCCTAACTTTTTGAACTTTTCCCTTCATTTAAACACTTCCAAAGGACACTTCTTCAAAAAAATTAAATTTTTTATTGAAAAAAGAAGGGAAAGTGACGATTGATCTAACAACTATAAAAACAAAAGGGAAAGAGTGAACTTAGCTAATTATGTGTGTATTTGGAAGACTTTAGGTGGTCTAAGTGTAGGAAAAAATAGATATAGAACTAGAAATGCTTCATTGTTGAGATTTTAACTTAAAACCAAACCTGGTCAAAACTGTACTACTCAGTCCAAAGCATCCATATGACCTTCTATATGGATTTGGAACTACTTGGAATCTAGGTCTGCAACTTACTAAGATCTTCACTTGCTTGGAAATATGTGTCAATATGTGTCATTCTTCTTCGATCACCTTCAGAATAGCTCTATAAACTCTACTCAAACCATCAAATGCTTATAGTGCAAGAAGGGTTTCCTGTAAAATAAACTTAGATGGGTCGTGGGAATCCCTATGCACCATCGACATAGCCACTACTACGAATATGGATCGAACCACACATCATTATCCTAGCATGTGATATCTGTTGTAGTCCAATCAAACTTGACAATCATGCTTTAACAATGCTTCACTTGAGTTTCAAACTTGCTCAAATACTAGGGATGGGTAACTTTACTTTCTTGTAGAATGAAGATGGATACTCCTAGACCTGGAAGAATACCTCAAACCAGTAAAGGGTGCTTCCCTAATGTATGTGCATGAGTTATTTCACAGTTTAGGGAAATTTGAGTGGCTCTAGTGCTTACTTTTACATGAGGAGTTCATAAAGTGTCGGGTTACGAGTTGATTATATATGCTTCTGAAGGTTATTATGCCATGAAATTTTGACTAAGGGGGTGTGTTTGTTTCTAAGAATGTTATAGAAGTGAAATAATTATCTCAAAAGATATCGGTCCAAAACCGTACAATATGGTCGGTATTGACATTTTATAAAATCAAACAAAATCAATGTTTTTGGACCAGAGGGAGAAAATTCTATTTTTACTTCATGGACATAAGCATGTATGTTTTTAGATGTATTTTATGCAGTTAAATTTAGAGATTGACGACAAAGAGGTGTGTAAATATAAGCAAGTGTATGAAGTGCTATCAAGTTGTGGTAATCAAGAGTGAGGAGAGTGCATTAGTCCAAGCAAGTGTGAAATGTCAAGATAAAAAATGTCAAAGGATAGATTGCCAAATTCAATTTTCTATCTTTTTTTAATTAGATATGGTAAAAAAATAGGGACCGGCTCCCAGGGGCCATTACAAGATGAGGAGCAGAAAATAACAAGCAAGAAGGAAACGTAAAAGTCTAAAACTCTTACAATTAAGAACCAAACTTTGTATTAAGGTGGGGAAACTAGAGAGAAGGAGAAACAGTCACTAAAACATAAAAACAGTAGAAGTTCACCAAAATTCTGCCAACATTCTAGAATCATAAGTTCATTCTTTGGAGATTCCCCACTGTTACCATCGTGGCTATCTTTTATCACATCACCCTCAGCACCTTTATCATTGATATGTTCTTCTAGCTCATCCTCGGAGCTACTAATGTGCAAGTTAAAGTTCATTCTTTTAGTGCCCTCCTCTAGCTCCAAAAATTTCTGCTTGGACTTCACTTGAACATTGAAAATTTTCTTGGAAGCGTTGATGACATCCATCATTGTTTCCCTTTGACTAACATTGGTTTCTTCCATCACTTGAAGCACCCCTTCTAAGTATTGGACCTTTCTACTCAAATCCTTGAAACCATTTAAATTACCATTCCGATATCTTTTTCTTGAAGTGTTGGTTTCCCCATGACCCTCCTCACCCATATCTTTGCCAGAATCCTCCCCCAAAATTTTGCATTTTCTGGCCTTCATCTTAGTAATGTAGTCTACGAGAATGAGGTCATCCTTATCTGCATGATCTTTTAGAGAAGAAGATAGAACAGGTTTCTCATTTTCAAACATCAAAAGAATGAGCCCTTCATGCAGAGGTATATCCACTTTCTCCTGTTGGAAAGCCCTCAAAGAGTTTGTCAGAGACATAAACAGAAAGAAGGGGATGCTCACCATGACCTTATGGCAGAACATGTTCAAAAAGGGTCATATGGTGAGTATATATTTTTTTGTATTTTCCCTCCAGAGTGATGTACTTCATGATTTGAAGGAACACCTCTCTCCATATACTTGGAATGCACGACCTGGTAATACCATCCATAAAGAAAGAACATCTTTCCTTGCCAACAAAGAACAACTAAATTTCTTGTTCTCTACAGGTTCTATCCTTAAAATTTTTAAGCCCTTCCATTTTCATGTCTGTGGTCAAGGTGATGGTGGACTTAGACACCTCAATTTCCATACCTCTGACTTCAAACTTATCCTCTTTCCAAGATTTTCCAAAATCCTCAGACAGGGAGGGGCAGTGACTAATTAATTTGGAAATGAAATTACTAAAACCCCCAATCCTAAGCTTGTTCCACAGAGGATGATTGAAAGCTTCAATGCTTTGGCTAGCAGGTTCAACTCTAATCCTATCACCCCCCATTTTCACCAAACTGGGATTCTTCTAATTGTTAGTAAAATTCAAAAAAAGACCTTCTTTCGTACTAGCATAAATCTTGGAAAACAAGATATTAAGTAAGTTGTCACCGCCACATGACTCACTCATGCCAACATTATAAAACTTAGTGCCCTCTATCTCTATTAATGATCTCATTAATGTTTGTGGGCAGTTTATCAACTTTACACCATGTCTTATAATCATTACAATTGATTCCATAATTGGCCATCTTATCGGCACATTTGTTCCCTTGACGTAAGGTATGATTATAAGAAATGCTATCAAAAAATTTGAAGTTTCCTTTACATCATTGAGGATATTACTAATGGCCCAATTAATGGAACCATGATTATTGAGGGCATTAATTAATAGGAGAGAGTCACCTTCGATCTGGATGTCCTTGAAACCTTTTTCTTTAGCCAACAAAACCCCCTAAAGAAGAGCTCTAGCTTCCGCCATGTTGTTGGTTTGGCAGCCTAAAGGACCCGCGTAGGCAAACAACCAATCTCCTTCACCGTTCCTTAGAGTTCCCCCTGCCCCATTAGGACCTGGATTCCTTTTTGAGGCTCCATCAAAATTTAACTTAACAACATTTCCCTCAGGCCTATTCCAACTAAAGATATTTTTAGGAATGTGTAATTCCATCGGACCAAGGGCAAACTTGTCAAGAACTGTCTACTCACTAATCAGGTAGGGTTTCTTGACTTTACCTTTAAAGAGTTTAATGCTTTCCTTTATCGCATTCAAAGTTTTTCTTCTAAATTTCGAGAGAATATCTTTATGATCACGAAAGATACCATCATTCCTAGCTTTCCATAAACCCCATAAAAAATGAGGGAGGGAAATATTCCATGCCCAGACCAAGATAGGAAAATGGAAAGGGATCTCACATTGAAAGCAACAATATTAAATCGTCAAGGGCAGGATCCATTGGATATTGAACAGATCCAGAATAGTAGCAAAGACAACATGGGAGAAGGAACAATGAAGGAGGAGATGGTTGAAATTTTCCTCCTCTTTCTTACTGAGAGAACATCTATTGGAAATCTTCATTCCCCTTTCAAATTTTCCTGAGATTTTCCACAGTCAAGATTTTATTCTGGGCAGCCAACCAGAAAAATATATTAATCTTTGGGGTGAGATCCTTCAGCTAGAGTTTACCCCAATAGTCCTTGTGCAAATCATTCTTGAAATTTGACATGTAGGCTGATTTAACCGAGAAATTTCCAGATTCTTCTTCTTTCCATTTGATGGAGTCCTCCTTAGATTGGAACATGGGGATGTGGAAAGCCTTAAGTTTATTTTCTACAATTATTCATCCCTAGACAAAAAAGTGATTCTCTACAAGAAAACCTTGGTGCAAAATACACCAAAGGAAATGTGATTGCTTGAGTTGAATAATTACTTTTCAAAATTTCGAAAATCATCTTTCCCATGTATTTGTAGAGGAATCAACCTTCTAATGAGGATTTAAAGTATCAACTTGAATGTAATGTAAATAAAGCAATTGATAACTTGGGCATGGTTCTTTACATGCCGTTTATGAAGGTATTTGAAGTGCAATTTTATGTAGGTGTACCTCAAGGATAACACTTGAATCTAATTAATGGACTCCAAATTGTTACTATCAATTTGGTATATGATGTGAAAGGTAGGAAAACACATCCAATCACGAGACTTCTTGTTAAATAGGTATAAAATCACTTCAATCCATTTTTTAGGGGGGGCAGAGGTAGTTGAGTGCATCATCAAGAGATTGGAATGGACAAGAGGAAAAGGGGCATGTCGTGCCCATAAATTTTGACCTAAGATACCCATATAAAAAACCCTTAAAATTAAGATATATATATTTTAAATATTCCAAGTTAACAATTTCATTAAAATAGGTGTCTTTTTACCTAAGGAACTAGAGAAAAAGGGACACACAACAAAAAATTTAATTATTTATACCCTAATGGCCTAAAATATTTTATAAAATTAACTAAATAGTTTACATCCCTAAATATTTAATAAAATTAAGCTTGGATTATGTTAAAGGGGAGAGTTGATAATTTTAGAAATCGTACAAGAAAATGAGATAATAAAATACTAAGTTGGTTTATAGTGTTTGTAAGTGTCAACATTTCTAAATGATCATAAAAGACTTATAAGGCGACACCAATTTTTTTTGGCAAGTTATGAGATGATTAAAATTATCTAGGACATTACCGACAATGATGGAAGTAATGGTACCAATAATTTCTAGGGCTACCGATAATGTTTTCTCTTGCTTAAAACCATGCCAAATTGAATGTTCCTACTCGCATTCATATTCCTTAGTGAAAAATCTATGTTATATTTTTTTAATAATGCAAAAGGTCACTTTAATGTCATCTCCTTACAACTCTAATAATGTGCTCACTTGGAAACATAGTTAATATCCCAATATTAGGCCTTGAATATCTTTAACACACATCCATTACATGCGAGTAATACACATCTATATACCTGAAGGGCAATATTAAGGAACACAATTCTCCTAAATCATATGATAATCAAATATAAATACATGAAATTTTTTGGGCCCTCCTTTAGTACAAGCCTGCAAATTAAGTGAGTGTATAAATTTATTACTTTATAAACTTGAAAATATGTTCTTTATAGTAGATAAAAACAATGGAATTGTTTTAACTATTTTACACCTAAACATATAAAATGTACTAAAACTAGATGCAATTCATATTACATGAACAAATATAGTAAAATATAATATGAACCCAAATAAGGGTAAATGTGATAATTGTATAGAGATAAAGTAAAGAGATAATGCTAAAAAATACACAATGGAAAGATCTAATAGGAATTTACTTGAAGGATGATTGTACAATTAAGAAATGAGCTAGAATCATGATAAAATAATATGTTGTCAAGTGATCTTATAAGTTTTATACCCTAAATTTGCATCTAATAGTACTAGTAGAGTCAAACAATGCCAAGAAACGGTAGTGCTTGGCGTAATAAGTAGTATTCTAGGAGATCTAAGCACTTTAGAACTTTTATATGGTGCTTTTCTTTATCTACACTCTAGGATTGGGGTACTAGGATGTTGCAAATGGATGCAACAAAGCTTGTTTGATATCTATTTTCCAAACCATTACAAAACACTTCAACACCAATGTACAAAAAATTTCTCTTAAAGATGTTGAACTGGACCAATCTCAACATACCCTAGTAAATGTGCACACTACACTATGTAGTAATAACTCAAAAGGGAATCATGCCACATGTAGTTCTCCCACCTATATGAAAATGTAACTATGAAATTAATATGCAGTTTACATTGATCCTTATCTTGATCCTCAATACTTAACACATGGAAATTTGAACTTTTATACTTTATATTTAGCTTTGTGGACCACTCTAGGGTGCTCTTAGAATATTTGAGATGTTTATAATTCTTTTTAATAATGATAGCCAAGGTAGTGTTGAGGTGCGTGGATAATATTTACCTTGAGGTTCATTTATACTTACATGTGATTCCTATTTAATTTACCTTCCAATCTAACCTGTGAATCAAGTCTAGGCCCACCTAATGACAATGTCCATGTTTGAAAGTGATAATTTACCACACATGGATAATAATCATTGAGGTGGAAAATATTGAGGGATGGTACTGTCTAAGGTGTTTAATATTGTATTGTATTTTGGATATCATGAATTAGCATATGGAGGATGTTTGTGTAGGTTTTTATAATGTTCTAGTATAGACTTGGTGGTCTCGAGTAAGTGTTATTGGTAAATAAAGGCAACCAAGATGATTTGGAAATTAATAAGGGATAATATGTGCTAAAAATTCAAATATATTCCAATAGTCCTTGTATGTTAAAGAGATTAAAACATCACATTTCCAAATGTGTAAGAAAATAATTAGGTGTCTATAAATGTAACCCTTTAATGTAAGATTGAAAATTATGGATTAAAGTGATAAAATAAAATGCATAAATGTGTAGCTGTAATATAGATTATTATAACTAGAATATCAAACCATTCCATGTGCATATTTAAACATGATAAATATATAATTTTCTTGCTAAGATATGCAATTTAAAAGATTGAATTTTTTTATTGAATTGAAAATTTGAACATGAAAAATATAATACAAAAATACACCTAGTGATATGAAAACCATGTTCATTGTAGAAACCTGTTTTTGGTACCCTACATTGTTTATCCATAGTCATCACACTCAAAACATTAAAACATCATATTATAATATAAAATATGTCCCCACCCTTATAAAATCTTATCTTACCCCTTAGTAAATACCTATTTACTAACCATAAACCTCCCTAACCACTCATAGCTCATCCTAGCCCATTTTAACCCTTACCATCTAACCTTCTAACATCCTTAACCTCTTCCCAACCATATTCACTCACCCCATACCCAAATTAACAATTTTGGGAGTGGTTAAAACCACTTCCAAGTGGGTTTCCACACATTTCCAGGGTCACCAAATGTTCTAACCAATCACCAACAATTATTTAAGCAACATCAAACTTCTAGAATAGATCCTCAAATGTTTTACAACGAAGCTCTGACTCATTGGCGACCTAAATGAAACCATTGTAGATATCTTGACATCACTTGCGCCCATGTCACATCCTTGGAGGCTCTATAATCTCTGTAAGAATCCTACGACATCATTTTCAAGAATTCATCAGAAAAGGTAAGTCATTGTCTTTCGTTTCCATATCCAAATTGTCAATACATCACATTAGAACCCATATCAAGTCATAAATCACTCATCTTAGATCTAATTTTCATCCTATAAAAGAATTAGTCCTTTTCAGAGTAATCACAAATGATTTACCCTAAATCGTCGGTGACCATATAGAATCGCTAGTGATCCCTGTCATTTTATCATTTTAATCATATTTTTCATCAAATATCAATCTATTTTTTGTCATATCTGCTTGATTTCAAGTTGTTTATCTCTGTAGATGACTATAATAGGTCAAAAACATCTGACTACAAATATATACGACCTTCATATCATCTAACAACCCTTCATCTGAGAGTAATTTGACATTGCACACAAGTTCAGTCTCTGTGTCATCTCTTTGACACCAAATGTTAAAGACATTGAAGACCAACTTAAAGTTATACAAGAAGAACAAGACCATGCTGAACAAGTTTGGTTCAAATACTTTGAGGATTTCAAGCTCTCCATAGCCCTTTCTTGTGCTTCCTATCATGTGGAGCAGAATATTTGTATCCCTATAGATTTCTAGTCATCATCTTATTGCCAATCATGTTGCTATCATTATCACTTGATTGTAAAATGATTTGAAACCCTTCAAGGAATCCAATTGGTTCTTTAGATCAAACTTTGTTGAGAAACTCATCATATCTTTGTCTAATTTGTATCTTGTTAAATTATCTTTGTATGAAGGTTCTATCATTCAATGAAAAAAGGACTCCCATGTCTGTATTGCATCCATTCATCCCGACATTGCATTATTGGCATAAGTGTCACTAAAATTTGTTGTCTTCCAAGTTTTTGGTGTTTATCATATTATTGAAAAACCGAAATCCACCATAAAAATTCTGATACACTGGGTGGGACCCTTAGTCCCTTTTTGATTAGATTTTATATCTTCTTGTTTTCTTTTTTGTAAAATTACCTAAAATTCCATCTTAGATTTATTTATTATCGCTTCTTCAAAAACACTCAAAATTGGGAAAATCAAAAGGAATAGAGAACACATGTACATTTATTTTTCTTTCCTTTTCCTTTCAACATCACACTTTTGTTTGATTTGTCTTCATTGAAATTAATATTTCCTTTTAGCTCTTAAAATGAACCTTCATTTTGTTGGCTCACATAGTTTAATTAAGGGTTAAATGACTGCATTCAAAAAATTTCCCTCACACAAAACCAACCACGTCATAAATCAAACTTGCATCTAAACACTTAGTTCTTAGCCTACCTACTTGGGTTTCATCACCAAGGGGGAAGTCGAATCAGTGTTCTAGCTAAGTATAAATAATTGGTGGGTGGTATATCAGTGAGGCACTCAACACCCTTATCGCTTCAGGACAATGAAGTGAGGGGGTAGGCCCCAATATCATGCCTCCTACTAACACCAACAAAAACTTGGACCTCACATATCTTCATGTTTATTGAGGACTCGAGCCTTAACTCACCTTAACCTAGCCTTAGATAACCTCTTACTAGTTCCCTTTCATCCAATTTTTCATTTCACACTTTTCTTAAGTTAATCAAGATAATCTACAAAATTCTTGTGATTGTGTGGTTTTTGTTTCTCCTAATAACCATTTTATTTTCTTTACTTCTTGTTTGCTCATGTTCTAACTAGACAATAGTTTCTTCAAAACAACACAAACATGACAGACCTGCAGTAATCTCTGGAATTCCAGTCTCATCCAAAACATCTCAAACATGACATATATACTTCAAAAATCCTTAGAATCAACTCAGTATTGTATTCAAAACATCCCAAACATGTCAGATCCATTATAAAAACCCTTAGAAATAGATCAGGAACCTCTGCATTCTCCCAATAATCAATCTATGACATCAGAAGCTCCTCTTCTTGACCCTCTGTAGTTCTTACAGAGTGGTAAACCAATATTTGTAGAACTCTTAGAATCCAATCCAATTTCCCTTCACTAGATACCTTTTTTCCAAAGGTATTCATATCAGTTATCCCCTTATCCAAAATATTTTCATGTATTCTAGTCCGTCGACACTTAGTAACTATTCCAAACTTTATGACCCTTGACTATCAACGCTATTATTGAGAAAATCACTCCTTACCCCGTCTAATAGTGATATATGGATGCCAAACCCATATTCATTCACACTCATTTCTAGTTTCGAACCCAATTCCATATCATCACAAAACATGACTAGCCAATAAGCACCTGTGTTATCAGGTTCCTCACCTAGCCTATAGATGATAAAAACACATACTACTACCTCCCCACCTATCGTACAATCACATATCCTCTGTCTCTCCTCATCCTCTTGCGAGCTCAGTTGGTGTCTCTCTCCCAAAAAATCACCTAATCATGTCTCAACCTATTTCTTCACAAAAACCTACATCTTCGATCCAAAATCTAGTCCTATCCATCCCTACATTTATACCACATATCAACACAAGTGTCATTGCTAATAATCTTCCCTTTTCATAATAAGAATCCACCATGTCAATCTCACAGTATAGTTATATCTCTTCTCAATATATCCCACAACCATCACAACCTCCTGTCAACATGTCTATTCCTCCTCCCTATCAATACATCCAATATTCATAACCATTAGTATCTCAATACAATTATAATATCCCAACAAGTATTCCTCCTTCTTAAAATATTTTGTTACCATATCACTTGTATCATCAATCAACCCCTCACACCTATAATCAATCCATTCCTTCATATTTAACATAACATAACCACCTCAGAATGATCCCATGAAGGTGTTATTAAGTAGAATAGCTAGCATTGTAGCTACCACTATAGGACCTAAAAACAAGTATTTCATATGAAAAAATATGTGACAGAACCTATCAACCCATCCAGTACCTTTTAAGGCCTATCCTCCATGCTAGGAAATCCCAAAATTCATCTAATTCTACAGTAGGGAGGATCTATAACAACATATCAAGGGCCTTCCATCATGCATGTTATCTTATCTCTCATGACCATGATATGATGTTGAAGACACTCCCTATGTCCTTGGCTAGCCCTGCCCTTGACTAGTACAACAATATCCTGCAACATTCTCTTTTCTCATTCACATACAACTCACATGAAGTTATTTCCTAGAACACTTATCCATTAACATTGCTCATAAAATATCCATCACTAGATCTCTATGCCGTCAAAAAATTTGAATAAAAGTTCCATTAATTGATTTCATTTCGCTAGATGGCGAGAGAATTATCAACCAACTGTCCTTCTCTCTTCCACAAACTAATATGATTAAACTATTTTATTGATCATGTACCAAACACATATCATTAACTCTTCAAATTCATTCCTTCCAAAAATTTGACAAGGAATTTACCATGGCCCAGAAAACTAGAACTCCGTATGCCTTGAAGAATGGTAAGTTTAAACTATGCAATCTAAAAAAATAAAAATTGAGTCCTTTTTTGAAACTTCTTCCAACAATGACAGTAAATCTAAAGTGTTAGAAAAAACATTTTGTTTTAAAAAATTGCATCCAAAGGTCATTCAGACTCCATGACCGATCTAGGCCTCAACATAAAGACACACCAATAAGGAAGTCCTATAGCAGTATCTTTGAAAAAATTATTTCCACTTGTATGATCAAGATCCCTCCCATCCGACCCATTGACATATCCAATTCCAAACCATCATGGTATAGGGATGATGATTATTGTAAATACCATTAATTATAGGGACACAACTTCGAGAAATGTCATTCATTCAGAAATTTCCTCCGATACCTTATCTACCACGGTAAATTACAACTTGAGAATCCAAATGCACCTCTGAATAAAAAATAGGATGTGTTTAAATAACCCTTCCCTAATCACCCCCCAACCAGTAATAAACCTTATTCTAATTCCATAGGGTATTATCATACCATTAATATTGTCAACAAGTCCTCACCCACGTTTGTAGCACCATCAATTTCCATAGCTAGAACATCTATCAAATAACATGGCCCTTAAAATATCTACACCACTGACATCCTAAGCCCATCCACATCACAACATACAAACCATACCACATCCAATAGCAAACACAATTCCCACATCGTTCCTTCGGAATCACTAGAAAATAATCCTGACATCGAAATCTTCAATATTTCTTTCCAAGACCACATCACTCAACAACGAGTTAAAAGTCTCGGTAATCCAACATAAAAACATACAAATCACTTGTCTCAAAAATAGAAATCTTTCTAGACACTCGCCATACAAGCACACCACAGGATAACATGTTTGTACCTTTTATTTTAAGGCCTCATCCTTCATCAAAATTTACAATCACCATAAAAAATCATAAACCCATCTCATAACCAACACGTAAATATGCCTCACACGACACTGCTCCAACATCTTAGGTTCCTAAAATGTCAAACAATATCCTACATTCTTCATCCTTGTCATTAGGATATTACATAAACATCATTGAAAAAATCATACGATCATTAGTCATAAAATTACCCTTTATTAAGCTCTATGATCCTCGAGGGTTCCTGGTATAACTATGAGACATTATGCACTTATCATCAAATACCAGGACACTATATAGAGGACTACAAAGCCCTTCATGCCATAATATGAAAAATCACTAGAAAAGGAATTATCCCCATAGATAAAAAATCATCCTAATCCATCCGCCGACCTTGATACAACCAAATCCCAACATCAAAGAATATTGACTTCGCAAATCCCTAAACATATAAATTCAAAATCATTGTTTGATATCATATCTAATCAAAAGAAGGCTTCTTCTAATAAATCCCCTTGCTTCCAGATAAATTTCATCCATATAATAACAAGAACACCTACAAAATATTTGAAATACTACCCTAAATTATTTGTCTCTATCACTCCTTCCAAGTCACCCAACCCATCAAATTCTAAATACAAAGTGTCCATTCTTGCAGCACCTCAAACTTAATCCACTATATCCATACAAAACACAATCCTTAAAAAAGTACATCAAGCTCCTATTAAGATGTCTCTTTATGAGATCGTTCAAAAGAATCCACAATTTCGAAAAGCCATGATTAAATCCCTTCAGGCCATTTCAGTACCATCAAACGACGCTCAAGATTTTTATAACCTTACTGGCACACTTAAAATGTATATTTTTATTGCATTGGACAACACTAAAATCCCCTCATTACAACCTGAGGATCGTGACCTTCCTCTCTTCATCACCACCCAAATCAATGACAATCTCATTGAGAGAGTAATGATCGATAATGAAACTAAAATTAATATAATATCATCTCATGACTTTAAACAAATACAATTACTTAGTACCATAGTTGTTCAATCAACTGCCATTCTCAGTGCTTTCAATGACATTGTTGCCCCTACACTAGGTACATTCATTCTACCTATCAAAATAGGTGTTAAAAGCCTCCATGAGCTCTTCTATCTTGTAAATGGAGAGTTCCAATATAATATACTAGTAGGTTGTCCCTAGATATACGCTATGCGTTGTGTCCCATTCATATTACACATGTGTTTAAAATATGAACACAAGGGTAAAACCTTTACAGTTCCTGCTGATCTAAATCCATTAAAATCTTGTCACATGACCTAAAAACCTAACGACATGTTGTTTCCATTACAAAATTCCATGTATTACGATTAAGCTTCTACAAGCTCTTCAATTCCCTCATCCAAACTACCAGATGATCGATCCTTCAAAGATGACATGCAACATATTTCGTAAGGAACCCTCAATACAATCCCTATGCCTAAAACATATGGGAGACCTGAGAAACAACCAATCTATGAGCCTAATGTAGGAAATATCATTTCCTTCCCCCCATCAATGTTATTACACTTGGACCAACTTATCAAGATAATGGTAAGACTAAAGCCATTCCCCTAATGTTAACTCATATTATAGAGGAATATTCCCCTACCATCGACATTCCCCACTGTCACGACAATGAAGTTATCTTAACTTATATGGGTACTGAGGATCACTATCTTCAAAATACCATACCTTCTGATATGTCTATGCTTATTAATGAATCAACCACTAATGCTAATATTTGCACATTGTAAGAGCCGCACATTTTCAAAATCAGGAAAACCCTAGACTCTCATGAACTCCAAAAATTCACCACTTTCTTAACCAAACACAGTTAAACCTTCAGACGGTCCTATATTGACATGCCTAACATAGACCCTAACATAAATATCCACAACATCGTTACCATCCAAGATGTTAAACCTATAAATAAAAATCTTTGTAGGATGCACCTTCATGTTGTACTACTAGTCAAGGAAGAACTTCAACATATTCTTTTAGTGAACTTCATATTATTTATCGATTATCCAAAATGGGTTTCTAACATTGTACCCCTCATTAAATCCACTAGAAAATTATGTATTTGCATGGGATTATGAGATTTGAACCTCGCTTTCCTTAAAGATGATTTTCCCTTACCAAACATTAACCAACTCTTCGATTTAAAAACAAACCATGAGTTGCTATCGCTTATGGATTGTCTTTTTGGTTACAATTAAATCCTTATTGCACCAGAAGATATATACAAGAAATTGTTTATAACCCTGTGGGGTACCTTCTCTTATAGAGTAATGCCTTTTGGCCCAAAAAATGTAGGAGCCACTTAAAAATGCACCATAACCTACATCTTTCATGATCTCATCCAAAAAACTGTAGAGGACTACGTCGAAAATCTCTTAGGTGAATCCAAACAACGAAGAGACCACATAACTGTTCTTGACATGGTATTTGTGTGTCTTTTACACTTCGTTCTCCATCTTAATCATGTTAATGTGTTTTTAAAGTTCTCATAGGAAAATACTGGGATTCCTAATATCTATCAAGGGAATTGAAGTTGACCACACTAAATTCAAATCCATCATTGAAATGCCTCCACCATCTAATCTCAAATATCTTCACATCCTACAAGGAAAGCTTCATTCTATCCATCATTTCATCTCTATATTATCCAACTGCTACCAACCTTTCCATCACCTTCACAGAAAAAACATTCACTTTAAGTGGGATGATAATTGTCAATAGGTCTTCGACACCCTCAAACAATGTCTTTTATCATCACCAATACTTATACCTCCACACGAGGGGGAGTTGTTCTATCTTTATATCTCTGAAACTGATCATGTCTTGGGAACCATGTTGGAACATAAAAATAAAAAAGGTGAAGAAATTTTTTTCTATTACATTAGCCACACACTTCATGAATATGAAACTCGCTATTCAAAATTCGAAGAAATGTATTATGCCTTATACTTTGCAACTTCCAAAATCTGTCACTACCTTAATCAAACCACCTATGTTTCCACAAACTTTAATCCATTCAAAAATATGAATTCTAAGCCTTATCACAATGATCACATCACTAGATGGCTCATGATCATGAATGAATTTGACCTGACACGTCATTTCTGATCAACTCACTGAAGCTCCTCTTCCTACTAATCAACTATCTTGTGAAAATTTTCCAGACGAATTTATCAACACTTTGGATCATGAAAACACCCCTCTTAAAATTACCTTATTATTTGATGGGTCCAAATGTAGGCAAGGGGGAGGTGCCAAAATAGTCATACTACCCCCATGGGACACTCGTATTACATTATTCTTCAAATTAAATTTTTAATGCACTAATAACATAGTGGTATACGAGGCTCTCATCATAGGACTTCAAACCGCCACCTTTCTTGGTACAAAAAATCCAATAAATCTATGGAGACTCACAACTTTTCATTAATAAAATCAAAGGGATCTACCAATGTAAAAACGAGGTTGTACAAAACTTCAAAACCATCGTCGAAGACTTACTGCAACTATTTGACCATTCCAAAAGTCAAACCACCCCTCGCTCATCTAACAAATTCACAGGCACCATGGCTTCACTTGCTTCCCTCATCTCTTTATCACCAGATGATTCCAAACTCTTTGTAATCTTACACAAACATTGATCTACCAACCATCAATCCCATAATATTGGAGAAGTACCATGGATCTACTGGTTCAAAGAATGCATAGGTGAATGATGTGAGATGTGAATTGTTCCAAGAAAAAACAACCAAGCATACAAGACTACAAATTATGAAAATATAAGAGATATCATTGTAATAACACAAAAATAGCTCTAACTCAATACGATCTATGCTACATATGATAGAATGATGCAAGTCATGTACATATAGGAGGTGAATGTGTAACCTTTTCCTATATTAGTGGGGAATAACTCTCACTAATTGATACTAGAAGTAGAGTTGACTCCACACAACTAGTAAGCTAACTTAGCACAATTGATAAGCTAACTCAACAAAACTGACACCTAATAAAGGATATCCCATGCGTGTAGGAAAGATCTAACTAAATTAAAAAAAAAGGAAAATGAATATCCTACACCAACACCCGCCATAAACACATCTTAGGTGGGAAGTGAAAAGGAAAATTAGTCCTGACAATAAGGCCTGATGAGGTACCCATGAAAAGAGTTTGCGAGAATCGAATCGGAAACGAGGCACCATGAAGTAGTTGTACTCCAACAGAATCGTGATAGCTCTAGCATAATTGCAAGAAAGAATCAATCAGTAATGGAAGAACTTGCACAACAGAAACAAAGATTACACATAGAGGAAAGACAATGGAGTGTTTTGGCATGCTCATATATGAATAGTAAATGAGTACATATAGGGCGTTGAGTAACCCTAGTGCATGACACACATGAAACCCTAAACCTAAGCCTAAACCTAATGCTAAACCTAACCCATGTGAGATGACCTTCCCATATGAGAGGAGGACACATAGGATAACTCACACTAACACCCCCCCCTTCATCGAAGCTGGGGTAGCAGCTAGAGACAGACGAAAAAGGAAGACACCCCTAAACAACTAAGAAAGATGTGTCAATGGGGCCTGAAAACTAAAGGCCTGATAAGGTGCCCATATACAAACAAAATCTTCCTAGAAGAATAAGAAGAAGAGAAGGACTACATATCTTGAAGGAGATGAGCAGTTGCAGAAGACCTCACCCTAAGAAGACAACTGTAAGTGAAGAAACTTCATCTCAGTGAAGGGATTGGTGAATAAATATACAATCTGATCAGATGCCTGAATGTACTGAATGTCAATGATACCATCATGAATAAGCTCTCGTATGAAGTGCATATAGATCTCAATGTGCTTTGTCTGCTGATGTTGAACTGGATTTTTTCAAATAGAGATTGTGCTCGTGTTATCATAGTAGATAATGGTAGGCCACCAAAAGTGGATGCCAAACTCTGTCAGAATACCCTGAAGACAAATAGATTCTGTGGTAGTGTTAACTGCTCCTCTGTATTCTGTCTCTGTAGATGATATCGCAATTGCATTCTGCTTCTTGCTAGACCAACTAATGGGGCCCAAACCAAGAGAGAAACTATAGCCAGAAGTATATTTTTGATGATCTAAGTCACCCGGCCCAATTAGAATCTGTAAATCCAATCAATTCAATATCTACCCCTCCATGATAGTGAATGCCATCACCATAAGTGCCATGAACATAATGAAGGATCCGTTTAGCTGCTTTCTAATGCAGCTCATGTGGATCCTACATGAATCTGGACACGATCCCAACAACATACGATAAATCTGGTTGAGTGTGAGTAAAGTAAATTAAGCTCCCCACCAACTATCGATAAAGAGTACCATCAACCAAGGGAGTAGAGCAATCTGAAACCAACTTAACCCCGGAAATAAAAGAAGTAGGAGAAGACTTGCAATTGGACATCTGAAAATGAGCTAGCAAATCAAGAGCATACTTAGGTTGCAAAATCAAGATTCCCAAGTCATATTGTGAAATCTGGATCCTAAGGAAGTAATGAAGCAGACCTAAGTCAGTCATGGAAAACTTGTTGGCCAAGGCAATCTTCACAAAATCAATAATAGAGGAAGACTTTCCTGTGATCAACAAGTCATCAACATAGAGAAAAAGAATGAGTATGGAGTCATATTGCTATAGAATATAATTGTTTGGATCAGAGTGACACCTAGTAAACCCTGATGTAAGTAAAAAGGAGTCCATCTTGGCATACCAAGCCTGAGGGGCTTGTTTAAGGCCATAAAGAGACTTCTTTAACTTACAAACGAGGGAGGGATCTTGGACATAACCCAGAGGTTGTTCCATATAGATCTCTTCCTCTAGGTCACCATGAAGGAAGGCACTCTTAACGTCCATTTGATGCACTTTCCATCTGTTCACTACAGCAATGGCTAGGGTCAGTCGAATAGAAGTCATCTTCACAACCAGAGCAAAGGTTTCAGTATAATCAACCCCAGCTATCTAGGAGAAACCCTTAGCTACTAATCGTGCTTTAAACTTTTCGACGTCTCCATCTACTCCATACTTTGTTCGGAACACCCACTTACATCGAATGATTTTTCTTCCTTTCGGAAGAGTGGTGAGATCCCAAGTATCGTTCTTCATGAGAGAGGAATACTTCTTGTCCATGGTAGAATCCCGCTTAGGAATACTAGAAGCCTCTTGGAAAGACTGTGGATCAGAAGCAGAGGTAAAGAAAGAGTGGGGTCCAGTGAAATTTGAGCAAGTACGTCTCATACCTGAAGTATCTCCAACTAAATCTCTAGCACTTTCCAAAGTTTTCCTGGCCCAAAGGGGACCAGGAGGATCAGGCTCAGAGTTGGAAGATTCTTCACTTGAGTGAGAAGGGACATAGTCCTCATCATCACTACTGTCAGAATCAGAAGACTCAAAGTTCTGATGGTCAGGAGGATCAGGAAGAGGAGCACGCTCAACAACATCATCATCTGATGAGTCAGAATCAGAATCAGTGAGCTGAAGAACCTCAATAGGTGGAGAAGGAGAAGTTGAAGAAGACTCATCGAACTTAACACTTCTCTCGATATACAACTCATGAGAAGTAGGATTCATCAATCGATATCCCTTCATGCCATCAGGATACCCTACAAAGATACAAGGTTTGGATTGTGGTTCCAAAGCCTTACGTTTCTTCTTGGGAATCCAAGCCATAGCCTTGGATCCGAAGACTCAAAAGTGCTCAATATCAGGCTTGCGTCCAAACTAGGCTTCAAATGGTGTCATCCCTTTTATTGCCTTGTGTGGAACATGGTTCTGAATGTAATTTGTACAATTCACTGCTTTGGCCCAATACTGCGGAGGAAGAGACTTCGAGAGAATCATACAAGTGGCCATCTCCTTAAGAATATGGTTCTTTCTTTCTGTGACTCCATTCTGCGAAGGGCTATAAGAAACTGTATGTTGCAAAGATGTCCCTTAAGAAGTACAAAAATAAATGAACCTATTGTTTACATATTCACCTCCATTTTTGGTTCGAAGAACCTTGATAGACTGTTCCGCCTGTTTCTCAGCAAGAGCCTTAAAGTCCTGAAAATGTTAAAAGACTTCAGACTTAAGCTTAAGAAAATATACCCAAGTATATCGTGAATAGTCATTAATGAAGGTTAGCACATAAAGAGCTCTAGTAAACGAAGGAGAAGGAAATGGACCAGAAACATCGCTATGAACAAGATCTAACGGACGAGTGGCTCTCCAAGCTTTTCCTTTGTCAAAGTTCTTTTCATGATGCTTTCCAATGGTACAACCATCACAGAGACCCGTAGAAAACTTAACACGAGGTAACCCATTGACCATTTCATTTTGGCTCAATTGTTCAAGGTAGCGATAATTTAGATGTCTGAAACACTCATGCCATAGCTTACTAACTTCATTTGCATGAGTGAGCAAGGAAATGGGCATAGAATCAGAAGTAAAGTGGGAGAAGGTGTACAATCGTGAACGGTGATCTACCTTTCCCTCAGCCACTATAGTGTCATTGTTAAGCTCACGAATAATCACCGAGTTAGGACCAAATTCCACTCACATTCCTTCACCAAGGTGAGTAATTTGGTAAAATGATAGGAGATTGGTAGAGAGATCAGGAACACTCAACACTTGGTTAAATGTTCCCCCATCCATCTCTACCGATCCACTACCAGAAACTGACACTGTCATGTCATTACCCATCGTGATTTGGGACATTCCACAAGGTTCGATGTTGGAAAACTCAACATGTGAAGAACCCATGTGGTGTGAGGCACCGAAATCTATAATCTATGTCAATGAAGGAACAACTCTGGCTACAAGGGATTTTCCTTGATTCTTATCATTTTTATCACCTTTTGCAGCAGAAGACTTGGCCTTCAGAGCACTTTGTTTTATGGATTCAGGAACACTTATTTTATTCTTCTCAGGTAAATGAGATAAGTGATCAAATTGTTTCCAAAAATAGTGTTGCTTGTTGTGCCCAGACTTCTTACAATAGGAACATAAATACTTGCTTTTCTGTGCCTTATGCTCAGAATTCGAAGTGTTTATGTCATTTTTAGGTTTGGTCTTGGTTTCTTTCTTAGGTTGATCCTCTGTTTCTTTCTTATTTTTAGTCTTCTTTCCCTTGCTAGTACTTGCTACAAGGGCATGTGACTTGGACTTGAGAGACCCCATTTGAATGAGTTTTTCCTATTCTCAAATGAGTTGGAATGAAAAATAGTCAAAGGAGGGCATAATCCAAGTATCGCCCAAAGTAAATTTTGTAGCGTAGAAAGTTGACACAAAGACAGAATATTTGGGACCTAGCTTAGAGAGAATCCACAAGATTAGTTGAGAATCTTTCTTCTCTACTTGACATCATTTTAACAACAATCTAATGTGGACAAATTTCGAGAAGAAAGCTTGTAGGTTTTCAAAGTCACTAGGATTTAACCCTAGTAGTTCGTTTTCCAACTCATGCGCTCTCATGTCATCTAGTTGTCCAAACATCACATCCAACATTTTCCACGCAGATTTAGGTGTTTTAGATGCCTCAATGTGGAAGAGCAAGTCAAGAGAAATAGACATGCAAAGAAGACCTAAAGCTTCATCACTACAGTTTAACCACTTAGATTTTTTAGGTTCATCGTCTAGTTCAATCTCAGTTCCCATGGTGATGCAGAATAACCCTTTACCCCTTAGTTTCATTATTATTTTTGATCTCCATTTGAAAAATTTGAACGGCGTAAGCAAAGGAATTGAAAGAGCATCCATAGTGAGTGAGAGAGAGAAAGAAATGCAGCAAAAAAACACCACCAAGGACAATAACAACCCCCCTACTTTCGACACTTTATAGTTTAGTGCATTGATTACAATCGGGTCTGTGCATGCGGTTTGAAACACTTGGTAACTCGTCTTGTAATCAGCGTAATAACGCACAAGAGAGGAGACCACAACAGTGTTTTGTGGAGCGCAACAAATAGGACACCGTAAACAAACACAAGCAAAAAACAAGAAAGGAGGCGAAAGCCAACCCTAGTTGTGAGAAAAAGCGTCTCATGTCACGAGTAAAAAACCCCCTTGCTGCAGACTGTGGTGGACACTCTCACTAGTCGCAAGCAATAATAAGGGTAAAAATAATGATTGGGAACTCAAGGAGTTCAAATATCTTCAGAATGCTGGAAAACATGCCTGGAAGGGAAATAAGTGCTCAAAGTGATGCTGCACACTTGAGCGCACGATTAGAGAAAAAAATTTGACAATAACGTTAAAAATTTACCATTTTGAAACGTTCTATTTAACTAATTTGAGAGCAAGTGGAGTTTTTTTTTAAAATGATAAAAAAGGTTAAATTAGATGCCGATAGTCAATATTTACTAATCATGAATTAGACGTAAATAAATGGAATTAATTACGAATAATTAAAACCTAATTAAAAACTTAATTAAATATGATTAATTGATATCTAATTAAATTAAATAAGAAAAATACTTTCCCTCTTTTAATTTTTTTTTTAAATTAAAGGAATCTAAAAAAAGTTTAGAAAGAATAATTTAAAGGCTTGTTTTTTTGAAAAAAGAAGGAAGGTTTTAAAAAATACGAATCATTCTTGATTTAAAAACTTGTGTGTTTAAATTAGAAGGAAATATTAAAAAAGGTGTGGAGATTTTTTGTTTTTAAAAAAGTAAGGAATGGATTAAAAGTTTTAGAAAATTACTTAAAAAAAAAACAAATAAATTAAAGAAAAAAGAAAAAAACACACTTACCAGAAGGCACGGCTTGTGTAAAGAACACAGGTTTTGGAGGGGCAGCATCCAGAAGGCACGTGGGAGGCGTGTGGTTTGTTTTTGCAGAGTGTTGTTCCATGGGGAAGGGTGGCCGGTTGGGAAGGGCTGGGTAAAATGAGTCCGCAAGGAAAAAAAAGTTTGCCAAGCACCAAAAAAATGTGAGCCAAGGAGTCTTTGCAGGAAAAAACACGGAACTCTCCAAATCAGGTCCTCCAAGCACCAAAAAACATGAAACTCTCCAAATCAACCAGGAAGAACAGAAGCACCGTCAGGGAAGAACACTCAACCAGGTGGAAGGATCTCGGTTACCACGGTTGGAGAGGAATCCCGGTGGAATAAAGGACTCGGTCGAGCCTAAACCAACTTGCTTAGCTAAAGAACAACCTGGAGCTCTCTACACAAAATTTAAACCTATATTCTGTAAAAAAGCATGCAAAAAAAAAACACAGAGAAACCAGAAATAGAGATCTAAAAAAAATTAAAAACTAGAAAAATACTCTATTTTGGATTCAGCTGCAGCTAGCTAAAAAAGGCGGTAAAATCCCTGATTGCTCAAGGTATGATGAAAACCTACACATGCACAAAAAAGGCATAGAAACTGACACAACTTTCCGAGAAGGCTTATTAGATATGTTAGCAAAGAAAAACCAGAAAATAGTGATCGAAATACTTGCATGTAGAGTAAAAGAACGAAACCATGAAAGAGTAATCGCAACTAAAAAATAACGAATGCACATTTACCCAATCTCAGCTCTGATACCATGAAAAGAGTTTGCAAGAATTGAATCGGAAACTTGGCACCACGAAGTAGTTGGACTCCAACAGAATCATGATAGCTCCAGCGTAACTGCAATAAAGAATCAATCAGTAATGAAAGAACTTTCTCAACAGAAACAAAGCTTGCACATAGAGGAAAGACAACAGAGTGTCTTGACATGATCATAAATGAATAGTAAATAGGTACATATATGGTGTTGAGTAACCCTAGTGCATGACACACATGAAACCCTAAACCTAACCCTAAATGTATAATGCAAATATCTCATAAACTGGAGAAAATGAGAAAACCCAGTGGGAAAAAACTCCCCCCAAAAGGGAGAAACGAAGTATTGAAGAAGGATAGAATCCCCTTGTTGATGTGGATAGAATAATTGAGTCTCAAAAACAAGGCCATGTTAGGTACCCACGTACATAAAAAATGAAATGGGAAGAAATAAGACAACCTGATAAGAATCCAAAATTGGATGAGGCATTGATATAGAATATCTAACAAGTAGAAATTTCTCCAAAGATAACCCTCCAATAAGCATAACGTGTACAAAAAAATATGTCCAATATTGTTTTAAAAACCACCGGTTAGCCAAGCGGGCACAAAAAAATAGAGGACAAAGTTGGCACTATAAGGATTTGGAGAAGTTATGTGAATATTTCATGCTCAAAGAGTACTACGAGAATTCACAAATACTAGAAGGAAAACACAATGATCCTCAATATGAGTTTCGGAAATAGGCACCTTTTTAGATACCCATTTATAATGCATGTACTATATTCTTCTCAAGATAAATACATGAACTAAATGTTCTTATTACATAAAGAATAAATGAAACAAACAAGTCATAATGGGGGGTTTGGTCTCCTACCAAAATGGTCCTCACCCCATAGTCTTCAAAATAGATTTCTAGAAAATGAACCAAGTGATCATCGTCTTCTTTATCATCCATTACAAAAATCCTCCCAAAATGTGGCACTTTATAACTTAGTAAATTTTACAAAATAAATAGAACCAATGCATGGGAAATTTAAAAATATGAACTTTTGTAAAAGACAACGCTCAATTCCAAACCAATCAAAAGTTATTATAATATTAATTTCTCATAAATAGACCCTATTTAATTAAAATTGCACTACAAATGTTTGAAAAATGACAATTTATCAAGGGTACCTAGCCTTCCAATCACCTGTTGGAATCAAAACTAAATGTATATTACAATGGTTTAATTTGTAGGAAGGGAGGTATTACTACCTTCTCTGAAATCATGGAAGATCTAGCCAATTTCATCCATCTTAATGGTCTTTTTTATTTGAACCTTATGGGACCTAAGTTTACCTAGTCAAATAGAATAACAGGTAAATACTTAATCCAAATTAAATTAGATAGATTTTTAGTCAATTTTCAATGGGTCCAATCTCAGTTGTATTCCTTGTCTTCTCTAGCCTGCACTAGATACCATGTCAGAGAAGCACCATGGATCTGTTGGTTTGAATAATGCACAGGTGAATGATGCGAGACGTTAATTTTTCCAAGACAAAACAATGCAAACATACAAGACAAATAATTACAATAACAAAAAAATAGCTCCAACTCAATACGATCTATGCTTCATAGGATAAACCAATGCAAGTCGTGTACATATAGGAGGTGAATGTGCAACCTCCTTCTAGATCAATGGGGAATAACTCTTACAAACTGATACTAGAAGTAGACTTGATTCCACAGAACTAGAAAGATAACTTAACACAATTGATAAGCTAACTCAACACAACTAACACCTATTCAATCATATCCCATGAGTGTAGGAAAGCTCCAAGTAAATAAATAAATACAAGGAAAATTAATATCCTACACTAACACATAAAAGATACCTCATCTAACACCTAGTATACATAAATATATGACTACCTCCCCACAAACAATCTACCCCCATATCTATCCATAAATAGAAAATTATTTTTTCAACAATGTGTGTCTTGCTACATCATACTAAGAGGTATCCTTTACAAAAGAGGATTTGATGGCCTCCTCCTCCAATGTCTTAAAAATAGAGGTTTTTCTAGCTATCCAAGAAGTCCATGACGACATATGTGATGGAAACTTCAATGGTTTAGCTGTCACTAAACCCATCTTACACATGGACTACTATTGGCGTATGATTAACCAATATTTTTTTGAATATATCAAGAAATGGGTCAAAAGTCAACAATATTCCAATCTCACACATATCCCTAGCCACACTCTTAAACTAACATAATACATGTGGACTTTTTCACAATGGGGGTTTGACCTTATCGGCCTTATCAACCCTCACTCATCGCAATGACACAATTCCATCATCACAACAACTGAATACTTTACTAAATGGGTGGAAGCAACCCCCATATTCTCCACCAGAGTAGATAAAATTGTCGACTTCATCCATCATCACATTATTTGTCACTTTGGTATACCGAATGCAATCATCACAGATAATGGAAAATCCTTCTAAAATAATAAATTTTTAGAAACTTTGTGATACTTACAAAATCAATCTCATCTTTTCCTCACCTTATTATTCACAAGCTAACGGCTAGGCCAAAGTATCCAACTAAACACTCAAAAAAATCCTCATGAAAATTGTTGACCAAGCTAGTAGAAATTGGTAGCTTTAAATCCCTTTTTCATTATGAGCATATCATAATTTTTTTTGAACATCTACGGGTGTTACATGTTTCTCCTTAGTATACAACACCGAAGTTGTTCTTTCTCTCAAAGTTCAAATCCCATCCCTATGCGTTTCTATCAAATATCTTCTCTCAAATGAGGATTATCATCAAGAACTCTATCACAAATTGAACGATTAGATGAACGTATTCTTACCTCCCTTGAACATATCAACGTCTATCAAGAAAGAATCAAACATTCTTATAACAAACATCTCAAACGATGTGACTTTGAGATTGGAAATCTTGATCTCAAAGAAAACCAACATGTCACCAACATGGAAAAGAGTAAACATGGGAAGTTTTCTCAAAACTAGCCTGGACCATATATTATCACTCATAAATATGGGTCTAGGGATTATCATTTAACCTTCCTTGATATTAAACATAAAAATGATCCTCTTAATGCCTTGCACTTGTAGGCGTTCTACTATTAAATTATCGACTTATGAGACATTAGTCAAAATATGATCTCCATCTATCAACCCACACAACCTATCATCCTTGTAATAAGTTGGAACTATGTGGCTTTCCATCAACATACATTTCATGACCTTGAATATGGTCACCATGGATATTATCATAGCATATTCCTCATGCACAAGTTCCCTTCTCACAATTAGGGAATCCCATAATAATTACTCTCACCATCTCCCTATCTCATCTTATTTCACAAAATGACAAGGACATAAGTGTAGCTTGCACATTTACTTATCCCATTTTAAAGTGGTTACCCAGGGTTTCCCTAAACTTAAAAAAATCAAAATATAGGTTGATCCCTCAAAGGATGACTATCAAAAATAAAATTATGTCAATTAAATCCATAGACCATTCCCTCCAAGGATGACTATTATAAAATCAAAAAGTCAATAAAATGATAGACCACTCCCACAAAGGATGGATACCCAATCAAAATACACAAAAGGATTTCCCACATTGATTAGTCCTCATATCAAAAATGCCTTCCCGCATCAATTAACTCTCATATCAAGCATCAATTAACTCTCATATCAAAAATAATAAAGCAAACATCCCAGGAAAACTTCTCACATTGATCATTTTTCCTATAAAAAGCAAGCTACCCGCATCAATCAACTCTCATATCAAAAATCTAAAAGAAACCATCCTTGGAAAGCTTCTCGTATTAATCATATTTCCCATAAAATGTAATATTCATGCATCGATCAACTTTTGCAATATAATAAAGTTGGGAAAAAACCAGGAAACTTTCAAGAAGAAATCGTTTCCCCGTACTTGCTACACACAAATCTTGGTCATATAAAAAAAAGGATAGGTATTACTATCCCACATCCATCAATGATCCTAGTATGATTAACTATTGTGAGTCATATGTTAACATTATTTACAAAGCTCCATGTGCACTATCATTCATATAAAACAAGTTTACCATCATACATTATATATGTCTAGAATAGTAAGGAAGCAAATATCTCACATTCTATTCTTATCCATCACATAATACATAAATCACACAACAAGATCATCATTTTGTCACAACAAAATCATCAAAATCACATCAAACATATCTAATCTAAAAATATACATTTCACTTACATCCATAACTCGCCATATTAAAGTCATAACTAAACACATTGAATAAATCATCATCAATTTAATCTATATCCATCACATTACAATCATTATAAACTCAAAACATAAATCAAACACCAAAATATCATGTGTGTGTATATATATAGTGTCTATACTTCATCAAGGGATTCAGAGATCCTCATATTTAAAATATCTATACATAATCGACAAGAGCTTCAAATGAGCCTCATACATTAAAGTCTATACATCAAAATCTATATACAAAACTATGTGCATGGTTTTGTGCTTTTAGCTAAGTTAGATGAATGAGAACTAACACCTAAATAGTTCTATAACAAAGCTAATGAAAAAATCTAAACACCATCAAAGATGAGAGCTAAACAAGATTAATACCTAGCATAATGCATTAAATTTGAATTAAACAATGCTAAAGTATTTAAATCTCTACTTCTCTAGATTACCAACAAACAAGTAAATGTACCTAAATAAGCTCCATGGCAATCAATATTTGGTTGTCCTTGATATCTCCAAGAACCTAGGCATGGGGGCTTATCAAAGTTAGGCTACAAGACCCTTTTTGAAACCTCCCATATGACCTAAGCACTTTAGGCTAGAAGCTTAACTCTTTAAGATGATGAACTCTCAAGAAAACAAGGTGCAAGCTCTTAGTCTCTTTGATATATGCTTTGCATTTGCTCTCTAAGGAGTTTAGGTGCAAGTAAAAAGGTAGGTGGAGGGCTCTTTATATAGCCCAAAAGGATAAATGATTCAACACATTCTCATGAATGTGGGATAAAAATTAAAACATGATTAGGAATGGATAAGGTTTCTTTATTAAAGGTAACCTTACTTTAGAAGGGTTTAATACATGTTTAGCAAGTCATGGGAGTTGGGGGTAATTTTAATTAATCAAAGGTGATTAACTAATAGGTAGATGTAAGCTTATAAAAGATAATTAGAGGAATATTAGTACGATTTAGGCTATTAGAAGGGGATTAAATCAATTAAATATTGATTTATTGGTTAAATGGAAGGGAAATCTAATTAATTAATAATAATTAATTAGTCTAGGTAGAAGGGGTGATTTATTAACAAAAGGTCGTTAATTAGGGTATTTGTTAGATAGGCAACTTAATTAATTAGATTAGTGTAACTAATTAATGATGATATGAGGGAAAATGAGTGATTTTGATGATATGTCGTCGATTTGCGAGAAAGTCGATAATTAACGCAATTTAAGTATTTAAATTGCTTGGGTGTAATTATGGGTGTCTACATTTGCCCCTCTTTGGGGTGGCGTAAGTGACGCCACTTCAAAGATAGTAGACAAGTGGAATTTTGAAGAGGTAGAAGAAAAATTAGTAGAAGTGAGAGATGCCCCCTCGAGTGTCGATGGGGTGATGAAAGAAGACAATCGACGATCAAAAAAGGCGAGAAATAGATAGAAGAGGCAAGATGGAAGAATATGGGTGAGAGGAAAGTGATGTAGAATGAATATGGAGGAGAGAGAAGAGCTTAGCCTCTAACCACTGTGTATTGGAACAATTTCGGTGTCATCATATTGCCATAAGAGCTACGTCATCGGTCCTTATGAAAAATATAAGCATATGACAAAGGTAGAACGACATGAAAATCCATACTACGAACGATTGTCCATTGTTGAAAACACCAACTTCGTGCAACATAAAAAATGCAATGCAATATGAGAAAGTGAAAGATGCCTAACTCCATGCAACATACAAAATGTAATGCAATAAGAGAAAGTAAATAAGCTAAACTAACAGAGAAACATAATATAATGTTTTTATTATCGAGCTTCAGTTATGACCTGTGTAAATTAACGACAAGGGTTGATGATGGTGCCCCAAGCAAGGATACATGCGAGGGGAATAACAGAGGACACTCGGGTCTGATGGAAAAGTAATGTGCACTACAAAACAGTACCAAGCAACTTGTTGTGCCCCAGAGTTCGGACGAAGTAAGCATCCTAGCTTTTGTTGATGGAGGTAGATCAAGATGATCCGCAAGTCGCACAAATGAACAAGTGTGAACCAAAGAGTGACGTTTTGTAGGATGATTTTCAATTTTTAGAAGTTTTTTGAAAAATATTTGAATGTTTTTTGATGATTTTTTTCTCTAACATATTTGAATGTTTTGGTTAGTTTTAAAAGTTTTATGAAACTATGTACAAGAAGAAGAGAAAGCGTGGATGCCCCCAGTGATAGATGGGATGTACAAGGGCATAAGGCCACGTGTGTACTAGAAAGGTGAAGATGTAAAAATGTCCCAACGATAAGGTGGGAGTATTTAAAGGTAAACTCTTCACAGGTAGAAGCAGGACCCAAGGCCATTATGGATAGGTTCAACATGATGATGAGAATAAACCAATGAAATTCTAGGAAGAAGCAAGGATGCCCCTAGCGTAAGTTGGCCTAAGAGCACGTGATAGAAAGGAAGGAGAAGATTATTTTTGTGGAAGGGGACAAAGGTGACCGCAAACATGGAAAACAAGCAACCTTATACACATGGATGTTTTGAACGAAGTAGAAGAACAATGTGAATGATATGAATGTAGCTTAGAAGCCTCGCAGTGAGGAAGTGATTAGCCAAAGGCATAAATTGTGAGATGAGATATGGACTAGAGTAAGAGTTTGAAAAAGGTCCAAAAAACACACTTGGTAACATATTAATCCTATTTAATCATAGAGATCTAGTGTGTGCACATGGATTTTATTACCTCTTGAAGTGAATATTTAATAGACAACAAGTGAAGAGACCCTAGCCAATGTGTAGGAATGATTTATTATGAAAGGTGATTTTGTGAATGGATGGTGAAAGGATAGTCGTACATTGCTCCGCTGCTAGCCAGGCGTCCATAGCCCCGATGGAGATGTATTTGATTATAATCACAACATTTCTCTATTACCAGTCAGGCATCCATAGCCCCGATAGAGATTATTGGAAATACCCCAAGAGAGAGTTATATATCAATTTACTTTTGCTTTGTAGCTTTTAGCTTTTGATTTTTGATTGATTTTGATTCTTTTGCTTTCTGAAAACTTATTTCAGCTCTCTTGTTTGCCAAGGGGTTAAGAACCACTGATGGCTTGATGGAAGGAGGTGGAATTTCTTACGATGACGAAATTGGCTAGTGTCAACAAATATGTCTAAAATTTCTTCGCAACAAGTTTATTAGATGTTGAATGTGATAAGATCTCTAAGAGGTCAGTCGTTCTTTAATTTACCAAGGTGATAAAAGACCAGGGTCAAACAAATACCATAGAGATAAATGTCACAAAATGCATGCGAATAAGCTAACCAAAATATCATCGAAGGGATGAAAATGGCAGGAAGACTTACAAAAGAATAGCAAGGAAGGGAAGAAATAAATATCTTTGTACCGTTGATTTTTGTTGTGTTTTCTTAATGTTTTTTTTGTATTTTTGAATTTTTTTAATATATTTTTGACAGTTTTTTGGACCGTTGGGACTAACAAAGTCACTCTGTGTGATAGGATCCAACAACGATGTTTGCGACTTCCTTGATAAGGGAGACTAAGCGTGTTTGTTTATCAAGAGTCATGTTTTCCCCGATCTCGATGATCATGGTGAGTTCACACTCAACAAAGGACTGTGATTTATCTTGAAACATGGATTTTGTATGTGGGAGCTTGAGTTCCCTATCCAGAGGTTTATGCACTTTGCGCCATACTTGATGGTTACGTTGATGTGCATTCTTGAATCGCACTTGATTTAGAATTTTGAGATTTTTTTGATTTGTTGGGTGAGCTATAGAGCTCTTGCAATTTTTGAACTGAGCTTGAAAATGAACTTGTTTGGGTTTCTTATAAGCTAATGCATGACTTGTCTGATCCCGAGAAGGAGAAGAAAGTGAACATGGACATTTAGAACTGATGCGAGAAATGACCATGGGCTTGCCACCATCTTTGGTAGAAGAATAATGTGATGGATGAAATGGATATGGTCCAAGAATTGAAGAGGAGGGGCTACCAGGAGGTGAGCTACTGATAGAAGATGATGAAGGCCTTCCAGGATGTGGCCCAAGAATAGAAAAAGAAAGGCTACTAGGATGTGACCCATAGATAGAAGATGAAGGGCTATTAGGATGTGGCCCAAGAATAGAAGAAGAAGGGCTACTAGGATGTGACCCATAGATAGAAGATGAAGGGCTACTAGGATGTGGCCCAAGAATAGAAGAATAAGGGCTACTAGGACATGACCCATAGATGTAAGATAATGGGCTACTAGGATGTGGCCCAAGAATAGAAGATGATGGACTACCCGGGGGTGATCCATACCTAGAAGACAAGGGGCTAGTTGGACGTGCCCCAAGAATAGAAGATAGTGGGCTACTCGAAAATGTCCCACAAATAGCAGAGGGAGGGCTACTAGAATGTGACCCACACCTAGATGAAGATGAAGGGCTACTTGGCGTTGACCCCATAAGAGATTGTGATTGAGGAATTATGATAGACAAAGAGTTATTGGGTGATGAAAAGATAGGCCATGGATCAATGCAAGACCAAGGAGTTTCATCACATAATGAAGAATGTGAAGATGGAAGAATAAGAGGAGGATCAAGTTGCATGATCTGAGGCTCTTCCTCCATTTCTTGATAAAAGGAATCAACCTTTTCCTCACAATACATGAACGCATCGAAGTCTAAAGAGAAAACTTCCTCGTAATCTGCTAGAGGAATATCTTCATGTGCCCCTATAAATGCCCTGATTGTTTCTTCATTCTGAAAGAGGTCAATTGGTATGAGTTGTTGATCGATCCCTAGGGGTTGATTGGAAGAAATAGGTTCACTTGGTGTGGAAGACTTAGAATATGTTTGATGATTATTGATAGAAGAAGATGATGTGGGGGATCAAAGAATATGTGTAGCTAGATGGCTCAGGAGTAGAAGAAGGTGGTGTGGACCTACCTATACAATGGTATGTCATATGTAAAATAGTAGGATTAAGTCCAAAGTCTGTAGATTGTGACGCATGGGTCGAGTCAGATGTTTGTCTCGAAGGACTTTGAGTCACATGAATCTTCAAAAGGAAGATTTCGTGGGGGGTGATTGATGAAGAAGGTCCTGCAAAGAAGGGGAGGACTGATTCAAGCATCGCATTAGATGAATGATGAAAAGGGTCCTACGAAGAAAGAGAGGACCGCGACTCAAGAATTGTATTATACTTCTGATTGGAGGGATTTGGAGTTGCGTGTATCTTCAAAGGAAGAAGACGTCATTGGGGAGACTGATAAAAGGGGTCCTGCGAAGAAAGGGAGGACCGCGACATAAGAGTTACATTAGATGACTTAGGAGTCAAATTAGATGAATCCGAATAGTAGTTTGGATCTGAATCCTCAGAAGAGTCAGAGGAAATATTTGGATTGGAATCCTCAGAAGAAGAGGAAATGTTTGGATTAGAATTAGAAGAAGAGTGGGGGGAACTCGAATAATAATTTGGATCAGAAGTGTCCAAATCATACCACCGACTATGAGATGAAGGTGGGGAATGAGTTACTTGTATGGGCTCTCTAGCACGAAGAACCAAACGAGGTTTAGTTGTGATGGGAATCCTATGATTTGAATTGCTGAACCTAGGTTATGTATTTTTGTAAGTATGGGGAACCGCATGATAGTTAGTCATTTTTGGTGTTGTTTTAAGCACAAATGTCTAGATCTAGATAGTGTGATGGAACTCCTTCAAAGGGAAGGAAGTGACATGTAGATTTGGGTAGCATAAGGACAACCAACTAGACATTTCGTAAGTATTGATATGTGTGCATGATTTTCTGAAGAAGGTCTAAGGAAAATAGACATCGTGATGATGCAATATCGATGAGATCGAGAGGGATTGTCCTAGAAAATAAGTTTTCTGAATGAATAATCACAAGGAACAATCATGCAAGTGTGAAACACAAAGCCAATCAACAAGGAAATACACCATATGAAAATGTGATGCAAAGATGATCAACAAGATGTTTTCACTTATGCCAAGTTCAAGGAAATGAACAAAACGTAAGTAAAAACAAGAAGTCAATGCGATCTCCCAATCAAGATATGCGATGAGTGACCTCAAACTTGATTAAGACCTATATCTCAAAAAGTGCCAATTACAATTCGTGAATGAAACAACAATATCACCAAGATATGTTAACCCACTTTGCAAGAAAGTGAAGTATTGATATTGAGGTGTTATTGATATAACACACACAAATGGTAACACCTAACACTCTTTGAAATCGAGGGTAATAATAGAACCAAACTAAAAATCTCAAAGTATAGCTAGGAATAGTTAAAAATGTGTGCAACGTAACCGTACAATATAGGTATTTATGTCGAGTTTACAAGAAACAAGACGTAAATATTGAAATTGTAGTGATACGATACAAACAAGCTAACTCTTCTAAGGAAGTCCGCGGTGATGAACCACGCCTAACTACAATGACGACCTTGACATGGGTATCAAGATCACAATGGCTACCAATGACGTGAAAATGCCTCCACACACTTTAGATGTTTAACTAACCCAGCCGCAAACATGGATGGGCGTAAACAGACATAAAAGTGAGAGAAACAGTCGATTGGTAACACAAAGGTAGTCACCCTTCTTTTGATCAACAAAGTGTCAAAAGAATGTGAAGGAAGTAAATAAAAAAAAAGATGAAAAATGCTGGCTTCACTTTGACAGAGTTTCGCCTTTCCCTAAGGCAAGTAAAAACTAGGCGAAAGTACCACGTCTCACGTTTCTCAATGAAAATATGGTTCACAACTCAACACTATTTTAGAGTGGTCAAAGTGGGCTCCTAGCCAAAGTATATTCTCCTAGGTGGTTATCTCACCCTAGGTGTTATAAAGTTGCCACGAGTGAGCACAATTTACCCAAAAAGTTGCACTAACTAGTTTGGGAGTATCTCGGCTTTACTTTACCCCCTTCAAGAATAGTAGGAAACTAGTGTGTCTACATGTATTATCACTGGGGTTGCCACAACGGACAACTTGTAACGCTATCTCACAAAGGAATCACTAGTCAAGTAGGTAGTGCGGAGCACTTCCCATTTTGTCCATAAGGTTCCCTCTTGCGTGGACTACTTTGGGGTTCCTGGAACCACCCCCATTGTTGTAGCTTAAGGTGTTATGCCAAAGGGGTTATGTTCCAGTTGAGCGGAGAGGGATGTACCCTTTTTCGAAACCTGCGATACAATTTTTTGAATATGTTGTTTTCTTTATCTTGTTTAATTAGGTGTGGTTTACTTGAACACCTTTTGACAACCTGTATAACAATTGTATTAGTAGTTTTTGATTTCGTTTTGATTCCTCCTTTCTTTGACAAGTGTTTTTAGGTCCTGCACTCAAGCGTTAGTAGTTCTCCAAGAAAATCACATTATTTAAAAGATTATTAAGAGTTGCTTTTGATTCTCAAGATCATCCAAGGATGCAAGAGAAGAGCATACACAACAAATAATCCAACTAAAAAGTAAAGAAAATCTTTTCAATCAATGAACCATACAAAATTCTTGATAAATGTTCATTCCCCTAAACCAAAAGTGAAAGATGAAGTTTCCAATTTACCAAATGTTATAAAATGAAGACTAAAGTTACTTTTGATTCTCAAGATCATCCTAATATGCAAGATAAGAGCATACACAAACTTTATCCCAACTATATAGAAATGGAAAACTTCAAATCAAAGGACCATTGAAAAATGCTTAGTAAAAGGTTCATTTCTTTAAGCAAAATGAATAATCAAATTTCCAAGTTTAATCCCAATGTTAAAAAGATAGAGATCAAAGTTGTTTTTGATTCTCAAGATCACCAAAATGTGCAATAGAAGAGCATAGACACGCTTTGGTATAAATCAAGTAAGCATGGAAATACAACATTCATCAAAACATTAGACATGTTAGAAAATGATGAGTTTTAAACTAACAGAAAAAATCTACAATTTTATAAGTATAAATCCCAAATTTATATTTTCATTGCATATCTAACTTCAATACCTTTCCAACTAAAAAAAATGGAGTCATTTCGAGTTCTGGAGCAAAAGTTATGGCCTTCGGAAGATGGGTTACGCATATGCTCTTATGCTCACGGGTATACACTTGACATGCACTCAAAAAATGTAAAAAAAACGTTCCTTAATCTGAAAAATGGGAAAAATTTCCAGCCAAGATTCAATTTTGACAACCCATTACATAAATATATGAATAGAAGACTCAACGCTATCAAACATTAACATACATACTAACAAGAATTTAAAATTTTCAAGAAATTGACAAAACTAGCATGTAGAATGATGAAAAAGTAAGCTCTAAAAATGAAAACATGATGAAATCTTAAAATTTTCTCACCAAGATTAAATTTTGACAGCAACCCACCACATTAATATGTAAATAGAAGACTCAGCACTATCAAACACTAACCTACATGCTCAAGAATTTAAATTTTTTAAGAAATTGACAAAACTAGCATGTAGAATGTTGAAAAAGTAAGCTCTAAAAATGAAAACATGGAGAAATCTTGAAATTTTCCCATCAATTCCAATTTTGACAGCACTTCACCTCCTTTATACCTACAAGGAAGACTCAACACATGCAAACTCAACAAAACAAGTTAGATCAACATGTGTAAAAGAGGGTTAGTAACCAAAAATGAAACTTAACTACAAAAACTTGAAATTATGTGCAAAGGACAATGGAGTAAGTCCCACCGGGCATGCCAAATGTGTGCATGGTTTTGTGCTTTTAGCTAATTTAGATGAATGAGAACTAACACCTAAATAGTTCTATAACAAAGCTAATGAAAAAATCTAAACACCATCAAAGATGAGAGCTAAACAAGATTAATACCTAGCATAATGCATTAACTTTGAATTAAACAATGCTAAAGTATTTAAATCTCTACTTCTCTAGATTACTAACAAACAAGTAAATGGACCTAAATAAGCTCCATGGCAATCAATATTTGGTTGTCCTTGATATCTCCAAGAACCTAGGAATGGGGGCTTATCAAAGTTGGGCTACAAGACCCTTTTTGACACCTCCCATATGACCTAAGCACTTTAGGCTAGAAGCTTAACTCTTCAAGATGATGAACTCTCAAGAAAACAAGGTGCAAGCTCTTAATCTCTTTGCTATATGTTTTGTATTTTCTCTCTAAGGAGTTTAGGTGTAAGTAAAAAGGTAGGTGGAGGGCTCTTTATATAGCCCAAAGGATAAAGGATTCAACACATTCTCATGAATGTGGGATAAAGCTAAAACATGATTAGGAATGGATAAGGTTTCTTTATTAAAGGTAACCTTACTTTAGAAGGGTTTAATACATGTTTAGCAAGTCATGGGAGTTGGGGGTAATTTTAATTAATCAAAGGTGATTAACTAATAGGTAGATGTAAGCTTATAGAAGATAATTAGAGGAATATTAGTACGATTTAGGCTATTAGAAAGGGATTAAATCAATTAAATATTGATTTATTGGTTAAATGGAAGGGAAATCTAATTAATTAATAATAATTAATTAGTCTAGGTAGAAGGGGTGATTTATTAACGAAAGGTCGTTAATTACGGTATTTGTTGGATAGGAAACTTAATTAATTAGCTTAGTGTAATTAATTAATGATGATATGAGGGAAAATGAGTGCTTTTGACGATATGTCGTCGATTTGTGAGAAAGATGATAATTAACGCAATTTAAGTATTTAAATTACTTGGGCGTAATTATGGGTGTCTACAAAAACTACCTAGTAAATTGAATGTCTGTCAATCAGACACTCCCTCGGGTGATGCTCCCTTGACCCTCATCTGGACCTCTACATGGTCCCATTTGTCCAAAATATAATTTTTTGGTCTCCAAACCTTATCAAACTATCACTTTTATCATCATTGCCACAATTACACGTTTCAAAGTGTGCTTAATTCTTTTGGGCCCCAAGACTCTTTCAAAATAAAAATCAATCAAACTATACAAAGCCTACCTTTATCAAATCCATTTCTGATTTCATAGCCATTGGGGACACTAATCCATTACATTGTTTAGTCATATGTCTATAGGTCAAGAACCCATTGGTTCTCCTATTATTTGAATTTATGTCAGGTAAGCTCGCCTTTGTGGAAACATCCTTTATATCGAGCCTATGTCTCCCGATATAATTTGGATACTATATTCCTTTTGGGAACCTTTTCCTGCATCCACTTCCTTAGAAGTCATACAAATATAGCTTGAGAACTCATTGATTTCCATATCATTTGAATTTATGGTCACACAAGTCCACCTTGGTGAAAACCTAATTCATGCCCGATCTTAGAGCATCTTAACTGGAAACATAACATCACACAAGCCTATCTCATCCAGTAACATATTCAAACCAGTGATCATTGTACTTCATTGCAATAACCCCCACTTTGAGGTGGGTCTACTTATCCAACACAAATAAGATTATTCCACTCATTTTTTTCCTATGGCTTATTGATCACAAACCGCTTGACAAAAGGGTCAAATGTAGACACCTTTTTTTCGGTACCCTACATTTTTATCCATAGTCCTCACACTCAAAACATTAAACTATCATATTATCCTATAAACTATGTCCTCACCCTCGTAAAATCTTATCTTACCCCTTAATAAATTCTTATTTACTAATCCTAAACCTCCCTAACTGTCTAGCCTCTTAACATCATTAACCTCATCAAAACCATCTTCACTTGCACCCATACCCAAATTAACCCTTTTGGGAGAAATTGAAACCAATTATAAGTGGGTTTCCCCACTTTTCCCGGGTCACCAACGATTATTCAAGTAACATCAAACTTCTAGAATAGATCCTCAGACATTTCACATCAAAACCATGAGTCGTTGAAAACCTATACATCACCATTATGGATATCTTGAAATTGCCTGCACCCCTGTCACATGCTTGGAAGATCCATAATCTCTGTAAGACTCCTACTCATTTTAAGAATTCATTAAAAAATGTAATTCCTTTTTTTTTTTTTTTTTCCCATATTCAACTTGTCAAGAAATCATATTAGAACCGATATCAAGTCATAAATCACTTATCTTAGATCTAATTTGCATCCTATTAAAGTATCA
The DNA here is from genome assembly GCA_019776745.2 of Taxus chinensis. NCBI lineage: Eukaryota > Viridiplantae > Streptophyta > Pinopsida > Cupressales > Taxaceae > Taxus > Taxus chinensis. Next base: position 1,390,591 of record CM034150.1, on the reverse strand, counting down.
TTTGTTTTCACAGTAATCACCAATGATTTACCGTACATCATCGGTGACCATACATAATCACTAGCAATCCCTATCATTTTATCATTTTAATCATATTTCTCATATCTTTCGTTAATATCAATCTATTTTTTGTTTAATCTGCACGATTTCAAGTTGTTCTCTCTATAGATGACAATACTAGGTTAGGCACATTTGACTACAAGCATATAAAACAATCCTATCATCTAACAACCCTTCATTTGGGGACAATTCAACATTACACATGAGCTTAGTCTTTGTCCCATCTCTTTGACACCAAACGTTGAAGACATCAGAGACCAACTTGAAGTTATACAAGAAGAACGAGACGATGTTGAAAAAGTTTGGTTTGAATAATTTAAGGAGTTCAAGCTCATTTTATCCCTTGCTTGGTCTACCTATCATGCGGAGCATGATATCTCTACCCCTTTGTATTTCTAGTCACCCTCTTATTGTTGATTATCTTGCTATCATTATCACTTGATTGTAAAATGAGTTGACACCCTTCAAGGAATCTGATTGGTTCCTAGGATTTTCCTTTGCAAAACAACTCATCATATCTTTGTCTAATTTCTATCTTGTTAAGATATATTTGTATGAAATTTCTCTCATTCACTGGTAAAAGGATTCTTACGTCCGTATTGCATATATTCATCCCAATATTGCATTGTCAGCGTAGGTATCATTAAACCTTGACATCTTCTGAGTTTTTGGTGTTTTGACATATTATTGGCGAACCGAAATCCACCATAAACAATCATATGTGGAAGAGTCTCATGGGATGTATATTTTCTAAATGTTCTAACTTTCTGAATTGAAGAGTTCAAGGACATAGATTCCCCAAATGTAACCATTAAACTAGAGATTTAAGGGATGCAAATGCCCCAACTATGAATGTCAAACTAGATATTTGAGGGATTTAGATGCCCCAAGTGAAATCTCCGTGGGTGTCCAAATAATATAACTTGTAGTGGAGAATATGATACATCCTTATTATTTTCTTGGGTAAAGAAATGAATAAGGGTTTTCAATTAATATGAAAATCTATGGGGTCATGAAAATGACATGCCAAGGGAAAATATGGATATTCACTATAGATAAAATCATAAAAGTATGAATACGTAAGCATCATTAATCTACAAAAATAATATAATGTCTTAATATGGATGAAATACACATAAAATGTGATTATGTTTCCTAGAATCTAAAATTAATCTCTTAAAAACATTATGTACCTCTCATAAGCATGGATATAATGTCTTATGAGCATGTAGAATGTATGAGTATAGATGCAGTACATGTCTAATGTGATAAAAATTCACCAAATTTGAATATGATGTCTGGAAAAGTATGTGAAGTATCTCTAAAAACAAAATATGAACCCATGTGAACCATTAAAAACTATCTTTAAATCTATCAAGGTGCAAAGTTCTCTAATTAACATTATTTAAATATATACAATAAGCTCATTACATTCCCTGCTTTTGAGATGAGGTCAGTAGTTTATGCATCGCTCATCTCAAAAGAAATATTTAAATGTACCATGTGTAGAATGCATATAAGGATAAAGCAAGATCTAACCATGTATACACACTTGGTAGGATATGTTATCATAGACACATTTGATCATTATAAGGACATATGAAAATTTTGATCCAAGGCACGAGCATGCAAGTTTTTTTAATGTGTGTATATAATATAAAATCATCTGAAAAATAAATAGAATTATATGTCAATACAATCTAGATATATAAATGAAGCACACAATGGTAGGTACACCAATATATGCTTGATATATATCATGTGAATGTGAACACCACTAGTAGAAATAATAGTAAAACACCAAGAATATGATCAAGAAAAATAAAGAAGTAAATTAAACACATCTTGTGATCACAAAGAACATGGAGCATCATAGTGACAAGATGTAATAAAACATCATGATCAATAAGTAGACAATAAAATCATGACACAAAAACTAACACGATGATAAAAATATGATCCTTTGACACAAGTGACACATGATATGACACAAAAACACACATAAGTAATGTAAGTACACGTAGCCATGGAACAACCAATGTAAACACATACAGAAACAACATAACAAACACAAAACACCTTCCTTATGTATAGAAAAGTACAATATCCATGTAATATGTGAGAAAATCAAGTCACATATATAAACATTCCAAGTGTCTTAATATGATTAATAGACCTGCATAGGAAGTTAAAACTTGAAATATGTATATGATATGCCTAGTGTAAGTAATGATCCCAATGTGGAAAGATTTCTATTTATTGTGATAAAATGAAACTACAAAGGATAATTATACCCATGGTATATATAACATGTATTTCATGCATCTAAACTCAATATAACATTAAAATCATATGAATTAAATATATATTTAAATTACCATGTAATATGATAACTAATATTGTGTATCTAATACATATTAATAAATCTAGCAGTGCATAGGTGTTGTTTTTTGGTGTGTGTGTGAAAATAGTAAATCAAGCCAATAAATTTTAAGGAAAGTAAAAAAAGTTCAAGGGGCAATAAAGTATATAAAATTTAAGACGAAATTTTGTGAAATAGTGTTAAGACTCTTCGTCTTACCTTTCTCCTTGCATTATTAATGTAATAGATATTACATATGTATATGCTGTGTTAGTCATATCGTGAATTACTAAATTTTATCTGGGTCGTAGTAATTTCTAGAATAGAACTAGTATATTAAGGAGTGCTTAGGGCAAGAAAGGTATCCACAAATATTATTGTATTTATATTTCTCAAAGGAGGTTTCCCCCTCAAAGTGGCCTGCGATATAAAATTTATTGAAGTTATTTTCTAAAGTTTATTTCATTGTTATTTTATTTTATGTAGTTTGCAAATATTTACAAAAGGATCCTCAATCTAGTATTAGAGAACTTTCTTGGCCTTATGGGTAGATTTTGGAGTTATTTATTCTTCAGCAGGACTTCTTAGGAGTTACTCCATTTCCAAAAATAATTTATTTGCAATGATTTTCTACATATTTGTTGTAGGTTCGGATAAGGGTAAATACCTGTCCACATAACTATGGGAAGTACTTGGATACAATCCTTAACAATAATTGTGAGTACCACAAGAACCCCTAAGTAGGTGGCCCATTGAGAGGGTCTGGAAGTGAAAAGGGCACCATCCCATCTTGATTGAACAGTTTCCACATGTTAGGTAACCCAAAAGATGTTTGTGGTAATGGCCCCATCCTAATTGATTAAGGGGTAAATTCCAAAACTAAAATTTTTCTGGTGAGTGTTACTCATTCAAACAAAATTGGTAGAGTGAATCCTTAAAACCCTTAGGAAGCCTAATCGACATGCCATATCACACTTAATAGTTCAGTGAGAAAACAACATAGGTCATAAATTGAGAATAATTGATAATTTAACACTTCCAGTCATGCTATTGGTAGAAACAACAAAGAAATTATCAGAATTTCAAAAACAAAGAAAAAGAAGGAAAAACATGAAACAAAATTTATTTTTTTGCAATATCTTTCATTTTATGGTTCCATTAGCTCTCAAAATTTTCTAGACACTTGAAATTCCATTCTACATGTTTCTTTCCTTGAGGGTCCATATCCAAATTCCAATTTTATTAGCTTGAAATCTCAATTTTTTATTTTTTCAAGTTTTTCCATAACTTCTTTAGTTTTTCTCCAATTGTTTTAAAATGTTTCCATAGTGTTCCTCTCCATTTTTTGCTTCTTTTTCCGTCTTGGAAAAATTTCTCATTTTTTCTATTCTGGTTTGGAAATTATCCCTACATTCCTGAACCATAATAAGGAGGTTCCAAAAAAAATAGTAAAAGTCCATTTACCCCTTTTGATTGAGCTCACAATCAAATTTTCCACTACTGACCGTATATTAAAACATATTTTTCTATCCATTGCAAAAAAAATCCTTGTTATGGTTGTCACCCGTGTAGGTGCATAAAACATGGAGGAAGAAATCACTACCTTGAAGTCAAAAATTTCTAAGCTCACACACATGATGCAAGGATTGAATAAACAAAATGCTATCCTCACTAAGAAAATTCATACTGCGTCCACTTCAAACCACAATTTCTCTGTGCCAAATATTCCATGCACCCCCAAGCTAAATTTTCCTTACTTTAATGGGACAGTGCCAATTAGATGGATATATAGTGAAGAAAAATTCTTCAGTCTCCATAGTGTGAACAAGCTCCTCATTGCTTCTTTTCACTTGGAACAAGAGGCCCTAAAATGGTATCATTGGTATTTAAAAGATCATAATGAACTAGACTGTCCGCGGTTCACATATTTCATTCTAGAGAGGTTTTTCCTTAGTGTTTATGATAACTTCATAGGCACGCTCACTAAACTCTGGAAAAAAAGCTCAGTCTGTGACTACCAGACGGAATTTGAGACATTGCCCAATCACATAGATGGATTATCACGAGTAATTTTCAAAATTTGTTTCATCAATGGCCTCAAAGAGGAAATATGCTCATAAGTCAAAATGTTTAAACCCAATTCCATGATGGAAGCATTCGGCTTGGCCAAATTAGTCAAGGACAAAATCACAACACAACGTTGACCTTCTGGTTTCCCTTCATTCAAAATACAGTCACTAAGAGTGCTCCCATGGTGCCTCCCCCAAAGTCATCCCCAATCAAATATCTTATTAAAGTAGAAATGTAGGAGCACAAAGAGAAAGGCCTGTGTTATAATTGTAATGATAAATTCACTAGAGTGCATCGATGCATGGAACAAAACTTGTGCCTCTTGGATGTTGATTCACCTCCTGAATTAGGAAACTATGAAGATGCCCAGGAATTCTAAGAATAAGATTCGCCATTGGATGAAACCCCTCCTCAAGATTATCAACTAAAGATCCCGCTTTACACACTGATAGGAGTCACCATCCCTTAGACCATGAGGGTAAAAGGTTATTTCAAAATGATTCCTCTAACCATTTTAATTGATTAAGGTAGAAAGCATAACTTTTTTGATCCAAGGATGGCCAAATAAGCATACTACTTTTTACCCTTGTTCTAGATTTGAAGTTATGATTTCTAATGGTGGTATATTTCTTTATAAGGGAAAGTGTCTTAATGTTCATATTACAATGGCAGATTATCATCTTCACTCAGACAGTTTCTTCCTAAGATCTCAATGGTTGCACATACTTAGACCCACCTTATGAGATTTATTTGAACTATGGATGCAGTTATTTAACAATGGGAAAAAACATCTTAATATCTATTTCTCAAGGCTCCACTAGTATAATTAGTTCCCATCGTATGGAAAATATTATTAAGAAAGGATCACATGGGGTAATTTTTTAATTGTTTTATATCCATCTAAATACACCTATTTATTACAGCACCTTTGCAGATTTATAAGCCATTTTGGATAAACATGATCCTTTCTTTGTCGATCACAACATATTTCCACCTTTACACCCAAAATATCATCGTATTCAAATCCTCCCAGGAAGTTATCCTCCCAATATTCAGCCCTATAGGTATCCTTTTTTACATAAGATAGAAATTGAAAAGCTTGTTCAGGAACTTGTCAAGGTGGGAGTCATTCTCCCTAGCACCAAATTGTATTCCTTCCTGGTTTTAGTTGTCCATAAAAAGGATGGCTTGTGGTGTCTTTTCATTGATTTCATAGAACTCAACAAGATCACTATCAAGGAAAAGTTCCTTGTTCTAGTGATCAGTGAGCTTCTAGATGAACTTCATAGTGCTCATTTTTTCTCCAAATTAGATCTCCATTCGAGGTAAAACTAGAATCACCTTCATGAGGAAGATATTATGAAAACAACCTTCTGTACTCATGTTAGTAAATATGAGTTTTTATTCATGCCCTTTAGGATTACCAATGCCCCATCGACATTCCAAGGCTTGATGAATAAGATTTTTTGGCCCTTCCTTCGTCCTTTCATCATGGTATTCTTTGATGAAATCTTGATTTATAGTCAAACTTGGGCTGAACATCTACAACACATTGATAGGACATTACAACTTCTCACAAATAGTCAGTTGTGTGCCAAACACTCCAAGTTCTACTTTGGACAAACTAAACTTTAATATTTTACACATATTGTCTTTGTAGAGGGTGTTCGTGTGGAACCAGATAAAATCAATGTCATGTTAAATTGGGCACTCCCAAAAACACTTTGAATCCTTCATGGATTTTTGGGTCTCACAAGATAATACATAAAATTTGTTTGAGATTATGGTAAAATCACAACCCCATTGACAACCATGTTGAAAAAGGGTGATTTTGCATGGAATGCAGAGACTAAAGAGGCATTTGAGGCCTTAAAACAAGTTATATGTAGTACACATGTCTTAGTTTCATATTTCACCAAGACTTTCGTCGTTGAAAATGATGCTTATGGAAATGGCCTTAATGGTGTTCTCCTCCAGGAAGGTTAAGATGGTGTAAATTCTAGGTGGTCAGAATATCTCTATTTCTCTGTAAACCATTATAGTATAGAAGATAAATCTAATAGCTTTCCAACTCCTATTGGAACATGTGAATCAGGCATCGTATGCTCCCGGTATTGCTAGTTAAAGTTCATGGTAAAAATAGGTCAACAAGGAAAACATAGGTATGTAGTACCCTCTCTTATGTACAAAGGTTATTTATGTAATTTAGATTTGATCAAGGAAAATTCTACCAAAAACACCACATTCCAATTTGGAGATTGATTTTGGTGTTTTTGACGTAAAAATATGGTTTTTTATGGCTAGAGTTATTGTTTTTAGGTCACAGTTCTCATCAATTAATTAACTATTTTTCCCATGTGTACTTCAAATTTATCTCAATTTATGATCTAGGGAATCACTTATATGAATTAAAATTTGTAGTTTGATTTTGTGATGATGTGCTCCAAGGAATAAGATGTTTCAGTATGTTTTCTTGACCTTCTTATGGATATCTTAGATAATCCTAATATGTTAGAGAATGTTTATATTTATAGGTGAAAAATTAGTATTTTTTCCACTCAATCAGCCATAAAATATAACCTAAGCTAACCAAACTAAGTTACACATATCTGAATTGATGAGCTTTAAAAACTAGGAAGATGAGGTCATGGCCACATCCAAAGCTAATATTTTCAACAATATAGATATATATATATATATATATATATATATATATTCCCTTGATTTTTATCAAATATCACAAATTTGATCTAAATATCAAATACAACGAGAAAAATATACAAATCTCTCTATAGATGAAGAAGTAGTGACAATCAATTTGAAGTGACCCTCAACTTACTACTTCTTGAATTATTCTCAATTGACGTAAGGTAGAGTTACAACAACAATGAAGTTAATGGAAAACAATTAGAAGGAAACAAATAAAAGGTGCAGTTTTTTATGACTGGCCTCTAAAAGGGACAAATGTATTGGATTTATCTCCTTAATAATTTATTTTATTGACAAAATATCAGTAGTTTAATTGTGGTTAAGTCTCAAATGGTAATTAGTACCAAGGATGCATGATTCCCTTATAATTTTTAAATGAAAACATCCTCTTAGAATGGATCAAGAATGAAATATAGAAATAAGTATTCTAATCTCAAAGAAATATTCATGATCTAATTCTCCCAATCTAAATTTTCCAACTGCAGAAATGATCACACATTGTATTTTTCAAAGATAAATAATTTCCTATGTGGAGTTGATGAAATCTAAGTGAAAGATCCAAATTTTGATCAATGGTCATGATTAGATACAAGGGAGTGAAGTGAAATCGATGTGAAGTGTTCTACAAATAAACCAAACTTATTACTATGAAATGCAAAGAGATAAACATGTAAAATGAGTTTTTTTTTAAATTTCCTCAAGATAAGTTTTAAAAGTACATGCAATGGTGGCATGACCATTGATAAATGCATGTAGCGATTGCACAACCACCATGGCAATTATAAAAGGTGTTGAATCAATTTACAAGAACCTCATGGTAACTGTGAAACCATTACAATGGTTGCACAAGCAATGGGAAATTCACATTTTTTTAACAAAAGTCTAATTTGGAAGTATAAAGAAGGATAATATTTACTCTTGGAATTCAAGGCAAGTCTTGAATAGAAAATTGAATAGGTTAAGGCAAGTCAAAGTGAGAATAAAGGATAGATTTAGGGTACAATAATTTGTGTTATTTTTGAGTTCATAGAATAAACCATGGGATCTTAAACTATAACACCATAAAAAATTTGGATGTGTATAGGTGTTGGAAGAACAATGGAGAAACTAAGAGGGGGGTGAATCAATCCTACAAAATATTTTTAACATTCATTTACAAACACCATACATTCATCATTGAGTTGTCCATACATAATTCATAAATATATATGTGTATTGAACCATTCACAATAACACAGACACAAGGAGAGAGTACAAACACAACACCAAATATAGTGGGAAACCTTTAAGGGGAAGAAAACCCACTAAAAATCTGCTTATATTACACAAAGAAAATATATTTAGTGAAGCACAAACTTCACAAGGAGCTCCAACCCATAATTTAGTGAATCACCCACTTCAAAAGGAGGATACAACCCCCTAAGATTATCAAGCACAAATTCAACCATTTGAAGATGAATATATCTGAGATTTTCTACCGTAACTGATAGAGATAAAAAAATTTAGCTCACACACACACTTCTTCAAAAAACCCTCTTTATTCAAACTTTTCAAACTCGCATCTTTGTTCTTCTTCTTGGGACTTGTCTTGACTTAAAAATCTTACACACATTCTATATATCGCTCTTAAAATTGTTATATAGTTCCTCAAATCTAAAATGATGCCCTAACACTACCACATATCTCTCATGCAACTCACATTTTTTCCACCAAGAGCACTAGCTCAAAAATGAACTAAAACATCACTTTTATATACATTCCAACTCAAAAACATAAGGTAGTTCAGTCCAGATCCATTACCTAGACCATTACAACATAAAAATATAACCACATACTTATAAACATTCATCAAGTAGATCCATGCAGGTTAATCATACCCAAATTTTCCAAACAAGCTCAAAATCAAATTAAAACCCCATCACCTGGGTGGTTAAAACCCACAAACACCATATTCATGATTATTAAATCTCCATAATTGCTATAAAATGTGAAATATGACATAAAAAGATCATCCATGGTCTTTAATTGGACTTCACCAATCAAATTTATCATAACTTACTCAAAAAAGTGCATATCCTTCGCAAAATAGTTATTTCTAAGAACCAGTCTTCATCTTTGGGCCTCAAGGCCACCCAAGAAAAAATAAACTATGGAATGTAAAAAATCAGTGGAATCCCCTAGACCTGTAGATCACATCTATTATTTCTATAGCTCATGAAACATCCATATGTGCAAACCACACTTACTTTCCTCTTCACCAAATTGAGCTACCAAAAAATCAATTTTACAAACCAACGGGTTTTCTTGACCTTCTTATGGATATCTTACATAATCCTAATATGTTAGAGAATGTTTATATTTATAGGTGAAAAATTAGTATTTTTTTCCACTCAATCAGCCATAAAATATAACCTAAGCTAACCAAACTAAGTTACACATATCTGAATTGATGAGCTTTAAAAACTAGGACGATGAGGTCATGGCCACATCCAAAGCTAATATTTTCAACAATATAGATATATATATATATATATATATATATATATTCCCTTGCTTTTTATCAAATATCACAAATTTGATCTCAATATCAAATACAACGAGAAAAATATACAAATCTCTCTATAGATGAACGAAGTAGTGACAATCAATTTGAAGTGACCCTCAACTTACTACTTCTTGAATTATTCTCAATTGACGTAAGGTTTAGAGTTACAACAACAATGAAGTTAATGGAAAACAATTAGAAGGAAACAAATAAAAGGTGCAGTTTTTTTATGACTGGCCTCTAAAAGGGACAAATGTATTGGATTTATCTCCTTCATAATTTCTTTTATTGACAAATATCAGTAGTTAATTGTGGTTAAGTCTCAAATGGTTAATTAGTACCAAGGATGCATGATTCCCTTATAATTTTTAAATGAAAACATCCCTCTTAGAATGGATCACGAATGAAATATAGAAATAAGTATTCTAATCTCAAAGAAATATTCATGATCTAATTCTCCCAATCTAAATTTTCCAACTGCAGAAATGATCACACATTGTATTTTTCAAAGATAAATAATTTCCTATGTGGAGTTGATGAAATCTAAGTGAAAGATCCAAATTTTGATCAATGGTCATGATTAGATACAAGGGGAGTGAAGTGAAATCGATGTGAAGTGTTCTACAAATAAACCAAACTTATTACTATGAAAATGCAAAGAGATAAACACGTAAAATGAGTTTGTTTTTTAAATTTCCTCAAGATAAGTTTTAAAAGTACATGCAATGGTGGCATGACCATTGATAAATGCATGTAGCGATTGCACAACCACCATGGCAATTATAAAAGGTGTTGAATCAATTTACAAGAACCTCATGGTAACTGTGAAAACCATTACAATGGTTGCACAAGCAATGGGAAATTCACATTTTTTTAAACAAAAGTCTAATTTGGAAGTATAAAAGAAGGATAATATTTACTCTTGGAATTCAAGGCAAGTCTTGAATAGAAAATTGAATAGGTTAAGCAAGTCAAGTGAGAATAAAGGATAGATTTAGGTCCAATAAATTTGTGTGTATTTTTGAGTTCATAGAATAAACATGGGATCTTAAACTATAACACCATAAAAAATTTGGATGTGTATAGGTGTTGGAAGAACAATGGACTAAGAGGGGGGTGAATCAATCCTACAATATTTTTCACTTCATTTACAAAACCATACATTCATCATTTGAGTTGTCCATACATAATTCATAACTATATATGTGTATTAACCATTCACAATAACACAACACAAGAGAGAGTACACACAACACCAAATATAAGTGGGAAACCTTTAAGGGGAAGAAAACCCACTAAAAATCTGCTTATATTACACAAAGAAAATATATTTAGTGAAGCACAAACTTCACAAGGAGCTCCAACCCATAATTTAGTAGAGATCACCACACCCCTAGTTTAGTGAAGCACAACTCCAAAAGGAAGCTAAAAGCCCATAAGATGATCAAGAACCAACTCAACCATCTGAAGATGAATATATCTAAAATAAATTCTTCCATAACTGATGGAGATCAAAAATTTAGCTCACACACTTTCTTCAAACCCTCATTTCTTCAACTCGCTCTTTGTTCTTCTTCTTGGACTTGTCTTGACTTAAAAATCTTACACACATTCTATATATCGCTCTTAAAATTGTTATATAGTTCCTCAAATCTAAAATGATGCCCTAACACTACCACATATCTCTCATGCAACTCACATTTTTTCCACCAAGAGCACTAGCTCAAAAATGAACTAAAACATCACTTTTATATACATTCCAACTCAAAAACATAAGGTAGTTCAGTCCAGATCCATTACCTAGACCATTACAACATAAAAATATAACCACATACTTATAAACATTCATCAAGTGGACCCATGTAGGTCAATCATACCCAAATGCACCAAACAAGCTCAAAATCAAATCAAAACCCCATCACCTAGATGAGCTAAAAACCACAAACACCATATTCATGATTATTCAAGATCTCCATAATTGCTATAAAATGTGAAATATGACATAAAAAGATCATCCATGGTCTTTAATTGGACTTCACCAATCAAATTTATCATAACTTACTCAAAAAAGATCTCATATCCTTCGCAAAATAGTTATTTCTAAGAACCAGTCTTCATCTTTGGGCCTCAAGGCCACCCAAAAACAATAAACTATGGACATGTAAAAAATCATTGGAATCCCCTAGACCTGTAGATCACATCTATTATTTCTATAGCTCATGAAACATCCATATGTGCAAACCACACTTACTTTCCTCTTCACCAAATTGAGCTACCAAAAAATCAATTTTACAAACTCAACTGGTTTTCACCCTTGATACCACTTCCAATACCTCATAAGGAATTCAATAGAAACAAATTCATCCCTCTTCAATCTCTAACAAATATAAAGCATCATCCAATCCAAAACATGCACCATCTACCTCAATCTTTCAGCCTGAGAAATTTTGTCCTCAAAACAAGAAGCCTTATTCTCTACAAATTGAGTTGGTTTGCATATCAAATCTCATCATAATGAAACAATCCACATAAAATTGGAAATACCTCTGAATATACTTTCCATAACCTCTTACATTTCCTTCCAAATCTATGTGGAAGGCCTTCAACTAGGTCCATCTCTAGAATTGATCCTTTAAGCTTCTAGGACTCAAGAACTAGGCTTGAGCTCAACTTGCTCCATCACCTCAAAAATAAATTACAAGATTTAAAAAAGAATGTAAAAAACTTATAAATGTTTTATAATCACTCATAACCCTTCAACTAGCATGAAGAAACTCAGATCAATCACTTACCTCATGAAGCAATGCAACACCCTGCTTAACTAGGAAACCTCCATATTTGACCTTCAAATATCATGTCATAAATTTCTAATACCATAATAAAAACACAATTTTCATATATCATTGGAAATATATCTGAATCTGGATTATAAAACAACTTAAATCAAGTCCTAACTCCACTAGTAGATCATGTAATTCCACTTTTACCATAGACTTCTCCAAACTACCCCAAAAAACATTCCTCTTAAATAAGGCACACTTTTCCATTTATAATCTCAACCATGATCTTAAACTATCATGTACATCTATAAAAACTTTAGGGCTAAAAAAATGTCAATTTATTTCATACATTCTTTGGAAAAAGTTTTCACAAACTGAAACTCTTCAGAAATAAGTATTTTTAGGTGGGGCTTCCATATTGTCACAAGCACTATCTCACCTTTCTGGAAATATGGAAGAGTCCTATACAACCTTCAATCATGAATTTTTCAAAAGGAATCAAAACATTCTCAGTACACTCAATTTTCTCCAAGTTACTTTTAGTTAGGGTTTCAAAGCAACTTATCTTCTTAATGATTGTTCATAAACACGTGACAATAAAATAACGTCATTATTTTTTATAAAACTTATTAGTTCCATGCAAAAACATCCCCCAAAGTCTTTGTATCCCATGCAAACCACACAATTCATAATGAGCATCAGAAGGTTAACTTTTGCCTCAAAAGCGCACTCTAAATCACCTAGTTTTACCAAAAATGACATATCTTACAGTTACTTCTTTAGAATGACCTGAAACTTGTCATGAAGCATCATGAAAACATCCTATAACTAAGCATACTCACCATATAGCCCAAATAGGCCTGAAAATCTCTAACGAGTCTCATTTACATGTGTTATCTTGCATGTTCTTCACCTGCTTGCTTCCCACGGACCTCATACATACACTAAACCTCTTAGAACTGACCTATAATTCATAATATAACTCAGATACACTACAAAAATGCTTATACCATGCTTGGTTAGTACATATCATCTCCAACACACATGCCTCCATACCATTCTAATGCTCTATGGCTAGGAAAAGGCTTGGAATGACCTGACTCAACCATGCCATCACATGAACTGACCTTGATGACCTCATGTAGACTCATGAACACCTGTAACACACCTTTAGTACCATGAATGACCTCATGAAAACCTTCAACCAACTTAGGAGGACTCAAACCATCACTATACACACTTAACCATGCTCCAGAATACCATAGACCTTCACCAAACTTGACACTACCAATCAACCTTCATGTTAGACACTTAAAGACACCTCATGGAGACACATATGACACCAAAATACCCTTTTCATTCAAATTAATTGACATCAATGACAACACTAACACAAAATGGCCAAAAATAGGTTCTCCAAAATGTGTGTAAGCTAAGGTGTTCAATATAAAAATCTTTTCTCTATAATATAGGATATAAGTAGAAGACATTATTAAAGCTAATACGTAAGAAATATATATTTGAAGGGGTATAAATATATGATGGATGTAAATGGATTTAGAAGAGAGTAATCCATGATGAGTATCAAAATTATAGGGTTCAAAAGCATGTGATAAAGATATGGGATATGGGGTCCTACTAGAATCCTAAATGTTGTAAGAAGAAGTTATTATAATCTAAAAAACAAGACTTAATCCTAATCTAAGGGTTGTAATTCCTTTAGGTGTTAATAATGTGTTGTATGATAATTACAATTGTAATAAAAATATTTTTTATAAGTTATATTAGTCTAATAAATGATACATAATAATAATCAATCAAACCACCATAAAGGAAATATTTAATGGTAGGAAATACTTACATTTGAATGGAAGTTATCTGTCCATCAATGGACCTATTTGATGTGTATCATCTTGTGAGAGATTGTTATGGGTGGATCACAAGAGGGATACAAAGAAGGCCTAAATAGCAAAAAATGAGAATCCAAAGACTAAGGTAGACCTTGTTAGATTAACTCCTATTCTTGATGCTCCTAGTAACCTAATGCTCCAATGAAGACCTCCAAGTTTAAGCTCCCCTACACCCTAAAACTTCTTAAATAGACTTACTCACACATTCAAAGCAGACTATTCGATTATATCTTTGAAAAATGAAAATAATCATGCTTATAAATATGAGAACATAGCATAATTTTTTCATTTCAAATTAGTCGATGAAAGTGAGTGGGGTGATGAAGTTGGCTAGGAAAAGCTTCTGTAAGATGCCATGGACTAGGCCGATGGTTTCAACTATAAATATTCCAAAAAAGGTGAAGAAAAATTTGAGGAAGGAAGGGTGATGGAAGGCATTTGAAGTAGATGAATATTTGATCTGAATTTGATTTAGGGAGGTAATACACAGGCATAAAGTGGTGGTATTGTTATCTGATCCCCCCGGGAAAATTAGAAAACAAGGACCTAACAGGACCTAGGCACCCTGAGCAATGAATTTGAGCTACAGGCAGTTTTTGGGGTCTCAGGAGCACATTCAGTGGACTCCAGAGTGAAAATCATAATTGAGGAATTTTTTCCTCTTCTGGGTTTTGACCCTTAAGATCATCATGAAAGGTGGTGAAATGCGGTCCTAGTGGGCCCGCATTTGGCCTCGAAAAAAATGGAAAAATCACTATGGGCCTCAAAATACCTTACATACAGTCTTCATTAGACCTATGACATGAGAAAATTCTAAAATACTCTAAAAATGGGTCCCAGGGGTCAAACATTTATATTTTGGGCCTCAAGGAGCCACCGAACCAAAAACGATCTCACCAAGTTAGAGATAGGAATGTAGGGGTGAGACGAGTTATAAGGAAGGTCTGTCAAGCTTGTTGAAGGGGACAGGGTGGAGACAGCTCAGCAAGATCTTGTTGATAGCCGACAGGATAAAGACCCAACTCGAGAAATTTGGGGGTTGCACGAAAGGTCGGGTCCATCTCTAGCTTGGGCGAGCCATGCTAACATGGATGAGATGGGCCATAGGCAGATCTTAGTAACCCGAGCTTGCAGGTAAACTCGCCATGATGGGAGTGGCCTCGGCAGAACATGATTGTAGTAGAAGGCCAAAAAACTCAGCAAAAAGTGGATTTAAGTCGGTGAGATGGCTCGATTCATGAGCTGGAAATGATGGAGGCATCAATATCAAGTGAAACAGGGAGTGAATGAAGTCGTCCATGGGCCGATTTAACTTGTAAAGAGATAGAGATTGTAGAAATGGGGTTCGAGTTTGACGATGGAGGATGGCTCGCTATGCGAAAAATTCTAACTCACGTGCCGACAAAATATGCCCTTTGGGTTTCAAGGGTTTTGACTTCGGGACTCAGTGGCGAGGGATTCTGAAATGACAAGTCACAAATGTCAGAAACCAATCAACCTCAAAGTTCAAAAGACATGGCAAAGTGGGGTGATTTTTGGGTCAGCTCCAAATTTGGGAGTCAATGTTGGGGGATTTTGAGTTTGACGAGCATGCTAACTCTGAATAGACAAGTGACCAATGTGCAAAGAGAAAGGGTCTGAAAATCCAAAACGTGGGTGTCGTGGTGAGCAATGGTGAGCTTAGAGGTAGAGGTTTTTGGGTTTCAGGGGTGACTCATTTTGGGGGTTGGAATGATCCATCTTTGGAGTCTCAGAAGGATCAAAGCTTGAAGTGGAGAGGGCCAAAATCCCGAAACAATGTAACTCCCGCCCATTATGTCTAAACAAACCTCTAATTCATGCATTGCAAACCAAGCTGCATTGGAAGTGGAAAAGAGGTTCGTGGAAATTGTGTTTAGTTCCGAATGGTTGGCGAGTTGGCATGTTAGACCAATATGCATTGAAGGAGTCAGCTTGGTGGGTGGAAAACCAACTCGATGGATGGAAGGAAGGCAAAATGATAACCCATTTTCAAATCCTCATATCTTGAACAATTATTATCCAAATCTGACAAAATTGTAGTCATTAGAAAGGGGATTCAGAGGAGAATTCAATGGTGAAGTCCAAATTTAGTGACCAAATGGGTGTGGGAAGTTTTAAGCCATGTTTTGCAAACTTACAGTCATTGGAAAGGTGAAATAGAGAGTATCAACATGGGAATATGAAAAATGAAATTTCAGAAGTTTTGTACCTCCAAAAATGAGGAACAATGCATAGTACTGGGTATGTGGAGAAGGTATTAATGGATTATGGCCCTAGTTTTTCAAGCATGGATATCAAGTACCTGAGGCATGGGGCGTATAAGGGGATGATGCAAGTATTGATGGTGTTCCAGATACCCTTAGAAACTTGAAATCTTCTCTCTCATGCATAAATTCTTTTATAACTTGTAAGGAGGGGTTTATTTCAAATGGCTGAGCACCTTGTATATGCCCCTCCCTTATTTCTTATATGTAAGAGATTTGTGGAGTTCCAAACCTCCCTGTTTGAATATTGTAATACAAAATATGTTCATTTGGCCCTAAATGTGATGTATTGTGTCAACTTTGGGAGAAATAAAATCAAATTTGTGGATGTTTCAAACCCTCTTCTATGTTATATTGAATTTTCCTAATATTTCATTGCATACAAGGTTATTATGTATTGCATTATTTTCATTGCAAGGTTTTGGTATTGTTGTGTTTATTATGTAGGTTGTCTAACATTCCTTCTTGGTGCATCACCTTCCCTTAGTGTAGGTTTTAATTTTTATGAATTTTATCTATCTTTGTCCCCTTGGAAAAAAATAGAGAAGGATTCGAATTTGCAACTCTTTACACTTTGGAGTAGTTGGCACTAGGATAGGATAGGAAGCTGGCTTTCTCCGAAGAGTTATCCCAATTTCAAAGTCCCACGCTTTGGGATAACTCCATGTTTGAAAAATAAAAGTGACTTAACCATTCTCTTGCAAGAAATCATGGGTGTTGTGACTTGGCCACAATATTTTTGGCACACTTGGTGGGATAGGAAGTCATTCCACAAGATTTGAAGGCATTTTCAAGAAATTTGGACTCCATACTTAGAAGTTTTTCAATTTTTGGCTTTTTACCATAGAAGGAGAGTTCCGAAATCAATTTTTGGAGGATTTTCATAAGCAAAACAAGTCCAAATTTCATCAGTGGATAGATTGGGGCTAATATTCAAAAGGGTATTCTTGGATTTTCAAAATCCGCAGATTGTTGATTCAGTGTTTAAGGAAGTTTGGATTTTCAAAATTTTGTTTTTTGAAATTTCAGAGTTTTTTGAGTTTCAGGTTTTTGGATTTCAGAAATTTCAGGATTCTCCAAATTTTGGGATTTCAAAAGTCTTGCATTTTTGGGATTTCCAGTTTTTGGGTTTTGGATATTTGAATGTTCGGAAGAAGAAGGGAAATGTCAAATCTAAACCCCCCACCACTCCGGAAAAGGGATATTTGAATGTTCAATTGTGCACTATTTTTAGAGTTTTGGGGTTCGTAAATTTTGGGTTTCAGAGGTGTTAAATTTCGGGATTCTTTACATTTCAAAATTTCGGCAGTGCTAATTCAAGAAAAAATTTAACCCCCAAAAATAAACATGCAAGTCCTTCAAATTTTTCATTTTCAATTTTTCTGAGTTTGATGTGTGACTTGGAAAAATCCTAGCCTTTAGAGGCTCATTTCCCAACACATCTGGTGACCCTGAGGGTTTGAACTCAGTGATGTAATAACACAAGTTTCCCGAGTATATGAGAAGGATCTGAACCAAGTCTGAGACTAGAGAAGAAGGAACATTTGTGTACTTGTAATTATCACCAGAAAGAGGAAGGAGAGGAAGAAGACCACAAAGATCACCATCTCCACCTAATATAACTTTATCAACACCTTTGTTGGGTACACATTTTCTCTAATCAACCAGAGTTTTAAGGCCGGCCAGGATGGCACATCAACAACCACCATAAGGTCCACCAAATCCCGGTCAAATTCACGGGTAGTATTCCACTTGCCCTCAATGCCCAAAACCCTATTCTAGTTGCAGCATTAAAAAATATTCCTTACTTCACTAGGGAAAACAACACAACTCCCGCTAACCACATTAAGGATATTGCAAATATCTATACCATTCATGAGATCAATGGAGTAGATGTTGCACTTAAATTGTTGGCTTCCTCTTTCAAAGGCAAGGCTTTGTAGTGGTTTAGGAGATTAAAAATGGGATCCAATAAAAAGTGGGATCAAATATGCGTAGCCCTCTGTAGCCAGTTTGGAGAAAGGGCAGACAATCTGTCTTTATTGGAACAATTGACAACCATCAAGAGGGCTACTAATGTGCAAATGGCTGATTTAAAATTTCAAATCCAACAGACATGGGACTGAATTCCGATTGCTGTAAGGCCAGCTACATAAGATGCATTCCTCTACTTCTTGAAGGCTCTAAACTTTGACATAGCTATGATGATACAATCGATGGCAAGAATAACACTTCCAAGATCCTATGACACAACTATTAGAGTGGAGAATTGTTTGATTCAAGTAGGAAATCTTGCACCTAGGCCACCTAGGCCACCTATGCCACTATATACGGAATTGGGGAACCCCTCTACCAGTCAATCACCTAAAATAGACCTTGTCCCAGCCCCTAGGAATCAGAGTAATAATGATACTTCTACTTCTTCTAGTAATTCCAAGGAAATAAAGGAGGTTATGAAATAACTACAAAACCTAGGGAATGAGCTACTTATTATTAAGAGGAAACAAGCTCGGAGTTCTAGGCTATATCAGAAAAATAAGCCACATTTTCAAGATATCAATCAAATTCAAGGGAAACCTTTTAGTGCTAAAATATTGTAGCCCTATAATCCCACTGCAGCACTAACATCAAGGGCTCTAGTTCCGGTCCAGAAAAACATGACACATGAGTATGAGTGGTATCCCCCATATGGCTAGCCTTATGATCAAATAGTATATGTCCAAGATCCATAAAATCAGGCTCTAGTGGTGCAAACCATTTGCGTGCCTCAAGAGGTGAGTCAAGAAGAAAATGAGCAGTAAGAAAGTTCACAAGAGGCACCTCAGACTAAAACTACACTAGTCAATTGGAAAACATAAGACTTTTGTGGAATCAATCAACCTCTTTTCTAGGGTATAGAAACTAACACACGGTTAAATAAGAGGAAAATAAAGGAGGGGAAATAATCTAATCCAGTTGTTTCTCATCCCATTCCAACACCACAAGCAATTAGTAGACCAAATGCAGTTCTTAATGCACAAAATCAGCCTAAAGCACCTACTGTAGTAGCCCCGAATGTGTACAATCATTCCAAGGTACTAGTGGTAACGAAAAAAGTGCCAATTCAGGTGCCAGAAAAGGTAGTGTCAGGTATGGGACAACATAAAGATAAACCCTCTCCTTTTAACATTATTGATTAAATGAAGAAGGCCAATGTGAGAATCTCCATCTGGGAATCACTGGTAATCCTAGGACAATGGGATTTGTTGCAAACAACCATGACAAATTGGTCCGCTTCTAATGAGACATTAAAAATTCAAGAAAGGGTGCTCACTAGTACATTGCAGTAAGAGGGAGGTCAACTGAGTAAAAATCTAAAGCCTCCACCATTCGACGTGTCCTTGATCATTGGGGATAAATTAGTGCACAACTGTATGATTGATTTGGGTGCAAGCATATCCGTAATGCCTGAGTAGATTGTTAATCATTTAGGGATAGAATATGAACTAATATCCAAAGGTGTGGTATAGTTAGACGGGACAATAGTAGGGACAACTGGGGTGATGAAAGGATTGAGCCTCACACTACATGCATGCCCAAATTTTACAGTCCTACAAGATATAATTGTGATCGATTTTCCACCACCTTTCTCCTTGTGCCTATCAAGATATTTCACAGCCATAATTGTCATGTACCTATTGGTAGATTGGACACACATGTTATTCAAGAAAATATATGGAGCTAAGACTATAATTAGGTTGGAGCCAATTGCACACTTTCACATTGAGCCTCATGTACCAAGCCCAATAAATGCCAATTGTGTAGTATTTGAGAAGGATGATTGCTTACAGACCTATGAGACATGTTGTCCACTCAAAATTCCCCACTCTGTCAAAAGTAAAAAAAAAAATTCAAAATTTTGAGTCTAAGTGTCTTTTCTATCGAGCCGGTGGTGTGAAAAAAGTCCTGAACTCGAAAAATCTAAGTTTTGGATCGTTTTGTAAGTATTTCGGGCCTGTCGGACATTTTTGTTCCAACTGTCCCAAGTTCAATCGGGTCTCGTGTTCTTTGATCGGCCGAAATCCCCGAAGTCGTTCCATTTTCGGGCCCGTCAGAAATTTTTGTCCCAAGTGTCCCAAAACTTATTGTGCGAGATGTTCCAATTTCGGCCGAAGCACCCGAACCGCACACTTCGCACTTTCTTGTTCAAAATGTCCCAAATCAAAAAGTGCAAGTTGTTCCATTTTCACCTGAACCGGCCGAGTCGCGTATTCCGGAACTTTTTGTCTCAAATGTCCCAAGTCCAAACGGGCCTTCTGTTCCATTTTCGGCCGATTCGCCCGAATCGCATCCTTCGGAACTTTTTGTCCCGAATGCCCCAAAGTTAAAAAGTGCACGCTGTCCCATTTTCGGCCGAAACTCCCAAGTCACGTACTTCAGAGCTCTTTGTCCCAAATCAAAAAAAAATGCAAACTGTTCCATTTTCGGCCGGTTCGCCTGAACCGCGTCCTTCGCGCATTTTCGTCCCAAATGTCCCAAAATGCATTTGTGCGTCTTCTCCATGTTTCGTCCAAATCGGCTGAGCCTCGTGTTTCGCGCATTCGCGTCTCACATGTCCCAAGTGAACCTAATGTAATTCATACTTAGTTTTTCCTGCTCGACCCGAATGTGCTAAATTTGAATTTAAGTTACGAAGATCAAATTTCAAGGACAGCTGGCAGAAGGACGAAGCTTTCAAGACGCCGTTTACATCAGTTTTCAAAGATATCCATTGTCATCTTCAAGATGAAATGTCTGGTGTGTCCCTCGTGGAAAAGACATAGCTGAGATGTTAAAGAAATTCAAGAAGCGGTTTCTGAAGACGGTGGTCCTTCTCAGTGACTGTCCACCTGTCTCCTTCTTCATTCTTTTCTCTTCTTCCTATTCCTTTCGTATTCCATGTAATTAGTTAAGAAATTGCGTTTGGCGATCCTTAACTATTCTTTAGTTGAAAGAAACGGTTACAAAGAGTAACTGACTTGTAAGCTATATAATGGCCTTTCCACGCCATTTTGCGAAGAGGAAGAACTTGGATATTTTCTGAAAGTGTAAATAGATCTTAAAGAAATCAATACAAAAGGGCTTTCCATTCTTTGTCTATCTAATTCTTGTTATCTCTGTGTTTTCCTTTAATATTGTGAAGATCATTTTGTTCCTAATTCATTAGTCTCTCTGATTGCATACTGTTCAGTTTTGCAAATACAGTGATCTTGTATAACCAAGAAGGAACTTTGTGTCCTTGATGAATGAATCTGAAGAAGGTTATTTATGGAACTTTGTGTCTTTAAATTTAATCTCATTCAGCTAACGCAAATGATCTTGTCTTAAATTCTTTGAAACTTCGCATACATGAAGAATTATTCTGCTATCTATAATTCTGAATGTTACTATTCTGCTCATCTTCTTATTCCCTTTCCTCATTCCTTGTGTAATTGATGATCCTTGTGGAAAACACTTTCGTAATATCCAAGTTTGACCATAAAACAATGTTCTGTACATTTGTAAATAAGTTCGTTTCTGAAAAAGGGAACCTCTCCCATTAAAGAGGAGGGACTTCTTGTCCCCTGACTGTTGCTCTTCTAAAAAGTCCTATTTGACGACCAACAGTTTTTGGCGACTCCGCTGGGGAAAATCGCATTCCAGTACTGCAATTTTTCGATCATCTTTTGATCTAGCGACTCCACGTTTCACTCGAGGGAGAAGGGCCCTTGGTATCGAAGATTCTCAGTTTCAGCTTTTGGAGCAACAGGATTTTCCTTTCCCTTCAAATAGAAGAACTCGTTTGACGAGCACTCCACCTGTTCAAGATAGAAGTCCTACGGGTGGTATTCCTTCAGAACCTGCTAGTCCCAATCTACGAGCTTTGATCCTAGCTGGTGTTACAGTTCCCCTCCAAGCCGTATTTCCAAGAATGGCGGCACAATTGCCATGGGGTCAACGTGTCGGGCCTCTAGCCCTTGCTCAGCCTTTGCATGAGTTACCCAGAGGAAACCGGAAGAACTTCCCCAAATTCAAAGGCGATGGCAAAATACACCCTGATGAACACATTGCAGCCTTCATAGTTGCATGTGGAGTCTTGGGAGTTGAACATGAAGACGTCTCAGTAAGGCTGTTCGTTGAGACGTTACAAGATAATGCTGCTGATTGGTTCTATCATCTTCCGGCTGGTGCCATCACCGACTGGAATACAATGAGAACTCAGTTCGAAAGCCGTTTCAAGCCGGCAGAAGATGTGCATGCCATGCTTGCCCAAATTTCTTAGATAAAGAAAGATCCATCAGAACCCATGAGAGAATTTGTGGCTCGATTCAACAGACTGATCAACAAAATTCCTGTAAATACTCGACCGGTTGATCAAATTCAAAAATGTTTCTTTCTAAACGCTCAAACGCCCAAAGTCAGTTATGCTCTAAGAAGGGCTAATCTCGGGACGTTAGTTCTGGATCAAGAACTGGCTGTTAGTGTTGAGGATGACTTGATCATGTCAGGGAAGTTGAGAAGAGATCCTCCCAAATCTAAATCTGTTGCTTCTTCCTCTTCCACCCCTAGACCTAATACTGATCCATTAGTCTAGAAACTTGCAAATGATCTCGTCGCTATAAAGAAACAACTAGCTTAGCATGCCCCGTATGCAGACGTTCCAAGAAGAAATTTTCAGCCCAGAAGCCGTTTTCCTGCCCCCCACACAAGACTAGCACTTGAAGGACCTCCTGTCAAGGTTCCTGTGAATGCAACCTGTGAAGTTGAAGAGCCAGATGATGATGTGGATGATGAAGCTCGTGAGGAGTTCCTGGAGGAATTTGATGATGAGGCAGAAGAACTTGAGGGATCTCGGGTTAATTTCTTTACCACCGAAGGCACTGATGATGGAGATAACTATGATGAAGTGGTAGCAGATATGAACAGTGAATCATTTGCTGTCATGACTCGAGAACAGACAAGGCAGAAGGAGAAAGTAACACAGCCCATGAAGAAATCTAAGGAGCAGCCGGCAACTATTCCTGTAATTGCCAAAAGAGGATCTCCTATCCCTACCTCATCTGCACCAAAGGTAAGTCCTGTCAATCCTACTAGCAAAGTTCCTTCTTTTTCTCCTAAAGTTGATAAGCCTAGAATTCCAAATGATGATGGTCCATCCACCTCTGGATCCTTTGATATTGTTGATCACCTAAAAAGGACCAAGGTTCAAATTTCAGAAGCTGAATACTATCAAACCCATCCCAAAGCTTTTGCTAAGATGATCCAATTTGTTAATTCCCATTCCAAGACCACCTCTAAAGGCTTTTTGCCCACTCCTCCTTCTGCACCACAGCCTAGTTTGGTAGCTGCTGTCACCTCACCTGGTGAAAAAATCAAGCCTTTTTATGTAACACTTCTTATAGCTGGCCATAGGCTCCGTAACTGTGTCATAGATTCCGGAGCCTCAGATAATGTGATGCCTGCTAAAGTAGCTCATGCTTTAGGCTTGACCCTCACTCGTATCTGTCGACACTAAAATTTTCCTCCATAATTTCTATTTCATTAATGTATGTATTAGGAATAGGATTGTTGTTAAGTATAATTAGTAGTAGCGTCTGATAGAAGATAACGGCACCGTCAGTACGGTGTCGCCAATAATGTGGAGTACGGTAACAGTCAAAGTACAATAGGAATGTTGTAAAAAGTAAATATTTGTCGTAAGTGGTCCGGTAATGTTAAAATGTCAAAGTTTGGGTAATTAGAGAAGTAGGGTCTACATGATTAGGAATTAGAAATATTATATTGGTAATAAGGACAAGGAGTGAGGTCATAAATATTTTGTGTATTTTATTTGTAAAAAGTCTAAAAATGTGGAACCCATGTAAAATGATAAGGTTTATCTTATCTTAACAGATAAGCTTACATGTACAGATAAGAGTTAAGGTATGGAATATGATTCGTCAGAGTGGATTTCTTATCCTATCTTAGAGATAGGATGGATAAGCCTGGAAGTTCTATAAATAGAGAGGCCACCCCCCCTCATTTAGCATAGAAAGAAGTAGTGAGAAATATTGTAGGAAGTGTGCGAAGGAAGCCATCAGTTAAAGGTGTGTTGAAGAAGCCATCAAGAGGTGTAATTGTAAAGTTTCTCCCATAGTCTTGTTGAAGTATCTCATGGGTGAGATTGTAACAGTTTCATGTTAATATTATAATTTATTTTGATATTTCAGATTTGTCGTCATTCTGTCTTATCATAGTCAATGGTATTCTTGTGTTCGGTTGTTGTTTTGTTTCCAGATTACATCCACCAAACTAAAGGCTGTGCATTAGTAAATAATCATAGCACGAGGAGTTCCCGGTGAAGAATTATCATAGTGCCGGATTGGTGATGACATTTTGGTTCCGTTGCCGGGACCATTCCTCGTTGGTGGATTTTCTGGAGAGATATTCCCACTTAGTCAAAAATCAATTGGAGGGTAACCTTGTTTTTACTGTGCATAGTAGTTACCATGGTAAAGTCATTTTTACCGTGAATAGTAGTTACCATGTTAAAGTCATTTTTGCCATGAATAGTAGTTACCTTGGTAAAGTCCTTTTTGCTGGGAATAGTATTTACCGCAGTAACTTCACTTTTTACCGTGAATAGTATTTACCGCAGTAACTTCACTTTTTACCGTGAATAGTGTTTACCACAGTAAAATCAGTTTTTACCGCAGTAAGTCAAGTTTTACCATAGTTTACCGTGGTCATTTCTATAGTAATTCCAATTATTTGTGCACATAAGTCTTGTTGATTGTACTTGTGAGTTGGTATTTCACGGTGGTTACTTTTGAAAATGGGAAAGATTCCCGTTTTTTCAGCTCAATCTAATGAAGATGCTTCTTCTTTCATTCAAGAATTTAAGCGATCTTGTATTTGTAATGGCCTTATAAGAAGGGAACAATGGACTGAATTTTTTCCTACCTTTTTGGATGGATCAGCACTTAGGTGGTTTGAAACACTAGGAGATAATGTGAAAAATTCATGGGATTTATTAA
The DNA here is from genome assembly GCA_019776745.2 of Taxus chinensis. Classification (NCBI taxonomy): domain Eukaryota; kingdom Viridiplantae; phylum Streptophyta; class Pinopsida; order Cupressales; family Taxaceae; genus Taxus; species Taxus chinensis. Next base: position 1,364,856 of record CM034150.1, on the reverse strand, counting down.
CTGAAAGTTTTCTTGAAGAATTTGGTGAACAACAGAAATATGCAGATCTCATGATCGAGATCACAAAGCTATCCCAAGGAGAGAAGGAGAAGATAAGGGATTATCATGCTCGTGTTCTAGAGCTAAGGAGGAAGCTCGATGCCCAGATCCGGAAGGAAGGACTAGCGGATGGGTTGATGAATGGCGTGGATAATCTCCTCTGTAAGCACTTCATTCTTGGGATGAAGCCAGAGATCAGACAACGAGTGAAGTATGACCGCCCAGCTACCATTGAACAAGCAAAGGAGATTGCAAGAAGGCAAGAAGAAAGCATGGAAGAGGAGCCCAAAGAAATTGTTGCTAAAGTAGAGCCTACACCAGCACCTTTGGTCCTGAATCCACAACCACTCCCGGTGAGCACAAATATTTCTCCTAATACATCTACTGAGTATGAAGATCTGCTCAAAAAGATGGGTCAGTTAACTATTAATCTTCTTCAAGGAAAGGAATTTAGTTCTCAGGGAGGAGATAGAGGTCCAAAAAGAAATATTTCTGAAGTTGTTTGTTATGGTTGTTATAAAAAGGGTCATTATAAGTATAATTGTCCAGATAGAGCTTCTACATCTGGTAAGGGAGATAATGATAAAGGAAAAGCACCTGTGAATTCTTTTGATGTAGTAGATAAGAGCAAAAATAATGAAGTAGATGTGTTTGTAACAAAAAGAAAGAAAGAAAAAGATAATCAAGATGGAAATGATCCTAAGAAGATGAAAGAAGAAACTAGTAAGAAACATAGGAGAAGAAAGTTGGGTGTGCAGGATTTTCTGATTTCACAGGGGCAAGGACCATACTCCATCTTGGAAGATCTGTCCAAAAGGCCTGCAAATATTACATATGGTCAACTCTTGGCTATGTCTTCTGAGAAGAGGCGGGAGTTGCGAGGTGGACTCAATGCTCGAAGAAGGAAGGAGGTTGAGGTCCCTGTTTTGGAGGCAGAGGCAGATCCCTATGCTCCACAAGCTGAGGTATTATGTAATGGTATTTCAATTCATGATGTCTTAGTTGATGGAGGTGCTGCAGTTAATGTAATGACCGAGTCTGTAATGAATATGTTGGGTTTAAAAATTGATCGCCCTTCAACACTTATGTTAAGGTCATTAAATAAGGGAAAAACTAAACCAGAAGGTGTAGTTTCAAATGTGGCAATATCTGTTATGGGTGTTGTATGTGTGGTAGACTTTCAGGTGATGAAAAATGGTACTGTTGCGTACCCAATGCTGCTGGGAAGACCATGGCTAAGGAGAGTTCATGCAAGAAACTACTGGAATGAAGGTTTCATGACACTTGGACGTGGTAGAGAGAGGGTGAAGATAAACGTGATCCCTCGACATCATAAAGCAGAACCTGTGGATTCAAGTGATGAAACTGATGATTGGACATCCTCTGATTACTCTAGCACCAGTGAAGTGGACACTGAAGATGAAGAAAGTGAGGTTGATGTTTCAGTCATGGATATTCTTCCAGTCACACCAACCCAGGACCCCATAAAATTATCTGAAGAAGAAGTTGATGATCGTCTCCAACAAATAAAGATTGGTGATGCTGTGATGGAGAGTGAGAAGGAATCCTACCTCCAGCTCTTTCGAAGGTACATACACCTATTCACTTTTGATTACAAGGAACTCCGCCAAGTAAGTTGGGTAGAACATTGTATTGAGCTGGTAGATGGTGCTAAGCCCATAAAGCAAATGCCATATAGAATGAATCCTAATTTTTCCAAGACTGTAAAAGAAGAAATAGATAAGTTGCTTGATGCAGGATTCATATTTGCTGTGGAGAATTCAGAATGGGTTTCTCCCATTGTGATCTCAATAAAAAAGAATGGGAAGCTACGCATTTGTGTTGATTATAGGAAGCTCAATAAGGCAACAAAGAAGGATCATTACCCTCTTCCATTTTCAGATCAGATCTTGGACGAAGTAGCTGGCCAGGAGTGCTATAGTTTTGCTGATGGATATAGCGGCTACAACCAAGTTCGTATAGCAGAGAAAGATCAGCTGAAGACCACGTTCACCACTCCTTGGGGAACGTTTGCTTATAGAGTTATGCCTTTTGGGTTGTGTAATGCTCCAGCAACATTCCAGCGTTTGATGAATAGGGTGTTCGAACCCTACATTGGGACCTTCATCAGAGTATTTCTGGATGATTTTTGCATCTATGGGAGCAAGTTGGACCACCTGCACCAGATGGAGACAGCATTTCAAAGGTTAGATGAAGCACAAGCCTCACTAAACCCTACAAAGTGTGTCTTTGGATGTTCTAAAGGCGTTTTGTTAGGGCATGTTGTATCCAGAGATGGTATTGGTACTGATCCTGATAAAGTTTCAAAAATCAAAGATTTACCATTTCCTATGAATAGAAGTAAGTTGAGATCATTTTTAGGCCATGTGGGTTACTATAGAAGGTTCATCAAGAATTTCTCAAAGATTGCACAGCCACTAACCCAGTTCTTGAAGAAGGATGTTGCTTATGAACCAGGAAACAAGGCGCATGAAGCTTTTGGACAACTGAAGGAAGCCCTGGTGTCTTCACCTGTTTTGAAGAATCCAGATTGGAGCAAGCCATTCATTGTGTACACTGATGCCTCAGATGCAGCACTAGGTAGTACTTTGAGCCAAAAGGATGAAAATGGGAATGAACATCCAATTTACTTTGGGAGCAGACAAATGAGCAGTGCTGAGGTAAACTATACTGTAACTGAAAAAGAGGCTCTGGCTATCATTTTTGCTGTAAAGAAGTTTAGAAATTACTTGCTAGGGCAGAAATTTATAGTTGTAACGGATCATCAGGCTCTGAAATATATTGTCAATAAGCCTAACCCATCAGGGAGGATAGCAAGATGGATAATTTTTCTACAAGAATTTGAATTTGATATTATAGATAGGCCAGGAAAGAAGCATGTCAATGCAGATGCACTCTCTCGAGCCTATGATGGTTTAGGATCATCTTGTGATGATGATGATTTTCCCGATGCAGCATTGTTCTCCCTTGACACAATCCCTAGTGAATACATAGATATTTGGAATTATCTGAATGAATTCAAGTTTCCTGATGGTGCCAATGCAAAGACTAAGAGAAAGATTACTCAAGCCAGTCGTCCATATTCTATTCTGCATGGAGCATTATTTCGAATAGGACCTGATGGACAGTACAAGAGGGCAGTTGGACGTGATCAAGGAAAGGAGCTGCTAGAAGAATTCCACAATGGTACATGTGGAGGGCACTTCTCTGGACAACTTACAGCAAGAAGGATCTTGGATGCAGGTTATCACTGGCCCACTCTTTTTAAAGATTGTTATAATTATTGTAAGACATGTGATATTTGTCAAACACATGGTAACCGTAAGACTTCATCAGCTCCATTATGTCCTATTCTTCCCCTTGGTCCCTTTGAAAAGTGGGGAATAGACATTGTAGGTCCACTTCCAACTACATCACGCCAAAATAAGTATATTGTAGTTGCCACAGATTATTTAACCAAGTGGGTTGAAGCTAGGCCATTGAAGACAACTTCTATGGATGAAGTGGCAAGGTTCATATATGAACGTATTGTCACCAGATTTGGTTGTCCATTAGAAATTGTAACAGATCAAGGAAGCCACTTCATTAATGAGGTGGTAGAAGCCCTAGTCAATAAATTTTCTATTAAGCACAGGAAGGCAACAACATACAAGCCAAGCACAAATGGACAGGTGGAACGAACAAATTTTGTGCTGTGTCAAATTCTAGCAAAAGATGCAGCCTTGCAGGTACATAAATGGGATAAGAGGATTCATGCAGCATTGTGGGCATATAGGGCAACATCAAAGTCAGCAACAGGATACTCCCCATTTCAATTGGCCTATGGCATTGATCCAGTTCTTCCTATTGAGTTTGATATTCCCACTGTGAGAGTTATGAAAAATGAAAGGATGGATGAAAATGATTCAGTAAAAGAAAGGTTGGTACATCTTCATTTGCTAGAAGAAATGAGGGAAATAGCGAAGGATACAAGCCATAAGAAGAAAATGAAGCAGAAGGAGTACTTTGATCAAAAGATCCGGTGGTCTCCATTTCAAGTGAATGACTTGGTTCTAGTATATGATTCCAGATACAAAAAAAGAAGACAGAGAAAATTTCTTCCAAAATGGATGGGGCCCTACAAAATAGTAGCTGTGCATGAAAATGGTACGTACCGACTGGAGGAATTGGATGGCACTCCCATTACGAAATGGGTCAACCACGACAAGTTGAAGATTTTCCAAGCACCAGAATAGTCTACTCCGAGGACGGAGTAGAAGCTAGGAAGGGGGAAGATGTCGACACTAAAATTTTCCTCCATAATTTCTATTTCATTAATGTATGTATTAGGAATAGGATGTTGTTAAGTATAATTAGTAGTAGCGTCTGATAGAAGATAACGGCGCCGTCAGTACGGTGTCGCCAATAATGTGGAGTACGGTAACAGTCAAAGTACAATAGGAATGTTGTAAAAAGTAAATATTTGTCGTAAGTGGTCCGGTAATGTTAAAATGTCAAAGTTTGGGTAATTAGAGAAGTAGGGTCTACATGATTAGGAATTAGAAATATTATATTGGTAATAAGGACAAGGAGTGAGGTCATAAATATTTTGTGTATTTTATTTGTAAAAAGTCTAAAAATGTGGAACCCATGTAAAATGATAAGGTTTATCTTATCTTAACAGATAAGCTTACATGTACAGATAAGAGTTAAGGTATGGAATATGATTCGTCAGAGTGGATTTCTTATCCTATCTTAGAGATAGGATGGATAAGCCTGGAAGTTCTATAAATAGAGAGGCCACCCCCCTCATTTAGCATAGAAAGAAGTAGTGAGAAATATTGTAGGAAGTGTGCGAAGGAAGCCATCAGTTAAAGGTGTGTTGAAGAAGCCATCAAGAGGTGTAATTGTAAAGTTTCTCCCATAGTCTTGTTGAAGTATCTCATGGGTGAGATTGTAACAGTTTCATGTTAATATTATAATTTATTTTGATATTTCAGATTTGTCGTCATTCTGTCTTATCATAGTCAATGGTATTCTTGTGTTCGGTTGTTGTTTTGTTTCCAGATTACATCCACCAAACTAAAGGTTGTGCATTAGTAAATAATCATAGCACGAGGAGTTCTCGGTGAAGAATTATCAAATACTCTATGAGGACATAGGTCATGGTAATTACATGATTCTGTCCCCTGATGAAATCCAACCCTCCAAAGTATCACCTAAAGATCCCAATGGTGTTTGGGTTTTAGAATTCGATGGAAGTTGTTCCTCAGCTGGTTCTGGAGCTGGTGTCCTGCTAGTGTCACCTGAAGGATGCCTACACCCTTTTTCATTTAAGTTGCAGTTTGAAAACACTAACAATACGGTAGAGTATGAGGCTCTCATTCTTGGACTGCAAGTAGCCAAAGAACGAGGTGTAAAAAATCTTCTGGCTCGTGGTGATGCAAAGCTGATTGTGAAGCAAGTCAGAAGCCTTTTTCAGGTAAAAAATGGGAGGCTGAAACATTACCGGAATCAGGTTTGGGATTCAATTGAATTCCTTGATGCTTTCTCCATTGAAGCAATACCTAGAGAAAAGAACAGCAGGGCTGATTCACTCGCTGTCTCAGGATCACTACTGATTCCCCATCCTGAATTCTCTCAGGATAAGTTCACTATTGAAATGGTCCACCGGCCTAGTGTACCTGACAATACCAATAACTGGCAAGTTTTCAACGATGACCAGCATTTGCTTTCCTTCCTGGAACTCAAGGGTAATTTTGAACAACTGTATTTTGAGGGAAGTGACAACCTGCCTCGTGAGAGTGTGTCCTCTGACCATCCTGTCACCCAAGGAGAAGAAACAGATCAGGAAGGGTGCATCAAACTCAAAGGAAACAAGATTCCCAAAGGTTTGGTGAGTTTGGAGGAGTTGTTTGATAAACATGATAGATATGTGAAATCTAAAGATTCTACTGGACCTCAGCAATCAGCTGAGTATGATAAGATTGATATTGGGAGTTCTAATGACCCTAAGCTGGTAAATATTGGAAAATGTTGTACAGCAGAGGAAAGGAGAAAAGCAATTGATCTTCTAAGGAGGTATAAGGATGTTCTTTCTTATTCTTATGAAGATCTAAAAGCCTTCAAGCCAAAAGATATGCAGCATTCTATTCCTCTCAAACAAGGAATTAAGCCTTTCAAGCAGAAGCAGAGGCAGTACAATCCAAAAATAGCTGACACCATCTTTCAGGAGATCCAGAAGTTGTTGAAGGCTAAAATTATTTTTCCCATTCACCATTCGACATGGATCGCAAATATAGTACCTGTTAGGAAGAAAATTGGTGAGATCCGCATCTGTGTTGATTTCAGGAACCTGAATCAGGCTTCTCTGAAAGATAACTACCCTTTGCCTATGATGGATCAAATATTGCAAGCAGTAACAGGATCTGAAATGTTATCTATGCTTGATGGATTCTAGGGATACAATCAGGTAGAGGTTGATACTGCAGATCAACACAAGACAACCTTCACTACTCCTTGGGGTACCTTTGCCTACAAGAGAATTCCTTTTGGGCTGATTAATGCTGATGCCACTTTCCAGAGAGCTATGGATTTGGCTTTTGGAAGCTTGAAAGGGAAATGTATTTTCATATACCTTGATGACCTGACAGTGTTTTCAAAGACAAGAGCGGATCACTTCGACCACCTAGAAACGGTTCTGCTGAGATGCCGAGAGCATGGGATTTCTTTAAATCCTAAAAAATCTATCTTATGTGTTACAGAAGGAAAACTATTAGGGCACATCTTCTCCAAGGATGGTATTAAGATTGATCCTGAACGAGTTCAAGCCATCCAGCAAATTCCTCTCCCAACCAGTAAAAAAGGCGTGCATTCCTTCTTCGGTAAGATCAATTTTTTAAGAAGATTCATCCCTGATTTTGCTGAATTAACTTTGAATATTTCTCAGATGATGAAAGGGAAGCAAACATTTGGTTGGTCTTCTGAAGGAAAGGAATCCTTTGAGGGTATCAAGAAAGCTATTGCTAAAACTCCAGTTTTGGCCTGTCCTGATTTCAGCAAAGATTTCATCATCTATTGCTATGCTACAGATAATACCCTGGATGCTGTCTTAACCCAAGAAGACTCTGATAAACATGAGCTACCAATTGCCTTCATGAGCTATATCCTGAAGAATCATGAGCTAAAATACACCATGATGGAAAAGCATGCTTTTTCGGTAGTCAAGGCTGTCAAGCAGTTCCGTTTCTATATCCTCAACTCTCACTCTATGGTGCTAGTTCCAGATACAACTGTTAAGTCAATTCTTACACAACAAGAATTTGGGTCCAAGAGAGGAAATTGGGTGGCTAAAGTCCAGGAGTATGACATTGATATCAAACCGACCAAGCTGGTTCGTGGAAAAGGTCTTTGTGAGCTCATTGCTGAAGGAGCCAAACATGAGTTGCTGGAGGAGAAAGCTGACCTTCCTACTGTTCTGTTCCTGAGTTCAGTTGATGAATGGTATGCTGACATCGCCCATTTTCTCACCTATGGGGAATGCCCCTCTCATTTAACTGCCAAAGAAAAGAGGACTGTTAAATTGAGGTCAGCACAATATGTATTGTGGGAAAATGCCTTGTTCAAGCGTGGTGTAGATGGGATATTTTTGAAGTGTGTGGACAAGGAACAGCAGAGAAAATTGCTCTCAGCTTTTCATGATCAGGCATGTGGAGGGCACTATTCATCAATGGTCACTGCTCACAAGATACTCCGTGGAGGTTACTACTAGCCTTCCTTGTTCAGAGATGCATCCAAGTGGGTGGATAAATGTGAGGCTTGTCAGACCTTTGTGGGAAGACCTAAATTGGCCTCTTTGCCTCTCAAGCCAGTTGTGATTAAGGAACCATTTCAACAGTGGGGTCTGGACTTCATTGGTGCACTCAACCCTGTTTCTAGTGCTGGTCACACTCATGTGCTAACCGCCACTGACTACTTCACCAAATGGGTGGAAGCTATTCCAGTCAAGAGCACTACTTCTGAAGTGGTATGCAACTTCATCAAAGAGAACATCTTGGTAAGGTATGGTGTACCTAACAAGATTGTAACAGATAATGCTTCGAACTTCTCCTCAACTGAGATAATGGATTTCTGCTACGGGTATGGCATCTCTCTGGCTCAATCTTTAGATTATTATCCCCAGGGAAATGGACAAGCAGAATCCACCAACAAAAATCTGGTGACTATCATAAGGAAGTTGGTCAATGAGTCTCAGCGAAACTGGCATAAGAAGCTTTATGATGCTCTTTGGGTAGACAGGATCACACCTAAAAGAGCCATTGGAATGTCTCCTTTTCAAGTGGTGTATGGAGTAGAAGCTCAATTGCCAGTGACAGTGGAACTGCCAGCCTTGCACCTGATGAAGGCCATTGAGGATACTAGTTTCAGTGATGCTCTGGATAAAAGAATCATGTACCTGCACAAACTGAATGAGGACAGATTGGAGGTTCCTGATAGGATATCTACTCACCAGCAGAAGGTAAAGGTTCTGTTTGACAAGAAAGCTAGGTTCAGAGAGTTCCAAGTTGGAGATACCGTGCTGTTATGGGACAAAAGACATGAACCTCGTGGCAGCCATGGAAAATTTGATTCCCTGTGGCTCGGACCTTTCAAGATAAGACATTTTGCTGGTGAGAATTCTTTCTATCTTGATTACATGGATGGTTCTCCTCTCCCACTTCCCTATAGTGGGCAGTATCTCAAGTTGTTCAAGTCCTAGGTGACTAGGGAGTCCCTTTGTACATTCTGTACAGTGTTGTTTTGCTTCTCTGCTTTTGGTGTGTTGCCCTCTGTGTTGGTCTGTTTTTGACTCCGTTGCCCAAGGGATAAGGCACTGGTTTGCTTCACCAAGTTTGTCTAAGTTCTTGCCTTGTCTCGTTCCTTGAATTTATGCCAAGTCATCCCTAGAAGGAGCCAGCTGTTGTCCACTCAAAATTCCCCACTCTGTCAAAAGTAAAAAAAAAAATTCAAAATTTTGAGTCTAAGTGTCTTTTCTATAGAGCTGGTGGTGTGAAAAAAGTCCTGAACTCGAAAAATCTAAGTTTTGGATCGTTTTGTAAGTATTTTGGGCCTGTCGGACATTTTTGTCCCAACTGTCCCAAGTTCAATCGGGTCTCGTGTTCTCCGATCGGCCGAAATCCCCGAAGTCGTTCCATTTTCGGGCCCGTCGGAAATTTTTGTCCCAAGTGTCCCAAAACTTATTGTGCGAGATGTTCCAATTTTAGCCGAAGCACCCGAACCGCGCACTTCGCACTTTCTTGTTCCAAATGTCCCAAATCAAAAAGTGCAAGTTGTTCCATTTTCGCCCGAACCGGCCGAGTTGCGTATTCCGGAACTTTTTGTCTCAAATGTCCCAAGTCCAAACGGGCCTTCTGTTCCATTTTCGGCCGATTCGCCCGAACCGCGTCCTTCGGAACTTTTTGTCCCGAATGTCCCAAAGTTAAAAAGTGCACGCTGTCCCATTTTCGGCCAAAACTCCCAAGTCGCGTACTTCAGAGCTCTTTGTCCCAAATAAAAAAAAAATGCAAACTGTTCCATTTTCAGCTGGTTCGCCCGAACCGCGTCCTTCGTGCATTTTCGTCCCAAATGTCCCAAAATGCATTTGTGCATCTTCTCCCTGTTTCGTCCAAATCAGCCGAGCCTCGTGTTTCGCGCATTCGCATCTCACATGTCCCAAGTGAACCTAATGCAATTCATACTTAGTTTTTCCTGCTCGACCCGAATGTGCTAAATTTGAATTTAAGTTGCGAAGATCAAATTTCAAGGACAGCTGGCAGAAGGACGAAGCTTTCAAGACGCCGTTTACATCAGTTTTCAAAGATATCCATTGTCATCTTCAAGATGAAACGTCTGGTGTGTCCCTCGTGGCAAAGACATAGCTGAGACGTTAAAGAAATTCAAGAAGCGGTTTCTGAAGACGGTGGGTCCTTCTCAGTGACTGTCCACCTGTCTCCTTCTTCATTCTTTTCTCTTCTTCCTATTCCTTTCGTATTCCATGTAATTAGTTAAGAAATTGTGTTTGGCGATCCTTAACTATTCTTTAGTTAAAAGAAACGGTTACGAAGAGTAACTGACTTGTAAGCTATATAATGGCCTTTCCACGCCATTTTGCGAAGAGGAAGAACTTGGATATTTGCTGAAAGTGTAAATAGATCTTAAAGAAATCAATACAAAAGGGCTTTCCATTCTTTGTCTATCTAATTCTTGTTATCTCTATGTTTTCCTTTAATATTGTGAAGATCATTTTGTTCCTAATTCGTTAGTCTCTCTGATTGCATACTGTTCAGTTTTGCAAATACAGTGATCTTGTATAACCAAGAAGGAACTTTGTGTCCTTAATGAATGAATCTGAAGAATGTTATTTATGGAACTTTGTGTCTTTAAATTTAATCTCATTCAGCTAACGCAAATGATCTTGTCTTAAATTATTTGAAACTTTGCATACATGAAGAATTATTCTACTATCTATAATTCTGAATGTTGCTATTCTGCTCATCTTCTTATTCCCTTTCCTCAGTCCTTGTGTAATTGATGATCCTTGTGGAAAACACTTTCGTAATATCCAAGTTTGACCATAAAACAATGTTTGTACATTTGTAAATAAGTTCATTTCTGAATAAGGGAACCTCTCCCATTAAAGAGAAGGGACTTCTTGTCCCCTGACTGTTGCTCTTCTAAAAAGTCCTATTTGACGACCAACAAGACAGATACTAATTTTGGGAACATCTTGGATCTAACACTTGATGATTGGACCAATATAAAGCATGGCTATGACCCATACAGGGAGATGGAGGAAGCAAAGTTTAGAATTTATTGTCTACATGAAGAAAACCCACCCATCCCTAACCTCACCAATCCAGAAGATAAGGATGATAAAGAAGTATATCAGTTGTTCTTTGATGGTTCAAGGAACAGATAGAGCACTGGAGGAGCTGCAATTCTTATTTCACCATAGGAAGTGAAATACTACTCCATTTTTTGTTTCTAGTTCACTTGTTCAAAAACCACAGTGAAGTATGAGGCTTTGATTCATGGGTTGCATTGGGAAAGGAAAATGGGTATTGTGAATTTGCAAGTATTCGGAGATAAAAAATTAATTGTGAATCAATTCAAGGGACAACATGATGCCAAAAATAATCTCCTAAAGGGTTACAAGAACTGGGTATGGGAACTTATTGAGGATTTTGAAGCATTCAACATAAGCTCCATACCAAGAAAGAAAAATGAAGCTGTGGACAAGCTTGCAGCAATTAGAGCCACATTTGATGTGGTTGACAATATTAAGAGAGATAAAATACAGCCACATATCCATGTGATTATAAGGCCAGCTATACCAAACAATAACTTAAGTTGGAAAGTATTTTAAAGTAATCAATATATCATTAATTTCTTACAAGAAGAGGCAGAGTTCTCAACTAGGAATCATGATAATATAGAGTAATAGTACGGGAATCAGGTAGTGCAGCTATGGATGAACAAATTACCTAAAAGGCCTAGTGACTTTAGAGTCTATATTTAACCCAAATGACCAATTTTGGAAGGAGAAGGATAATATCCAAGTCAAAGGGGATGCTTCTAATACCATTTCATTTGGAGAGGGTAAGACACTCCAAATTGGCAGAGTAGCTACTAAACAAGAAAGGTCTAATTTCATGCAACTTTTCCAAGGATTCCTAGATGTCTTTGCTTGAAGCTATGAAGACCTGAAAGGATTTAATCCTAAGTTGGCACAACATACAATTGAACTGGATCCAGAAGCTAAGCCTATCAGTAAGAAGTAAAGACCAGACAACTCGCTCATTGATCCTCTCATGAAGAAGGAGATAAACAAACTCATAGAGGCTAACATAATATTTCCAATCAAGCACTTGAGTTTAGTCCTGAATCTGGTTCCAGTCAGGAAGAGAAATAGAGAAATCATGTTGTGCGTGGATTTTTGAGATTTGAATAGGAAATCCCTCAAATACCACTATCTTCTTCCTTCCATGGAATAAATCTTATAGTTGGTAGCCAATTCAGAAAGATTCTCTCTCCTAAATGGATACTCAGGATACAACCATATAATGGTGAAGGAAGAGGACAAGTTCAAGAAACGTTTCACCACCAAATGGGGTACTTATGCCTATAGGAAAATTCCATTTGGGTTTTCAAACGCTAGAGTAACATTTAAACTAGAAATGGATATAACATTCAAGGGGTTGATAAGTAAGATAGTTCTTGTGTACCTAGATGGCATCACTATATTTTCTAAGGATGCAGAAAGTCACATCTTCCATCTCAGAAAAGTGTTGCAATGATGCAGGAGGTTCAAAGTTTCCCTAAACCCAAAAAAATGTATATTCCTAGCTCACGAAGGCAAGCTCCTAGGCCACATTGTGTCAAAATAAGGATTGACAATTGACCCAGAAAGAGTTGAAGCCATTCGAGCATTGCCACTACCAAGTCATAAGAAGGCTCTCCAAAGTTTCTCGAGGAGAATCAACTTTGTCTACAAGTTTGTGCCAGATTTTTCCACTCTTTTAAAACCAATAATACTGATGTTAAATAAGAGCATGACATTTAAGTGGACAACTGAGGGAAAATCAAGTTTCGAGGCTATCAAATAATGTTATATCTCAAGCTCTAACTCTCATCAATCAATACTTTTCCACGGACTTCATGTTCTATCCCTTCAGTGTTCTAGACACCATTTCTGCCATTCTGGTGCAAAAAAATAAAGAGGGATATGAAAAATCAATTGTTTTCTTCATCCAGCATTTAGAAAACTATGAAGTGAGGTAATCCTTCATTGAAAAGCATGTCCTTGCAGTTATCAAGAGTTTAAATAGGTTCAATAATTTAGTATTAAATAATAGGATTCAGTTGTTGGTGTCTCATGTGGGAGTCAAGGATTTCCTCTTGAACAGAGACTTGAATGAGAAGAAGGAAGGTTGGATCACCCATGTAAGGAATATGACATAGAGATTAAATTCACTAAATTCGTCTACGTAAAAGAACTGTGTGATACAACTAGCCTTCTAGTTAGCAAGTCAAAGTGAAAGTCGATCAAGATGAAGTCTATTTTGGTATTATAGTATGATCATGAACTAGAAAATTATAACATGCCTACTCCTTACTGGACCCAAGATATGTTACATTTCCTAAAAATAGGTTTGTGCCCTCCAGAGATGAGAAAAACAAAGAGGATATATTTTAGACTTCTAGCCATCCCATATATGCTTTTTGGCGATGTAGTGTTCAATAAGGACATCAATGGAGTCCTATTGAGGTGCATTGGGACAAATTAGATTGAGAAATTGTTACATGAGTTTCATGATGGGGAGTTCAGAGATCATCTTTCCCCATGAGTAACGGATCTCAAGATAATGAAGGCGGGCTATTATTGGCCAACAATGTTTCAGTGAATGCTACTCTTGGATCAAGAAGTGCAAAAATTGTTCCTTATTTACAAGAAAAAAATAGGTTATCAGAACTTCCACTCACATCCAATTTTGGTTGATCAACCATTCATCCCAATGGGGAATAGAATTCATCAGATTCATCAAAACAAATTTGAGTTAAGGCCACAACTTGATTCTAACGACAATAGATTAATTCACTAAGTGTACCGAGGTGGTATCACTCAAGTAAGTGAATGCATCTACTGTACTGGATTTCTCATGAGGGAATAGTGACAAGGTCTAGTGTACTCAGAAACTATACTTATATCATACACTGCATTGGCGTTCCTAGGTTCTAAGATCATAGATTGGGCACTATTAGGAATGGGATATATCTCAGTACCTCTTCAAACTATTATCCCACAGGGTAATGAGTAAGCAGAGTCCACAGACAAATAATTTGCTAAGAATCATTAGAAGGACCCTAGATGAAGAATCAAAAGGACATGGAATACTAGGCTCAAGTCCTCCTTGTGTGTTGATAGAATCACACCAAAAGGTTTCGAACGGGACAACTTCCCTTTATAATATAGTCTACAGGAAGAGAGGTCAGTTTTGCCTATATCACTTGAGTTTCCAGCATTAGATCTCATTAAACAGCTGGAGTTATTAGAGGTCTGAGCATGTGGAAGCTAGGTATGCAAAGCTGATGGATTTGGAATGAATAAGAGAGAATGTAGTGTAAACAATGGAAAAGGATCATGCATTGATCAAAAGGACATTTGACAAGAAGGCTATGGAAAGAACCTTCCAGGAAGGGGACTTAGTTCTGAACTGGGACGCGGATCAAACAAAAGCCAGGTAGGCAATTCCAAGTTTGATTTCATTTGGAGTGGCCCTCTACATGGTCACAAGATGTAAGAGTAGAAATTCCTTTCAACTATCCAATTTGTATGGAGAGGAGATCTCAATTCTAGTTAATGGAATCTATCTCAAGAACTGCTAATGAAAAGAAATTTCTTACCCTTTTACATATTCATTTAAGATTTTAAATTCCTCCAAGTGCCTATGCACATTGTTTGGTTGTATACTAGGTTTCAATTTCCCTACGTTCTTTTGGCATAGGTTTTACTACTCCTAGTTGTATCATTGTGCACATTTCAGCATGCTTCCCATGATAAGTGTTGTAACAGGACAAGAATTTCACGCTTGTAAGGAAACAGTTGCTGATTTCAAAGAGAAGACAAATGCAGAGCAACTAAAACCCAAGATTAAGGACCAAGTTTATTGATTAATTTCTCATTCTTTAGGTCCTTCAAGATCAATCATATGTGAGACTTCTAAGCTCCTCTTTTGGATCAAAAAGTAGTCTCCAACAACATATCGCATGTGGAACTTTCAGAAGAAAGGGAAAAATCAAAATTTAATAGAGTTCCATGATGTAAACACTAAGAGAATATCTTAGTTAAAAAAAATTAGTGTGATATGCATGAAAAGAAGTCATCAGTTGTTGTGTGCTTCATACTTGGCAGAATCAAGTCTTCGGGACAGGTTCAAAAGTACATTTTCAGTCCTCGCATATCTAGGATTGCAATAGAGGAACAGGTGGAAATTCCGGGTCCTAAGTTTAGGCAGCTTTTCCATTCTCACAAAATTTTAGCTTCAATATTTTTTTATAAAAATTGAGAGTGTGAACAAGCAGTGGAATAGGTTCAGGTTCAAAACGATGTACATGCGATTTTAAGGTTTCAATTTAACAGGTTGGGTATCAGTTTGTAAGGCTATATAGTTGGGACTCTCGCGCCTAATAGACAAATCAAGGCTACTGGTACAAGAGCATCTAGCAGGAATATGTCCTCGCATGAGTTTCCAAATTGTTACCCAATTTTTCCCTCCAGGCCAAACTAGATGACAGGGGTCTCATGAGGATCTAAGCGCCGAAGTGGGCACCACATATTGGGAATCATCTTATAGGTGAGTTTTCAAGCAATTTTTGGGGTCCCAAGAGCACATTCAACGAGTTTAGGAGTGAAAATGACATCAAGAATTTTTTTCCTCTTCTGAGTTTTGACCCTTAAGATCATATTAAAAGAGTATGAAATGTAGCCCCCATGGGCCCACATCTAGCTAAGACAAGAAAAATTGGGAGAAAACATGATGAGCCTCAAAATTGAATCCCCTTGCATTCAACCCTTATTAGGTCCCCGAGACGAGAAAATCCGAAACAACATCCAGAGGATATTAGCTTCTACGGTTTAATATTCTCCATATTGGGCCATTTAAGGGCCAACGAGCTAGAAACTAGTTCACCAAGCTGCTCGACGAGCAGTTCATTAGTGCTTCTCGGCTCAGGGAGCTCACCGAGTTTTGATCTTGCATTGATTGGAGTGCAAGTCAAAGGATGGCTCGCTGAGTCAGCTCGGAGTAGCTACGCGATGAGCCAAGCTGATGTGAATGGTTGGATGAGAATTTAGATCTCTACAAAAATATGGCTCAAAAAAAGGGATGAAATACGAGCCATGTCATCCAGAGGAACTCATCATAGGGGCTGGAGCGATGCATGAAGCATAAATAGAGGGAAGAATGCTTAGGAGTTGAGTGTAACAGGTGTCATGGGGTTGGAAGGGTGGCAGAGCTTGACAATATTTGAGTTTAGACAAGCTCGCCAGTGCAGGGTCCCATAGGTTTGCTGCAAGACATCAAAGGTAATGCAATAGAGGAGGACCATGTCAGAGCTCGGGTGTCAGCAAGGTGGAAAGGGCTCAAGAGCCAACACGAAAAAACTCTGGCTCATGCTTGAAAACCTATGAAGGGTCAACTCGACCCTTCGAGTTGGATGGCCAATGCGAGTGAATCCAAGACAACAAGTCGCATATGGAATCTGAAATAGCCCATCGAGCCACATAGGTTACGGAAGGTCGAGTCGAATGAAGTTGGTCAAGGGCCGATTCAACTCGGTTCTTAGGGATAGTCAACGCTAAGAAAGACTTAGCAGTGGTAATAGAGAGGTTGAGTCATGGAACTCGAGCCCACGATGTTTGAGAAGCTTGAGAGTTTACCTAATGGGAGATCATGTAGATCTCAAGGGATCAAGCTAACAGAAGTGATTACAACGGAAAGGTCAAAGAGCTTGGAATTCAAACATTTCGAGTGAAGTGACAAGTAGAGTGAGCTCGTTGTGGCGAACTCAACAATGGATGAATAAAGTCCGAAATGTTCAGTGATTTCAATGGGGTGAAGCTTTCAGGAACTTAGAAAAAATTCTTCGAAACCATGTGGGCGATGATGGCCAAATCGAGAAAGATAGAAAGCCCAAAGATGCGTGCGATGTGGCATGATGAGGTGAATGTTAGAAGTTAGAAGCTTCAGGTTTCAGGGTTACCAGGTTTCAGACAATCAAGTCAAGGTTATTTCAGAGGTCAATTTTGGGGGTTTTGAGTGATCAAATCCTGAAATTTTTGGGCTCGTTGACATCCAAATTAAATGTGGGGTTTGAAACCTATGAAACTGATTCAACATCTACTACCCAAAACAATTCAAATAGGCCTCACCAAGTTCATTTTAGCCGGGTCAATGAGCCAAGTTCAGGGTGTTAGAGTGGGAAGATACATGAACCAAGTGGTGCGAGAAGCTAAGATGAATGGCACTGAGCTCCGCGAGGAGGTATCATGTTGAGTTGACTTTGCATTGAATAGGTGTCGAGAACTTGATCAGCGTCAATGTAGCTCAGTGGGTGGTGTGACAACCTCGATGGAGCTAGACCTAAACTCAAACATGACCCAACTTTAAACCTGGCAATAACTTTAGAAATGTATTTAACCAATTTCAAAAAAATTTTACTTGATGGGAAGGATTTTTAAATTAGAATCCATTGGTGAAGGCTAAGAGTTCAATGATTAGGTAGGTAGGTGAGGTTTTAATCCCATAAAAGTAACTAATCTGAAAATGATAATACCTTTATTTAAACATCCACTATTTTTTAGCAAAACTTACAATCATGGGACTCCTGAAATGCATGTTAGAGAGGCAACTTGGGACCATGAAAATTACAATTTCAGAGGTTCTAGACCTTTAAAATTGAGGAATAGTGAACAATAGAAGGGTAGGTAAGAATATATTGTTGGATTAGGGCCCCCTAAACTTTTCAAGCATGGACATCAAGTACCAGAGATATGGGTAACACCAGGGGATGATGCAAGCAGTAATGATGTTACGGCCACCCTTGGAAACATGAAATCTTCTCTCTCATGTACATTTTTCCCTATAAATTGTAAGATGGGGCTAATTTCAAAAGGTTGGACACCTTGTATATGCCCCTCCCTTATGTCTTGTATGTAAGAGATTTGTGGAGTTCCAAAACTCCCTATTTAAATATTGTAATGCAAAATATGTGCATTTGGCCCTAAATGTGATGTATTGTGTCAACTTTGGAAGTAATAAAATCAAATCTCTGGATGTTTCAAACCCTCTTTTATGTTATATTATGTTTTCCTAATCTTTCATTGAATGCAAGGTTATTGTGTATTGTCATTATTTTTATTGCAAGGTTCTGGTAGTGTTGCATTTATTATGTAGGTTGTCTAACACTCCTCCTTAGTGCAACACCTTCCCTTAGCATAGGTTTTAATTTTCATCCATTTTCTCTATCTTTGTCCCATTGGAGAACATTAGGGTAGGATTCAAATTTTTAACTCTCTGCACTTTTGATTAGTTGGCACTAGGATAGGATAGGAAGTCGGCCTTCTTTGGAAAGTTATCTCGATTTCAAAGACCCACGCTTTGGGATAACTCAATGTTTGACAAATCACATTGAATGCCTCAACCATTCACTTACAAGAAATCAGGGGTGTTGTAATTTTTCAGCAACAGGTACATTGTAGTGCCCACATTTTTATAGCTCAGTTACTTGTTGCTCATTACTCATAGACATGTTTTGACAGAGATTTGTTCTATTTGGACATTACATTAGGAGATTTGATCTGATTAGGCATGTATGGACATTTAGGCGTATAGCGCTGATTTAGCTTGATTACTATGTTGTTTGCATTATCTTATGATGTCATGGATACTAATTGATATGATGTTGTTTTGGGAACGTAGTTATATTGATGGTTACTCAGTTTGTTGCATGTTGAGATTCTATGGATACATACCATTTTATCATTTGTGACTAACTTATGGTGAAGTATGTATAGTTGTGCACGTTGTCACACTTTCGTTACCAGAAAGATGAAATGATAGTCTAGAATTCATTGTTATCTTTTTTAGTAGTTGATTTATATTTTATCAGAAAGGTGCGTTAAATGTGTACAATGAGTGTGTAGGTGACAAGCCACAGGAGAACGTGGGACTCAGGCCAGCTACGTAACTTTGCACAAGTAGCCCACGGGCTAAGTCCTAGCCATGTTTATTGCTTGAGGCCTTAGCGTTAGAATTATTGGTTCGAGCACCATGGGTGACCCTCATTTGTAATGTAATATGTCTTATAATTATTAATTTTTCTTCGGGTGTTTTAGTTTGTGTTGTAAACTTGTTTTGGGAATTAATGACCCCACTCACATTAAGTTTTGAATTAGATTAATGATTTAATTAATTTAGAGGGTTTAGGGTCACATGTGAACCCTTGGGTGGTCCCCACACCCTCTAAACTTGTGCCAAATTTTTCTAAATCCGAAATTGGGTTATTTTGGGCATTTTTAGGGACCCCTTTTTAGTTTGGGAGTTCCCTTAACATAAAAATGAGCCCTTGGACCCTACCTAATAGGTAGGGGGGCTTATTTCCAAGGCTAGAGGGATTTTTCCCTCCCTTTTTGCCTCTTGTTTGGTTTAGTGTGCTTGTTAAAAGTTGCACAAGAATTGTCTTGTTAGCATTTATAGTAATTTGGGAGAAGAGGGTTAAAAGACATTTTACCCTTCCTCTTTTTTTTTTTGGCATCTTTGACCTTGAAGGAGGATAGGGGTGACACATGTCACCCCCTCATTTGTGAGGATTTTTGCTTACTCCTCTTCAAATTCCCCTTCATGGGAAAAGAAGAGGACTTTTTTTTTAGGAGCTTTTGCTTGGATGCTTGGGTGATTTTGGAGCTAGAGTTTACTTGGGTCAAGAAGGAGAGAAGTTTGAAGTTGGAAAGATTTTTGGAGAGCTTTATTTGAGGTAGGCTCTTGAGCTTTATTGTATGTGTTGTATTCATATTAGTTGTTAGATTGTTTAGTTGAAAATGTTATTGTTTCATGTGGATTTTGGTTATTGTTTGCTTGTTTTACTCCCTCCATCATATGACATGATGGAGTTTTGGAGTTTTTGGGGGAAGAGAGAGGGATTTTTCCCTCTCAATCCTCATGGCTTGATGGACAAGCCTTGTAGGATTTTAGTGACTCCCCTCAAATAGTTTGAGGTGGGGATGGTGATTTGTTTGGCTTGAATCTCCTTCCCCATTCTTGGTAAGGAACCCCTTTGGGGTTTGAAAATCCTTCCAAGAAGGAATTGGTGAAAGGGTGGAGGGATAAGGAGGGTTTTAAATGAAATAGGAGAAATAAGGAGGGTATGGAGATCTTGGTGTTGTGCTTATATTATTTGGTTATAACTATTGGAGAACTCCTCTCCTCTCTTCCCCACTTTGTTGGAGGTAGAACTTGGTTTCTCCTCTCTTTCCTTCCTTGTAAATTTTGGAGTCTTGTTTATACTTGTCTTGTGCTTCATGTGGATGGATCATTGTTTTTTCACCCTCATTCTTGTGCAAGTTGTGGTTAGTTGACCTCTTTCCCATGGGCTTGGGGGAGGCTAGCATGCATCCCAACTTTGGGAAAGACATGTAATGATGCTTATGGTTGGGTGGTAAACAAGATACTTCTCCTTGGTTGGTTTTCTTGAAGGCATGAAGATTGTATCTCTAGCTTGGAGTTGGTGGCATCTTGACCTCTCTTTGTTCTCTCTTTTTGTGTGAGGCTTTGTAATCTCTAAAGTATGGCCATGTGGGATGATTCCTTGGCATGAAAAAATTTTCCATCTTGTGTATTGAAATCTACTTGTAAGATTGTATTCCATTTGTAAATTAAGAGTCTTCCCTCAATCTTGGAAGGGAGTTGATAGTTTATCTCCTTATGTATTTTAGCATGATTATGGAATATGAAGTATTGAGGTGTTTTGAAAATGAGATATTGTAAAATACTTATATTCCTTAACACATGCTTTGTTTTTTAATATATTTTGATAAAGAAAGGCCATTTAATGGAAAAGTGATTTTTCTTTTATCAAAGAAATAATATTGCTTGTTGAAAGTTCTTTACTTACTTAAAAATCTGAAATGATCTTTTATTGTATTCAATATATATATATTCCCTCTTTTAATGTTTGTAATAGTAATGATGGGAATAAGAATAGCTTTGTTTTTTTTTCTTCTTTCTATGCTAAGTTTTAAAGAGTTATTTTCTTTCAAGAAAATCACATTTGAATTTTATATATATATATATATATATATATATATATATATATATATATATATATATATATATATATATATATATATATATTCCCTCTTTTAATGTTTGTAATAGTAATGATGGGAATAAGAATAGCTTTGTTTTTTTTTTCTTCTTTCTATGCTAAGTTTTAAAGAGTTATTTTCTTTCAAGAAAATCACATTTGAATTAGTAATCTTCTTTGAAAGGTTCCTTTTAGAAATTATTTCTTATCTTATTGAAAAGGTTTAGGCTCCAAAAAAGTCACTAAGTTATCAAGAGAAATTTGATAATTTACAACTAGAAATGATTATCCATTTTACCTGAAAATGAATTTTTAATATAGTTATTTATTTTACTATAACTATATTGTTGCATACATTATTTTGTATTATTTATATGAGTCTATAATCAAAACAATAAAATAAAAGTTATCAATTTCATCTTGCAGCAAATTTTTTTTAATAATAATAAGTATAGATAGCTATATATATATATAGATATATATATATATATTATATATATATATACATATTAGATAGAAGATATATATATATAGATAATATATATATATATATATATATATATATATATAATATTATACAGTGATTGTCTTATAAATATTATATATATTATATATTAACCATATAATATATGTTATATGTTTTAAGTTTTAAATATACAAAAAATTTAAACAAAAATAAATAAATAAATGAAAATGGGGGAGGCCGATCCTCCCCCACCCATATACGGCCACACCAGGCCCTACGGCCTGCTCCCCCAACTCTTGCAGCACCCCTGTCCCCCCTGCCACCCTCGTCACACCTTGGACTGTCCCCCGCCCCATCTACCATTGTTGCCCAGCCTCCGCAGCACTTTCAAATGCCACCATTGCTCCCTCCCCTGACCCCCTCCATGCTGTTGCCTTCCCTGTCCCACCGCCACCACTCTGTCCCACCGCCGTCGCCGCCCTTTCCTTCTACTGCGCCACCCTGCTCCCAAATTCCCCCACCACACCCTCGCCGCCACGCCTTTTCGTCCCCCCCCCCCTCATGCATGGAAAGCTCTCACCGCCGCCCTCTTAATGTACAGCCACACCAGACCACAGAGGACAAAGGATAATATGATAATGAAATAAAATAAAATAAAATAGACACTTTTAAGCCAAGCTCCCATGGCTCCTCCACCCTAACCTATAAGAAGAAACAAGAAAATAAAATCAAAATAAGAAGAAACAAAATGAAAAGAAGAGATAAAAAAAGAGAGATTAAGATAAAGATAAGCTAGGGTAAGTTTAGGGTAAAGTGAGATCTAGGGCTGAGATTGATTCATCCTAGGGCCCAGAAGTCACCCTACACACTTTCTAGTCATGAGCATTTTGTGGGATTAGAAAACAAATTAAAAAGGGGATGTAGGTAATTAAATAAAGAGTGGAAAACTAATATAGTTAAACGGGTTGAATAGACTTGGTAAACCTTGTGTATTTTTTAATTTATACTTAAATAAATAAATCAATTTGTGTTGGGCTAAGGATTTTTCATCTTCGGGGAAATAAATAATTATTATGCATTAAATATTAACTGAAAAGGGGTTAAACTGAGCATTAATCCTTATTGTCTTCTTTAAAAAAAAAAATTTATCCCAAATTTTTTAATTAATATCTGGCTTGATTTTTGGTCCTGAGGTGGGGCACTACATTTGGTATCAGAGTGAAGGTTCACACACGCGGACACTCTGGGTAATCAATCAACCAATTAACAACATTGGTAATAACATTAAAAAGTAAGTAAATAAATAAAATAATTAAACATTTTCCGTAACCATCTAATAGCCTCTTCGCCACCTCATGTATAGGATGGCACCCAAGAGGGGATGATTAGCTAGAGGCTTGGGGTGTAGTGAACCTACGTGGGAGCCGCCGGCACCTGAATTTTGGCCTCAGATATTAGAGGTCCTGTAGCAGCTGATGGGCATTGTGCAGCAGTGTCTTCCACCACCGCAGGAGGCGAGAGAGGAGATACCATTGGGAGATGAGGAGCCGATAGGCAAGGACACACATTTAGATCTGACAGAGCATGATACACTAAGGTCGGAGAGGTCACGTAGCCCTTCCATTCATCACGAGAGGGTAGCCTCGTACCGTCGTAGCCGCTCCCATAGTCTCGAGTGACCATTTGGGGAAAAGAAGAGATAAAAAAGAGAGATAAAGATAAGATGGGGTAAGTTTAGGGTAAAGTGAGATCTAGGGCTGAGATTGATTCAATCCTAGAGCCCAGAAGTCACCCTACACACTTTCTAGTCATGAGCATTTTGTGGGATTAGAAAACAAATTAAAAAGGGGATGTAGGTAATTAAATAAAGAGTGGAAAACTAATCTAGTTAAACGGGTTGAATAGACTTGGTAAACCTTGTGTTTTTTTTAATTTATACTTAAATAAATAAATCAATTTGTGTTGGGCTAAGGTTTTTTCATCTTCAGGGAAATAAATAATTATTATGAATTAAATATTAACTGAAAAGGGGTTAAACCGAGCATTAATCCTTATTGTCTTCTTTTAAAAAAAAAATTATCACAATTTTTTTAATTAATATCTGGTTTGATTTGTGGTCTCGAGGCAGGGCACTATATACATAAGTAAAAGGAAGGGTAAGTATCATAGTGATCTCTCTTGAGATACTAAAATTTGACTCCAATCTTTTCTGGGTACATCTCTTAAGACGTGCACTCGAGGGGATTAATATGACAATATCTTGCAAAGAAAAATCATTAGTGAGTGAAAAATAAGGTACATACAAGAGATACAAAAGAATTATTAGTCTATGAAGGAATGTTTATAGCAATCTAAGTAGTAATTTACAGAGCCACCATAGTGGGAATACTAGATGTGACACCATAGTAGAAGAAATACGAGGAAGAAAAAGAGTATAATTGATAGTATTAGTAGTATCTGCATATAATATACAATGTGAACCTCTAATATGCAATGTGGGGGCATTCAAATGTCTTTTTGCAATATATACTTCCTCATATGTAGATGATTTAGCTAACTTACTTAAAATGTTCATCTCTAACCACATAGACCATGACATTGATTTCTGTAGGATGTGGCATAAAATATTTTTCAAATAAAGTGATGTAAATTTCCCAAGCTAAATTTTAGTGGTGATTTTTCGCTAATTCACGAATATTTACATTTTTGAAATTTGTATTTGGCGATTTTGAGGAGTATTACAGAACAACATTTTGCCTAAAATTCCTAGGTGCAAGTAACTTTTGCCTAGTGTTTAAAATCAATTTCATATATAGGCATGTATATCTTCGATTCCTTGAAGCAAAAATTGAGTAAATTTGCCAATATATAGCAATAAAAAATGTATATACTACATTTTTTTGTTGACACCCAACTGCATTAGTATGAAAAAGCACGAACATTATTATTACCGCGTGCTACATTGTTGTGGTTATGTAAATTATATGCCTATGTGAATCAACTGCTTGACTGTAGTACGGGTTATAATGTGACTGTAGTTAGGGTTATAAAGGAGTTATATGTATCCAATCGGGTGGTTGCATGCACATATGCATAGTTCAATATTTGCATACAACTACATGTTTATGTGGAGGCATTCAAGGATAATAATTTTTTATTTATATATTTCATTTTATTCGCTTGAATTTAAAGCGTAGAAAATTCATGGTTTTAATCAAACTAGTTAGGATTATTTCTTTATCCATGCAAGGTAAGAATCTTAGTTGTGTTGTCTTCATTATAGTTTGAAATCAATCTGATTCTAGATCTGCCATGTATATGCATCTATGGTCACTCGAATGTCACCTGACTACATATGCAATGGCCTAAATGCATATGCAACCGCCTGATTGCATACATTTCCCATGTAGATGCTTGTCTACGTTGATAATTGTATGGAATACCCGATACCTTTTTCGCCTTTATCGCTATATTCATTTTTCCCATATTCACCATCAACACAAAAACTATTTTTTACAATTCACCAAATAAAATATAGGTTGTTTTTTTGGTAAGGGTTCTTAAAATTTACCTTGCATTTTCCTAATAGTAATAAATTTTAAAGCATAGTCACTGCTAATATTACTACTACAGGCATTTTCACTCACAACATGGTCAACAAAAAAATTGACATGTAAAGAATATTTAGAAGTACTAATATCATAAGAATTCATGTTTACATTTTTATCATTCATATTTACATCATTTGCATTAATAGAAGGAAAAATCATATCATCAATATCCACTATTAATTTTTTTCAAACAAGCACAAGATTGAACCTAATCAATAAGGGTACCACTTAATCTAGCACTTTTTATCATATATGTTGTGTATTTCAATATATAACTTTTAAAACATAATTATTGCTAACATTGTCGTTTACAAGATGATCATTAGAAGCATTGACATCTCAAGCATATTCAATAGAATTTTCGACATCATAAACATCCACATTTACATTTGTATTAATAGAAGGGACACACATATCATCACTATCTACCATATTATTTTTCAAACAAGCACAAGATTCAACCAAAGGAATTTGAACCAAATCAATAGATATACCACTCAATCTAGCACTTCATCTAATAGGTTTTTTAGATCTAGCTCTTAATTTTCATAAAATAAATTGATCCACGGGAGAATAAATTATGAAGATAGTAATCAAAACCTAAATAACGGTTGCTCGAAAGTACATTTATCTCATGGTTTGAGAAGGGGAAAAGCATACTAATGAGTGGGAAAATAATGGACAAAATCTCAAGGAGAATATGTACCTTGGATATGTATACTTAACTGTTGACAATAGGGTTGATGATGCTAAGGACAATCTTAGAAATTAGAACAGAAGCAATTCTATAAATTTGACTATGTTTGACCACCTATTGCCAAAAATAGAAATGGGTGACTGATATTAGTTGTCACTATTGGTCTTTTCTGGTAGGGGATATAAATAATGGATAAGAGCATTGTTAGTGGCTCTGTTGAATGTGACAAATTGAATCTACACAAACATCTTCTTCATCTCCTAGTCCTTGAAAACTTCATTCAGATGTGCAAGTTGATGTGTAAAAGTGTATGAGTTTATTCTCCTAAGTATTGGCCCAAAACCCTAGTAATTTACACAAACAAGATAAAAATTTAAATAACTTAATTATCTATAATACTCTTTGGTTGGTGGTGTTGTACATATCAATAAAGGAATCGGGGTTTAGGGCATGTGCATGGAGATGGGGGGCCAAAAAGTGGCAAAAAATCCACTTTTTGGCCATTTTTTCCATAATTTTCTCACGTTATGGCTCAGGCACGTTATAACATGATAGGGAAAAATAAATCTCATATTATAACATGAGCATTTTACGGCTAGGTTTACCAAAACAAAACGTGCTCGTGTTCCTATTTGAAATGTTGTATATGTGCATTTGGGAGGTATAAATTAATTTTTGAGTATACTTATCATTTAAATTTATTTTAGTAAATATAAGAAATTACGTCACTTTGCACCTTACGTAACTAGTATCACATCTCCATAATTCATGATTTAGAAGATAAGTTTTCATATTCTAATTTGATCAGTACATAGGTATTTTTTAGGATTTCAGCATTAAGCCTAAAGATTTTAGGGTTTAAATTCTATAATCGATATATGTTTTGGGAAAGAATATAGTCATTGTTTAAGTTTTGGGGTCTTCTTGATTGGTTATTGATATTTTTATGAGTTTTAGATGTGTCAAAACTATATATTATAAACCTCACAACTCCCAAAGGTAACAAAAATTGTTTGAATATATAGACTCATGCAATTCCTTTTTACACATAATAAATTTAAACACGTATGTAAGTTGTTATCGATTCAAATAATCAAGGGAATGGTCATCAAGAGCATGATAAGAGAAGTTCACCATGAGTGATGGTGGTAATCATACTAGGCTCACAGATAATGCATATTTTATGAGAGAATTTATAAACAATTGATTAATTCTTGGTAATGAACTCACATCTTGCAAGTCAAGGAGGTGGAATTTGCAGTGTTTCGATGTAGTATGGAGGTCAAGAAACTGGATTACTTTCTTGTACATTTCTCCAAGTTTCATTCAAAGATAAATACTTCTATCATAAGGAGGAAACCTATCTCTATGAAGAGAAATTGAGAAAGAGGGTGTCCAAATATCATAAGCATTCTTCCACTCAAGTGACATCTTGGTTAAGGAGGTGAATTGTGAGATTAAGAAGAGATCATCATATTTAAAGGTAAAATGTTAGACTCAAGGAGTGAATTTATGATCATCATATCCTAACTTTGTCATTGTTTCCAAATGTATTCGAGAAACAAATCAAAATGAGCTATTCTAGCTAACGAGGCATCCATGACCATCATGTGTGAAGGATCAAGAAGTCACCTATTCTCATGAGAGGGATATGAGAAATAAGTGTATGAGCATCCTAAATATGATTTCATTCAAGGAAGATTTTGAATCCATGAAGCTTAAGAGTATGATCTTCATATGGATATGTTTTCATGTGAATTGAATAGCTCATAAATGCAAAACTTAAACCATGACAACCAAGCCACAATGTGAAATATTGCTCCCAAATCTTCTTAAATCCCTCTCCAGGACAACCTAACTCCTATGTCATGATCACCTTGTCTTTTATGTTAGTCCTAATTCATTCGGTGAACATGTATAATTTTTCCAAAATGTTTAATGAGGTCCATTATTCCATTCAATGAAGTACAATAAAAGACTAACTCTCTGGAAAGCCTAGAAAGGCCAATTTTTGCCATTTTGGAGCCTGTGTGCATCCTCCGGAAGGGTTATGAAAAGGTATTATTTATCCAAATGTGGTATTGGAGAGTATTGAAGTTTTTAGAAGAATTTAAGGAAGATTTAGGAAATGTTTGATCATTCAGGGATAGTATGTTCAACAACGAGTTTTCAGGTGTAAGGAATGAGCAGTCAAATTGTGAACCTTGACTTATTCAGTTAATTTTGAGAACTCCGTAAGGAGTAAGGAGAAAAAAATAGGCATAAAAAATATTGAATAATCCTTTACATTTTTGGAGCATCTATTTTTATCTAAGGCCAACGAAGTTGATGCTATCAATTATCTCATACTCTCAAGAAATGCATACATCCCAAGAGTGTTTCTAAACAATTAATTAGTGATTGGTAATGAGCTCAATATAATGTGGAGTTATGGAACATGTGATTCAATTTTGATTTATAATTCCATGTGGAGAAAAATTATCAAAACGGTATTCTCCGCAATGGTATCAAATTCTTCTCCATAATGGTGTGACTCAAGAAGACTCTTATGTTTTATAACCCAATTCTATGTAGATATGTCCTCTAAGACTCCTTATCAGCTGATTTATTAATATTTTCTTGTTGAAAACCCAAAATATGGTTTTAGATAACCTGATAGGGATAAAATTCATATTTCTTATCATACACACCCTTCTTGACTCATTTACCTTTTGAATAAGCTTTAGGAGAGAAAACCTGTGAGAATTAAAAAAATAGTCAAGGTTAGAAGTAAATGCTAGATGTCATGAACTACTATTGTATAATTGTAATGAAATTACTTGGATAGATATGAATATCAGCAGAAATAGAACACCAAGAACACAAAAAATGTAGATAAATTATCACAATATGCAAGTATAATATCTTAGCCACTTCGAGGGGGCAACCTCCAAACCATACAATAAGACTCATGTACTCAATATGATGATTAACTACTCCTTACTACCACCTATATATACCATTCCTATGTTACGACCAACACCAAGCCCACCCTACTAAAAATATAAAAGAATAAATGAATAACATATGATAAGAATAGAGATTGTGGAAGCCAAAATTTGGCACTATATATCAATACTTAGTGATGTGCTCACATCTTGTGATTCAGGGTGTGGCTTTCATAGTGCTTAAATTTATTTGGAGTTCAATAAGATGGAGCTCACCCTCAAACATTCCTTCAAGTCCCATTCAGGGATAAATCCATCCATCTAGTGTAGGAAACCTATTTTCATGAGGAGAAATCGAGCAAAGAGGTGTCTAAATACTATAAGCGTGTTTACACTCATGTGAAATATTGGTCGAGGAAGTGAATTGTGAAGTTAAAAAGGGTGTCATCATGTTCAGAGGTGAAATGGGAAGCTCATGGATTAAGTTGAGGATCATCATATCTTGACTCTACCATCATGTTCAAACCTCTTTAAGGAACAAGCCCAGATGAGCTAGTCAAGCTATCGAGGCATTTAGGACCACCATGTGTAAAGGATTAGGACATTATCTATCTCCATGAGAGGCATATCGGCCAAGAGGTGTATGAGAAACCTGAAGTTGATTTCATCTAAGGAGAATTCAAGAACCAAGAAGGGTAATAGGATGATCATCATATAGAGCACCATGTATGAAAGAATGATAAATCCTCTTAGTTTCACTTGATGTCACTCACTTGGTAGTGTTCTTAAACACTCATTCGAACCTAGTAGTGTGACCACACTTCAAAGGAGGAAGGACAATGCAACCACCTCCTTTTAGTCCAACATTGGCCACATGAAGAGAATTCCATTCAATGATAAATCCTTCCATCTACATGGTGAATACCTATTTTAATAAGTGATAGATAATCGCAAAATGGTTTGAGCTTGATGGAGTTGATTTTTGATCACTAGGGTGAATTGTGGAGGCCAATAAAAGTACGACATCGATCCTTGCTCTTGCCTTATAATTAGAAGAGAGCATCCTATTCCCATCACAATGTATATATCATAACAATGTTTCTAGACAACTAAGTCATCACTTGAGGTTTTAGAAACATGCTTTCAACTCATGGTGACTCTGTTTTTACAAATTTTTCAAGTTAGAAGTTTCATCGCTCAAAAACACAACTTGGGGTGTTATGAAGGCATTTTCAACTCACAAAATATGGCCCCATCCTCATGAGATCCTCACCCCTAGTGAACCATAGTATATTTATGACAGTACCCATTCCAAGAGGTAATTATCAAAATTTACAAATCTTTACCTATCACTATGTGGTGACAATATCTCCAGAGCTTAAACATTTAGGGCCATTTTGTCTGGAACCGAAAGGGGTAGTTACATTATTTTGAAATTTTTCATAAAAAATTCAAGTATTAGAGAAAATTGGATATTACCAACATATATAGGATTCAAATATATTTCGAATTCCTATTTTTTCCTCCTAACTCCTTATGGAGCTCCCGAAATCATTTGGAGAAGTCAAATTTCACCATTAGAGTGTTTGTTCCCTTCACCTAGAAAACTTGTTGTTGAGCAGATTGTCCTTGAATGAGAAAAAATTCCTAAATATTCCTAAATTTCCTCCAAAACTTCCAATATTCCTTGAAATCACCTCCATATTCTTAATATCTTTCTTGAAATCTCCCAGAGGGTGTTTGATCATCTCCAGAATGACCAAAATGGCCTTTTTAGGCCTCTAGAGGAAGCTATCTTCCATCAAGTCACACTTAACTCATCATTCATAGTATTAAATCATCCCTACACATTGAAACAAAATTAAAAACCTTGTTAAGAATGTCTTATGAGCCAGATTGAGAGTGTGACTGAGGCAGGATAGCTAGAGGAAGGACATGCCAATTATTGGGAAGTGAAAAATTTAACTATGGGCTTAGTTGTCATGCTCAAAATTTCATTTTTTCATGTCATACATTTTACATGACAACAACCTCTTACCAATTTCACCAAATTCCTTTTTTGCAATGCATGAAATTATTTCATTAGTATCTTGTCAATATATGAATTTATTTCAATGGTGTTTTGGCAACAACACAAAATGATTATCTGAAAAGAGTTTCTCTTAATGTTTATGTAGATTTGATTGTTTATGAAGTATGTGGCACTTGAATCAACCTTCCTAATCCTATGCTAAGGTGAGAATGCAACTAATTTACTTAGCATAAATCTTGATGAAATTCCCGAGTTTCTTTCTCCATAGAAAGTAAATGAATGTTTGGAAGATTTTACACATTTTCACTTACTCTTACCCTAACTTTTGTTGAGTTTTATAAATATATAGATGTGATGCACTCTTTTAGATTATAACTCTTCAAGTTAAGTCTTATTATTATATTGAACAAATGAATATATTAGGGGGTCCTTAGATATATCATCTTCTTGCCCACACCTTACTATTGTTAATCTATATTATACAGATTGAAGGATTATATACATGCCAACAAGAGAACCAAGATAACTCTCTTGCATTATTTATTGTGAGGATTGCTTGAGTGGTCTTCTTAAATATGCATGCCCTAAGATTGTAAAGTAGGTACTCATCCATAGTATGATTCTACCATATTCTAAGATGAAATTAGGGATTCAAAGCCATGCTCATGGGAAAATTCATAAGTCCATATATTTGATCAATTTTCGCTACCTTTGGGAGTTGTGAGGTTTGTAAATTCTAATTTGATACATCTAACACTCCTACAAATGTTAGTAAACAATTCAAAATGACCCAAAACCTAAAAACTGAATATATTCTTTCCCAAAATAGACATAAATTGTAGAATTTAAACCCTCAAAGCTTTAGGTTGAATGTTGAAATCCTTAAAAATACTTATGTACTGACCAAATTAGATTATAAAAAATTATCTCTAAAACCATGACTCATGGAGCTGTGATACTAGTTCCATAAGGTGTAGAATGACCCTAATTTCTTATATTTACTAAAATAAATATAAAGTATAAGAAATAATAAAGTATAAAAATTAATAAATGAAAAACATTTATTTTTGTAAATATATACCTCTCAAATGCACATATATAACATTGCAAATAGGAACGTGCTTGCGTTATAGCGCAAAATTGTTTCATCTTTTATGGATTTGAAATTCCCACTCCATAGGCTTGGATTTTCCTAGGATATCCAAACCCAAGGTTTGGACTATATGATTCGTGAATAAAACCGAGTTTTACAAAAAATATCAAAATCTCATGTGTACACCTCGATTTACCATGTGTTATAAAACAATATTCCAAAAAAATTGTATTGTGACGTCAAGCTCGGTTTTACCTTTGTTACAATATACTTCTTTCTAAAATTTGATTAGTTTAAGACTTTCATCATTAATTTCTTTTACTAGTGCCTTATTTTCTTGTCAAAACATATGTATACATTTTTGTACACAATTTAAGATTTTTGCATCCAAATTTCAAAAAAACAAAAAAAAAACATCTAAAATCCATTCTACACGCATTAAAAAAAACAAAAAGATTGACTTTTTTCTCAAAGTTATGGGGGTGTACACACAAATATTTCATTTTCGGGATGTGTGTATTTTGAAAATTAGTTAAAAATTATATATTCTTCCAAAAATTATTAAAAAGTAGTGGGACCTCATACATGGTCTTATTTAACTTTCCACCAAAGGGATTTAAAAAATAATTTATAGAACTCAAAAAATGGGGGGTTCACACACAATAGGATGTTATCTTTTTGACACAAAAATAGACATACTTTGTGTGCACACCATATTTGACCTTCTTAATCTGCACCATTTTCCAAAAATAAGTAGTTTATAAACTAGATTCCGAGCACTACATTTCTTATTCTTATTACATTGTCAAATTTTGAGCATATGCATTCCAAATTATTAGATGATGTTCAGGTATTGCTGATTTCAAGAAAAATGTGGCCACTTTTGACCCCCTTTTGGTCCCCCATTTCCATGCACTTACCCTTCATATAGTTCTATGCATATTTTTACATGTGCCAACCCAATAGAATCCTCTACCTTCTCTCCCAAGTTTTTAATCAACGTAAACAACTTAATTCCTTCTTTTAGCACAATACATATGACAAATTGAATGGGTTAAGGGCATACTTTAGAATAGAATTTTGATAGGCATGGCTGTTCTTGTACATATTTAGCTCCTTATGTGCAATAGAATGACTCCTTGTGTAGTATAGGAGAGAGATAGAGAGAGAGAAAGAGAGATCCAAGTGATGCGTGTGAGATGTCAAACAACCTTTAAAATATTTATTTGTGTGTCTCTAGAATAGTTTCACATGTAAACCAACCCAAAATTTAAGTATATATTTCCCATAAAATCCTAATAAGATGAGAAAATGACCATGGGAGGGAAGGTGACCAAAAAATAGATGCTTATAGTGAACATGACCACTAACAGACATTGTAAGAGCTCATAAATAAAAAATGATTAAGTATTTCCTAGGGGTAATGATTATTTAGGAGCAATCGATGGGTGCTAGAAGTAGTGCATGGTTGATTGTAAGGGGGAAACATGTGTCAAAGATACCTAATGTGTGCTAGTGGCCCAAGTTTCCTATAAGGTTTGAAATTTTTTATTTCCATATGTCTTGTAATAAAATTATGTGTCTTCACCCAGGTGTGATATAATTCATCAAAATTCATGTCCCCTAATCTTCTTTATTCTAGTTTCATTAGAAATCCACCAAAACCCTTGGTTTTCAAAGCAATCTCAAGATGAATCCTAAACCTTACAATTGTGTCCCATCATAACATGGACCTCGTGCATCCCCTCTATCTCCAAAGAAGAAAAAACCAATCAAACAAATATCGATAAAACTGGTACCCGTGTCATAAGTCTAAAAAAGTTTTCTAATAGTTAAAACATAATCTCAATCAAACTACATTACATGTCTTGGATCCATTTGAAATTTTGGAACACATCAACTTTCCCCTCGAAAATACAAATTTTTGAAAATTTAAATTTGGAAATTGGTAAAAAAATATTATGTTTATTTTACACTAATTGTATTTCTCTATTAATGTGACACAGCCACTTAGACATCATTGATTTTATAGAATCGTTGACTAGTCTTAAGTGACTCAACCAAATCAACCAATCAACATCTATAAATTTTTTAAATTCAAATTCCTGAATTAATTGTGGTTTTGTTGACATGGTGCCACATAACAATGTCAAGTGTCACAATACTTCCAAACTCAAACTACTAGTCACATGCAAAAACCACATAATAATGCAACTCTACACCTTGTGAGATATCAAAACTCATATACACACCCCCTTACAACAAGAAAATACTATAAGATAAGGAGGTTTACACTTTACACTTTTGCACCAGGACAACTCCATGAACCCAATTTTATTTTAAAAAAATTCAATTTCCTCCATAGCTTACAAGTAATTCAGATCTACGATTAAAAATGATCTTTTGTCCATAAATTTTCTAGGTACTCTCTTCATCATAAAAAATGACCCTATCCCAACACCTTGTGGGATATCGTCACTTCTATTGTAGTACCTTATTTTCTCACACAATTTCTATGTGCATTGGCACCTCATTTAGATAGATCGGAATATTGAGCAAGATTCAGTCTATCACAGCAAAATAACACAATAATATTATATTTCTATGTTATTCTGCACAACATGTTTGGCTAAAATATAGCCAATATAATAGAAGAACTACTTCCTAGAAAATAGGAAGTCAACAAACAACTTACCCGTTTATAACTTTATGGGTACAACAAAATTCTATAATAATATATTGTTTGAAACAATATATTATAACAATATGAATTGTAATATCAACTCAATTATATCACATAATTATAATCTAACTTTTATAATAATGTGAGCACTAATAATATGAAATCCTAACATTCCCCCCCTTAGTGTGAACATGGGAGAACAATAATTGCACTTCCTTCTGCAGCGTGCCACCTGTGCGTGCTCATGATCTGGATGGTTTTACAGGACAGCCAACAACCTCAACAGGGATGGTTTTACAGGACAACCAACAACCTCAATATCATGATGCTTCTTTTCCTTGTGCTTTCATCTGTCCACTATGCTTTTACATCAGGGAATTATGTAGGAAACACTGATCACTGATAACAAATATGAAAAGAGAAAATGGAACATTGAGACCATGTTCCCCCCCTCAATGTGAACATTTCACTTATTCAAACCAAAACAGGAACAATGAAAAAGAATCATGCTGCACACAACTGAAATCAACTACAACTCTGAAAAGAAAGAAAACTCACACACAACACTATTACCATAGCTTTGTGCGGCCCCGTCGTTGGTGACTGATGAGAGGTCGTTGAATGACCTCTAGCCTCCTATGCCTCCATCCTCTAGTTAACATGCTGCTAACTCAGCCTGATTTGGATATGAATCTCAACTGTTTCCACATTGTTTATTATATCTTCCCTCCCGCAATGTGAAACACTTTATTTTGTCGGACGTCATGTAACACCGAAAAATGCATCCGTAAGGCAAATTTTTTTTATTTTTCGGACTTTTTACAATTATACGACATTTGACGACAACTCACAGATTTGACAAAGACTATTTTGAATCAGACAAGAAGACTCGACTAACTTTTAAAAAGTAATAAAATGAGATTACTTTTTAAATGAAAATGAGAATTAAAAAAAACCTAAAATCACCTATATGGAATTTTTTATTTACGACACTTAGCTCTAAATGAAACTAAAAAAAAAAAACATACCCTAGATGGTATACAATGGTCTTACTTGCTAGACTTCTAATGTTTGTCAAGATGTTAGCATGTAGATACATGATGATATATAACAAAATACTCATTCAGTCACACTAACCATTGTATACATTCGATTGTAAATACATTGTTTTCCATTTTACACCCTTGCAAAATTAAACAACTTGGTTAAATGAAAACTTGAGAACTTGATGAATATTTGAAGTTAATAAAGGTTGGGAAGGGTTTGAGTATGTCGCAGGTGAAAAGAAAAATTTGTGACCAAAGGTGAAATGTCGCTGAAGTCTAGATAAATTTGCGGGATAAATAACAAGGCCGTTGAGGATTTGAGTGTGTCGCGTAGGTTTTAAACAAGCTGTGGGTAAAAGAAAAATGGTAAAAATTTTGGATTGAAGGAAAAGAGTCTGTGGATGAAAGAATAAGCCATGTTAAATTAGTTGAACGTGCGGGTCAAAAAAAAAGGAGTTAAGTGAGCAAGAAATCCTAACACGCGAAATCAAAGGAAGAGCCGTGATGATATATAACAAGTCTATATAGCCACGACATATTTTTAAAAATGTGGGAGCTTGGATGAAATCTGTGAGAGTTGAAAGCCATGTAAAACTAAAAGAGAAAGCCACATATCAAAGGAAAATGGTAGTTTTTTGCGGGGAACTAAAAATGGATATAGTTCTCAATCTGATGATATGATCTTTGCAAATCTTATATCATAAGAGAAATCTTAACGTCCTCTATGAAATAGAAATTATATTTCTTAAATCAAATGGAGGTAGGTTGGCAGAAAGAGAAAGGTATCTCCAACACACAAAAGTTACACTTCTAGGCAGTGTAACCACCAGAATTTAATTCAGTATAGGTGCCCATTTATTCTCCAACAAGGTAAAAGGCATGGGGAAGTGAATTTTCAGAAGTGCTTAGATCTTTTTCAGATAATTTAATGGAAGTGGTTGGTGGGTGGAAGGAGAAATTTGAATTTCCCTCTATTTTCCTCTTCTTATTATTCTCCCATTTTTCTATATATTGTAAGTGATGCTCAACTAAAATGTTGGATACTTTGGGAATGCGAAGGCATCATTTTTGCTGCATAAATGTTCTAAGAGTTGTATGCCTTGGATCATGATTCTGTGAATGTTTTACACCTTTTTCCTTGTTGTAATGATCTGTGCATAATCTTTGAGAAATAAAATTATTGGTTTTGTGGCTCGTTTTTGCTTTAGCTGGTATTTCATTATGGTTCCTTTCCTTTTCATCCATTCGTGGGTATGTTGTGTGTGTTATCTCAAAATCTGTATATATTGTGTATCGTGAAGGTGGGAATTTAGACATTGTCTTGAACTGTGGTCATCATTTTTCCCTCTTCATCATCATTTTTTTTTTCATTTTCTCTCTTTCAGAAGTATATTTCCCCTTATTTTTGGTGTTATTACCTTATGTAGTGTAGGATTTTTGTTTGATGCATCTCCTTCTCACCCTGGTCGCTTGGAATGTTAGAGTAGAGTTAGATAGTTGCATTTAAATTCCTAAGAGTGGTTTAGTAGTATAAATAGGTAGAGGAAGTCGGCCTTCTTTGGATTTTTGTCTCAGTTCGAGTCCCACAACTTGGAAATAGTCCCATGTTGCCTCAAAGCCATAGATTCATGTGGTTTAGAATGAGTGTAGTTTTGAGCTCTAATAGTTTTGGTGTGCCTGACAGGACCTTTGAAATTAATATTTCCAGTTTTATCAAGTTTGGATGTGTATCTTGGTAAAATTCTAGTCTTTGGAGGCTCTGCAACAACACATTTGGTGACTCCATTATGAAAATCATTGGTTTCAACAGTATTGGTGGTTCAAGTTCACGAGAAGGATCCAAACAAGGTCTAGGACAAGAAAAGAAGGGACATTTGAATACCTACAACTATCTCTAGGTAGAAGAAGACAAATTTAGAGATCACCATCTCCACCAAATAGAACTCTTTCAACACCTTCACTTGGTAGGCCCTTCTTACAATCTTCTAGAGTTCTTAGACCTATCCTAATGCCTACACCACAACAAAATCCATTTTTTTATTTCATGGCAAACATTTCACTGGCCCTCAATGCACAAAATCCAATCCCATTAGCATCTTTGAAAATTTCCCATTCTTTACGAGAGAAAATCACACTACTCTAGCTGATCATATCCAGGACATTGCAAATGTTTTTTTATTCATTAAATTTTTGAGATGGATATAGCTATAAAAATCATAGCTTCCTCTTTCAAAGGAAAGGCTCTACAATGGTTCAAGAGTTTGAGAGCAAGATCAATCCAAAATTGGAATGCACTATACACAACCATTTGCAATTAGTTTGGAGAAAGGGAAGATACCTTATCTTTGTTAGAGAAATTGTCCACTATCAAGAGAGCTCCAAGTGAATAGATGTCAGACCTCAACTTCAGGCTCTAAACAACATGGGATAAAACTACAGTCCTTGTAAGACCAACTGCTGAAGGTGCATTTATTTACTTTCCAAAGGCTCTTAACTTTGATATTGTTGTTATGATCCAATCTATATGAGGGATAACCTTACCAACGGCTTATGCATTAGCCATTAGAGCTGATAATAGTTTAATAAAAGCTGGAAAATTAGCCCCTAGGCCACCCATGTTCTTATATCCTCAATTGCCTCATGCTCCCCAACCTTTTATTTCCCATATCCCTGAGAAAAATCAACAACCTATTGCCTCCACATCTCAGACTCGTGCGCAAAAAAAGGAAGATGAAGATATGAAAACCTTAATCTGAAAATTGACTAAAAAATGCATATCCCTTGAGAAACATCAAGCCCAATCCTACAGAAATTATCAAAACTAGGGGAAATCTTCAAATCAGAGATATCAACCATATAGAAATTAGCATTCTAATCAAAGATATGCACAAAATCAGAAAAATAAAAGATGGTAGGGTCAAAGTGGTCCTCTCCCATTAGAAACAATCCCTCCTCCACAAGCACTTCTTACTCCTAGCTCAAGTCAAACAATGGTTCCAATACATAATAACATAGCTCAATAAACTGAGTCATGTTTTCCATATCATCTACCACATAACCAGCTTAGTTGTGAAAGGGAAATGCAACTTCAAGATTACATGGTTAAAGGATCTTCCAACCAACAAGATCCACTTCTAGAAGCACCCAATCCTAATGTGGAAGCATCCCAAAAGACCAATAATTATTTCAATCTCATGTTATTTGGATCTGATCATTTTTTTACAATTAATCAGGTGGCAGGTAGCTCTAACAAGCCTCAAATCAGTGTTGATGATAATACAAGATATAAGAAAAGGATGTTGGAATCACAACTTTCATCTTCTGTGGGTTAGGGAAATGCCACGACTAAAGAGAAAGAGGTTGAATTAGACAAAAACAAGTTGTCTGAAATTCCTACCAAGTTTGTCTAAGACAGGGAAGTTGATGTTCAACAAAAATCTCATGTTTAAATACCACGACAACAAAAGAAGGAAATTAAAATGTTGTAGATGCAAAAATCCATGAGTCTTCCATTTAATATTGTTGAGCAGATGAAGAATACCAATGTTAAAGTGAAAATGTGGGATGCTTTGGATATTCCATCACAAATAGATCTCCTATGTGAAGCCTTCAATAATTACATTAGGCTGATCCATTAGTGCAAAAGACTCATGTCATGGTTCATATGTGTCAAGTGGAGAAGGAATAAGTGAGTAAAATATTCAAGACCCTACATTTTAACATGTCATTAATTGTGGGAAAACAATTGGTGCATAACTATATGATTGGTTTAGGGGTTAGTACCTCTGTAATGCCCAAGAAAATTGTTGATATCCTGGGTCTCAAATATAGTCCTATTTCTAAGGGAGTTTTGCAACTTGATGGGTCAACCGTGGGTGTATTGGGAGTAATAAAAGATATTGAATTAAACCTTCATGCCTTCCCAAGCCTCACCATAACCCATGACATATCAATAATTGACTTGCCTCCCATGTTTTCCATTTGTTTGTCTAGAGATTTCAATGCTAAGGTAGGCGGTTACTTGTCTTCATATTGGACTCACTTGCTTTTGAGAACTAGATATAGTACAAGGATAAAAATACAAGATGAGCCCATTTTTCCTATCACATTGAGTCATATGATCCCACCCCTATCCAGTTAAATTTCCTAGCACAAGAAGAACACGAACAAGGTTCAATTTTGGAAGAGCATTCAAGTTTACCTTCCATGCTTGATTTATTGCTAGGTGAATGGGCAGAGAGAGAACATAATTTTGATCCCTATGTCAAAGAACTTAAAGCATTTAAGACTAGTGTCGATACTTATTGCATTCTCCAAGAGGAATCTATTATACCCACTCCATTCAAGAAAGAAGAGGAAAATTATTCTGGACTATGGAAGATGTTTTTTGATGGTTCTAGAAGAAAAAATGGTGTTAGGGCTGGTGTTGTGTTGATTTCTCCAATAAATGATTTTTTTTTCTCATAGATTGCAGTTTGCATGCTCTAAAAACGTGGCAGAGTACAAGGCACTGGTGTTTGGTCTTGTAATTGCTGAGAAGAGGAAGATCAAATAATTGAATATCTTTGGAGATACCGATTTGGTTATTCATCAAGTTAGAGGGAAGTTTTCCATGAAAAACAAGTTGTTAATGGCTTACAAATATGTAATCTGGGATCTGCTAGAGATATTTTATGCCATTAACATACAAGTTGTGCCTAAGATGTTAAAAAAAGACACAGATCAAATGGCGGATCTTGGTTCTCAATTCTCACCCACTAATTATTTGATCAAAGGAAATGCACAACATATAAAGATGGTAGTCAGACCTTCCATTCCAAATAATGAGACCAGCTAGCAAGTGTTCGACGGTGATGAAAAAATTGTGTAGTTTATACAAAATGAAGCTGAATTTTCTTTAAGAATGTAATATAATTTGTCTGATGTCTATGGTGATTAGATCATTCAATTAAAAAAAACAAGTTCCCAAAGGGATTGGTCACTTTGGAACATTTTTTCAGTCTAGATGATAAATTCAGAGGTGATGAGAAAAACATGGTGGTAAAGCAAGAAGACTGTCAACCAGTTAAAATTGCTCCAGACAAGGAAATTCTAATTGGAAATGTATGTGATAAGAATGAAAAGAAAGATTTTATTTCCTTGTGCCATAAATTCAATGATGTATTTTCATGGGACTATGAAGATTGCAAAGGCTTTAATCCAAACATAGTTCAACATTCTATTGATCTGGATCCCAACACTAAGCCAATTAGGAAAAAGTAGAGGTCGGTTAACCCCAAAATTGAGCCCCTCATGAGGGAGGAATTGTCCAAAATCATTGAGGCCAAGATAATTTTTCCTATTAAGTACTCTACTTGGGTGGAAAACCTAGTTCCAGTAAGGAATAAGAATGGAGAAATTAGGCTTTGTGTCAATTTCAGGGACTTGAATAAGGCCTCTTTAAAGGATCATTATCCTTTACCTTCCATGGAGCATATTTTTCAGATAGTGGCAGGATCTGAAATGTTTTCCATGCTTGATGGCTACTCAGGCTTTATCAAATCAAAGTTAAAGAAGAGGATCGGTACAAAACTTCATTCATAACCAAATGGGGAATGTATGCATACAATAAAATTCCCTTTGGCCTATAAAACACAGGTACTACATTCAAAAGAGGAATGCATATTACTTTCAAGGGGTATATCAATGAATTCATCTTGGTTTACTTAGATGACATTACTTTCTACTCAAAGCAAAGTGCAAATCATATGAAGCATCTGGATAGTCTTTGAGAGATGTAGAGAGTTTGGGATATCTCTTAACCCCAAGAAATATGACTTTGCAGTCCTTAGGGGTAAACTATTGGGGCACATTGTTTCAAAAGAATGCACTACCATTGATCTGGAATGAATTTCAGCCATCTAAGATCTTTCCTTTCCAGCTCACAAGAAGGATTTATAGTCATTCATTTGCAAAATCAACTTTTTTAGGTGTTTCATTCCTTACTTTATGGGTTTGGTAAGGCCTATTACTCTCATGCTCAAGAAGGATTCATTTTTCAAGTGGACAGTAGAGGGGAAAGACAACTTTGATAGAATAAAAGAATAGATTGCTCAAGGCCCCACACTAATCAACCTAGATTATGCCAAGGATTTCAATCTATATTCTTATGGGGCGGAATCTAGTATTGCCATGGTTTTAACTCAGTAAAATGATCAAGGACTGGAGCATCCAGTAGCCTTCTTAAGTCAGAAACTGAAGAATTATGAGCTTAAGTACAACCACATTGACATTTAGGTGTTTTCCATTATAAAATCCTTGAAGAAATTCAAAAGTATGATTGCTACTAATCACATCAAAGTTTATTTAGCACATTCAAGTGTCAGAGACTTCATTATAGGAACAGATATCAGTGAGAAACAAGCTGGATGGGTGACTAAAATAATGGAATATGACATGACTATCAAGGCTGTAAAGTTGGTAAGAGGAAGGGAACTTTGTGCAAAGTTGGTTGAAGACACACAGGATCACTAGGAGACTTCCTTCATCAATGAAGAGCCTTCAAATAATGTTGAGAAAAAGGAGGATGAAGAAGATATATTTAATGATCACAGTTGGATTACTAACATGACTAAATTCTTATCTATCAGTGCATATCCTCTGGGGCTAAATAGAGAAAAAAGAAGAAATTTGAGGCTGTAGTTCATCCCCTATGCTCTAATTGATGGTGTTTTGTTCAAAAGACATATTGATGGAGTGTTTCTTAGGTGCATTGGAGGTGAGCAATGTGACAAGGTTTGAAAGGAATGATAAGAAGATTGTTCCAAGCCGCGATCTCAGATGATAATAGCACACCACATTAGATTTGCAAAACAGAAGAGCTAAAATACCATATATGGAAATCCATCATAATCCATAATGCTCAATACATTACAATAGAATGTCTTGAATTATTCAATAAGAAAGATGTACATATATGAGGAGGGAAGTGCAACTACTACCTAAATCAATGGTGAAAAACTCCCACTAACTAATACTGGTAGTTAAGTTAACTCCAAAATACTAGTAAGCTAACTTGACATAACTGAGAAGTTAACTCCACACAACTAGTACACATAAGCAAGCTAACCCAACAAGTGTAGGGCTAAAAAAAGTGTAAGAATTATCCTAATAAATAAATAAAAGGATAAATAATAACCTACACTAACAAGGTTCTGGTTGATTTCCATGATGGTTTCTCAGGTGGACATTTTTCTGTTAAAGCTACAACCATTAAAATCATAAAATCAGGGTACTTTTTTTCTACGTTGTTTGTTAATGCTCATAATTGGGTTAGAAAATGTAAGGAGTGTGCTCTCTTCACTGGTAAAAATAGGTTGGCTGCCCTTCCATTTCATCCAATTCAAGCAGATCAACCATTTCACAATGGTGCCTTGATTTCATTAGCATGAATAACCCATCATGTAGTGCTTGTCACAAATGGGTTTTAACAACAACATATTATATTACCAGGTGGACTGAAGTCATGCCATTGAAGGAAGCCACCGAATTAGTCATCCTGGAATTTATTAAAGAAATTATTACAATATTTAGAGTTCCGCACACTATTATTTCTGATAATGCAAAAATTTTATGGGTATCCAAAATTTCTAATTGGGCTCTTAGACTTGGGATTTTTCTTAAGAATTCTTCAAATTACTACCCCCAAGGTAATGGATTGGAGGATTCTACTAACAAGAACATGATCAAGATCATGAAGTGAAAATGGACCTCAATCAAAGGAAGTGGCACACAAAGGTGAGAAATGCATTTTGGAAAGATAGGATAACAATGAAGAAGGCAATTAATACCTCTCCATATAAAATAGTATATGGAAAAGAAGTTAGAATTATTTTGTCACTAGAATTTCCCTCACTGGAATTAGCTTAGAAGTTGGTTATTGAAGGTTTAGATCAATGGGATCAGAATGGTGGAGTTGGTAGAACTTGAGGAGTTAAGAGATGTCGTCATGGTCAGATTAGAGTAACATCATAAATCAACCAAATAGTGGTTTGACAGAAAGTATATTGATCATACATTCAAGGTTGGAGATCTAGTTTTGAAATGGGATGCAGACATAGCTAAACTAGGGAGACACTCCAAATTTGATGCAATCTAGAGTG
This sequence comes from Taxus chinensis, assembly GCA_019776745.2. NCBI lineage: Eukaryota > Viridiplantae > Streptophyta > Pinopsida > Cupressales > Taxaceae > Taxus > Taxus chinensis. The sequence continues at coordinate 1,321,220 of CM034150.1, read as the reverse complement.
GGCCATATATCATCACTACTTGTAAAGTGGCTAACTCATTTGAGTTTTCTAATCTTAATGGGAATGTATTTCAAATCTCATTCAATGGGATTTATCTCAATCCCTCTCATTAACATGTTTCATCACATCTTGTACATAGTAGATTAGTTTTCAATTCCTCCAAGTGCTTTCTACACATTGTTTTTTTGGTAGTATACATTTTTTCCCTATGTGCTATACACAGTCTTGTTGCTTGAGGGTGTTCTTGTGCACAACTTTCATCTATAGAGAAACTAAATCAGATTTAGGAAATCAAGTTCAGGTTCAAATCAGATTTCAAATTATCTAGTTGAGTCCATGCCCAATGGATGCTACAAGGCAATTGATTGACTCATCTAGCAGGAAAATGGCCCCTATGAGTCACCAAGGTTGAATCTGAGAGTCAAAAATAGATGAGTTAAGAAATCCACGGAAGCAAAGGAAGATCCACACAAGTCTATATAGCCGCGAAATATTTTAAAAATAAAAAATTGCGCGATCCTGGAATAAATCCGGGGGAGTCAAAAGTCGTGTAAAACTCAAAGAGAAAGCCACATATCAAAGGAAAATGGTAGTTTTATGTGGGGAACTAAAAATGGATATAACTCTCAATCAGATGATCTGATCTTTGCAAATCTTGTATCATTGGAGTAATCTTAACGTCCTCTATGCAATATAAATCAAATTTCTTAAATCAAATGGAGGTAGGTGGGCGGAAAGAGAAAGGTGTCTCTAGCACACAAAAGGCACACTTATAGGTGGCGCAACCATTAGAATCTAATGCAGTATGGGAACCCATTTCTTCTCCAACAAGGAAAAAGGTGTGGGGAAGTGAATTTTTAGAAGTGCTCAGATATTTTCAAAGAATTTAATGGAAGTGGTCGGAGGGTGCAAGGAGGAATTCTAATTTCCCTCTATTTTCCTCTTCTTCTTCTTCTCCCATTTTTCTATATATTATAAGTGATGCTTAGTTAAAATGTTGGATACTTTGGGAATGTAAAGGCGTCATTTTTTTTGCACAAGTGTTCTAATAGTTTTATGCCTTGGATCACAATTGTGTGATGCTTTACACTTTTCCTTCATTGTAATGATTTGTGCATAATCTTCAAGCAAGAAAATTACTGGTTTTGTCACTCGTTTCTACCTTAGCTGGTATTTCATTATGGTTCCTTTCCTTTTCATCCATTCACAGATATGTTTTGTGTGTTATCTCAGAATCTGTATCTTTTGTGCATCGTGGAGGTGGGAATTTAGATCTTATCTTGAATTGTGGTCATCGTTTTGGCCCTCTTCATCATCATTTTTTTCATTTTATCTCTTTCAGAAGCATATTTCCCCTTATTTTTGGTGCTATCTCCTTCCCTAGTGTAGTATTTATTTTTTTAATGCATCTACTTCTCACCCTGGTGCCTTAGAATCTTAGATTAGAGTGCAATTTTGAGATCCAATACACACATAATAAGAAAACATTAATTATTAGATAACAATTAAGGTCAATTGCACCATGTAATCACCAAATTCAAACACATAAATTACCATAATCCATCCTCCATAATCCATTATGATAAAGTCTTACATAACATAAGTTGAATACATAACCATGGTTAGGCACTGGAACATGCACAATTATCAAAACCCTAGCACTTAGTCATATTGATGATCTCCAACAAGAGTGTTCACAGTCCCCAAATAATGACTTACAATATATGTGTGTGTGTGTGTGTGTGTGTGTGTGTGTGTGTGTGTGTGTGTGTGTGTGTGTGTAGGGGTGGGGACTTTCCCTTCAACGCCTATGCTCTCTCAAAATAGACTGTGTGCCCAAAATAGACTACATGCATGATTTTATACATCAACTATTTATATACTATCCTATAAATAAGATTTTATTTAATCATATTAATAGCCTCCATGCATGCGTATGATTTACATGTGTATTTTCCAAAAATAGCCTTTCCTTATCCGCCACAGTATCTTTGTGTGATGAGCACTCCTTGTCCTTTTTCATTCTGTAACTACAAAATTGGCTAAGTCCTGAGTTCTATCTTTCTGGTTGTAATACTTCTGTGCGCCATTTTATTGGTCCTCGCATGTACTTTTGCACCCCACCTGCACACCAAATTCCTCCGTGCGTGCTCTTGATACTTAGTCAATTTATGTCAGTCCAACATTACCCCACATTAATTACATTGTCATCCTCAGTAATGGAGTCTCTCAACTTATCTCTCCAAATACAATGAATAAATAATGAAAATAATAAGGAATGATTACACAAAAATAAGGCATAAAGAATATAATTCTTCAGGGTACGTCGGTCTCCTTCTCCTTAATTGGAAAAAAAACTCAAGGTACTCCCTGTTAATCATGCTCTCTAGCTCATTCCATTATACGAGCCCCTTCTTCACAATATCTAGGATTGTCCCAACTATCTTTTCCATCTCCCATAGAGTCCTATATTCCCCTTTGTGTTTGAGCTCCCTTGTCATTCTATCCAGTCCTAAGATCATTTCTTCAATGAAATCCATTCTTCACACCACTAGCGACCCCAAATCCTCTATTCTTACTTCATATGACTCCCTCATTGTCTTAAGCATCACAATTACAACTATTTTATCCTCTCTTCCAAGTGCCTCATCCTTCTTAACCACGAGCACTTCAATTTCCTCCTAGATTAAGTATGCCTTAGGGACATGTTCTGGATCTCAAAATTTGTTCAATGCCCAACCTTCCTTCTTCAATTCATCCTACAACGTTTGTAGCATGGCATCATACTCCAAATCTTGCATGCTATAATATTTTTATTTCACTCCTTTTCTGCATCTATTTCTTTTACGTTCAACCCCTGCACATGTGTCTTATCCTTCAACAACAAATGCACCAAGTCCTGTAAGTAGTGTAGTGTGGAGGGATACCTTCCTTAGACCTTATCTTCATAACTAGGCCATGCCTCAAAAAATTATTCACCTATTTGTTCTGTCATGTCTAAGATGGCCTTTGTCTTTCATGCATCTCTCTCTTTTTCCTTTGTCATTTGTTGGATTTATTCTTCCTATCTTCTAATAATATTCTAAGGGTGGCCCTTTATCCAAATTTCTTTGAGTCACCTCTAATGCCATCTTGATCAAGTAATTGCTAGCTTGTTCATCCATGAAATTTGTATACTTCACCATTATGTGAGTCGCGTGAGGTGTCTTCTTCATCCCGCGCTTGATACATGCTTCCTCGCTCACATCAAACTCAGGTTCATCCATATGTGCCTACATACTCCAGGAAAGCATCTTTTTAGTGTGTATGTTTTTTCCTTTTAGATTAGAAATCTCCCACCCATACAACTTTTCATTACAGAGTGTACTTTGGAACCTCACACAAATGATCTTAGTGGTTTCATTAACGTACCCAAGGTATGGCATTCAAAATATATCATCTCCCCTTCATCCACCAGTTCACCTACCCGTTGGTATATGAGTCTCCATGCCTAGGAACAAACCTTATCCCTTCTCACCTAAAGCACCCCCATGCTCACGTGATGGATCATCCACGTGCTATTCCATTTCTTCATCCCCCTAGTGTGACCTTATTATTCATGCTCATTACGTACTTTTGTGCCACGATGGGTCTCCTCAACTATAGGATCATCTTCACCTTCCACATATATAAATAATGGATATTTGTTGTTGCAATCTATCTGAATACCCTTCTTTGTCACTGTCATTATGTGTTATGAGCTTGTGCCTTCTCTTAGTCTTCTTTACTAGGCTTGGCTTGATCGGTGATATTATTGGTGACCTCCTACGAGGATGTGATGTCTCAATGCCACCACTCAGATCCTTGCAGCTCCTTCATAGTTTTCTCCTATGAGTCTCATCTAGAGTGCCACTATCCTCCTCCATCTTCCCAACCTCTAAATCAACCTTTTCTTCTTCCTCTTCCTGCCTTGGAGGGGTAACCTTGCACACTCTCTTCGTGTTAATAGTCTGATTTTTTTGGGAGAGTCTGGAAATGACATATCTTCTCCACCAACATGATTTCCATTCTGGAACTTCGTCCTGAGATAAACATATACACACGCATCCTATTTCTTCCCAATTGTCAAGGACTTTGGAGTGATATCAATGTTTCCTGACTCCATAATTTCTTCATAAGCCTCCTAGTTGGGGTAGACATAAGGTTTTATGTAAAATATGGTAATTGACATCCTCCTTATCTGCATCAAATTTCAGTTTTATTGCTTTGTATAACTTTTTTACCAAATCCTTAAAGGAACACATAATAAACACAAATAATAACTTGCACCAAGGGCTTTTCTCCCCGGTCTTCATAAAGAATCTTCCCAAACAAAAATTTTGATATGTTGCAAAATCCACTTGTCCATCTAGAACCACAAGTAATTCTCTTAGTATATGCCACTCTCCTTCAAATACGTCGCACATCCTCCTATACCTCTTATCCATGCATTGCTTATAGGTGTCTGAGATATTTCCCTCGTAAGTAAATTTGGAAAACCTTTGAGCTGACGACTTGTGCTCTAAAGGATATATCCACATTTATTCTTTAGGCCCATCTAGTATGCCTATTTCACAAAATACCAAAAGAAGAAAGATTACACCCCAATTTGTCTTCTCACCTTTATCTGTCTACATGCGCACATCTTCAACAATGCTTTCTATGATGTACTGTATGATATTGTAATAATTATTTTCTACCATTTTACGCCTGATGTGCAGTCAAGGTTTTTTCACTTCCTTCCACCTTTTAGATGCACCTAACTTACTACTTACAAGGTGCACGGTCCTCAATATTTTATACATCCATCACTCGGCCTCCCTTGTGATACTTAACAATGACTTTTGTGGTCTCCACACCTACCTCATCATCTAAATTTGGCTCTATGTCTCTTCCAGAGCTACGCAACCCAATCACTCTACTTATCAACTATTCTATGAGTCTCATTCTCCTGCCCACAAAGTAGAAGTATTCCTTGTGGACTCGTGACAACAACCATTGGTATAACCATTCTGATTTTCCAAAGAAATGTAGCTTGTATGATTGAAGTACTCCAACACTTTCCAGGAGTCTATTCACAAAATAATCATATACCCTCTACCCATCTTCCATCCTTTGGTTAGTTTTAACGATGGTATTTGTCTCACATTCCTTAAAGGTCTTCTCTGAGTGATGATTGAAGTTGATGATCTTACATTTTGTTAGTTGGGACTTCCATGGCTTCTCTTCAATAACATCACCTGGGTATTGCATTCCTACAAACCATTCTTCTGGTGCTTCCTTTGTCACGGGCTCCTTGTTCTTGGTCACTAATTTCCTTGGTGCCATTGTTAAATATTTGAATTTACTAAACTGATAATGTGCCCTAGTGTAAAGTGACTTACCATTGCTTAATCCTACAACTCTCTGCCTTTTTGTTGTCTCTGGTTCTTCAAGCTCACATGCCCTATCTGCAAATTATTTTATTCAAACCCTCACTCTTAAATCCAATCCCTCGATTCTCCTCTTCTCACGCCTTTCCCTTGCTCTAATACTTCCCACGAAGGATCTCCATGTCAGGTCGTACTCAATTCTCTATAGGTTAACAGCTCTGCTTCTATACTTGCACTATGCACTCACTCACACTTAATCACTTCCCAAGGCTCAAACATTCAAACATGTAAGGTAAGAATAAAGTTGCTTGCACTCTTATATATTTTTCAAAAGTTTCCCACATAAATTTCTCCGCCTGTCACCATACTCATCTTTAACTATGATTTATCATTTTTTCCACATTTTGCTCTACTTTCTTCCACACTTCCGTTGTAACCTTCTGGAGCACCCCACTACTTCCCAGGCCAAAGACCTCCTTACATGTGCATATATATACCATTGTACATACTCTTATGTGTTTCATATAAAGTAGTTCACCATGCTGCTTCCTACCTTGTGTTACATTGTGTGATCCTTTCCTCATGCGTGGTCTTCATCAAAGAATTTTCCTTATTATCACCATCATTCTTATTTGACATAACACATTTTTCCATACACTCGCACTCTACAACTGGAACATAATACCAATGTGCACATATCCCTAAGCATTTCAACTCACCTTTAAGTGCCCACAAGATCTCCTTTCCACGCACTTGTACCTAGTTCACCCCATACTAAAAGTATGTGTGGTCCTCTGCGCATGAAATTGATAGATAGTAATTAGCTTCCTATGTGCATGCATTATTATTAAAACAAAACAAGAAAATAGAAATACAAAGCATAACAATGAATGGAAATAAAAACATGAAAAGGAAATATAATCTAAGTGGCAATATTACTTTATTACAAACACCAAGAAGCTTATTTATAGTATTGTTTCAACCTACTCCCATTGAAGTAACTGGGAAACATGGGACCATCCAATGCTTGTAACTGGCATATGTTTGTTTCAAGTATATTGGTTACTACAAAAGGTCCCAACCAATGAACTTTCAATTTCCCTGGGTGGGACATAAACTTGGAGTCGCATAGAAGGACCATCTTGCCAATTGCAAATGTCTTGTTCTTAATATTCCTATCATGTCATGATTTTTGTCTTGCCTTCTCATTCTTCTGGTTCTAACACGTAATGGAACGCATCTCATCTAATTGCATTATTTTATCAATGTGCTCTTCAATAGTCTTATCATTTGCAAGTTCATCTACATGTGCAATATGCAATGATGGTAACATGAATTCAACCGGTAGTAATGCTTTTGCATCAAACACTAACTGAAAAGGTGTGGTCTTGTTCAACATTTTATAAGTAGTCTGGTACACCCAAAGTATTGTTGATACTTTATCATCCCAATATTTTCTTGCAACATCACATATTTTTGTTAATGTTTGTCCTAAGATATTGTTGAAATCCTTTGTAGTGTCATTAGATTGTGGGTGATAAGGACTAATTTTATGGTGTTCCACCATAAAATATACTAATAGGATCCTTATTGTCTCATTCATAAAATGAATTCCTCTATCACTTGTGAAGATTAATGGACAACCATACCTACTAATAATGTTTTCCCATAAAAATATTGTTGATGTGGCAGATTTACAATCCTTCGTAGGCACAACCTCTTCCCACCTTGTAAGATAGTCTGTATAAGTAATAATGTAGCATGTGTTATCCCTACTTTTGAGTGGTTTAATAGGACCTACAAAGTCAATAGCCCACTTCTCAAAATTTTCCGCGCTAACAATCGGTTAGAGTGGCATCTCATATCTATGTCCAGGCTTTCCAAGGCACTGAAAATGATCACATGCTTTCACATATGCCTTGGTATACTTGTACAAGGTCTCCCACCAAAGTCCAGTCAGTAGAATCTTGCATGTTGTAGCATCACCTGCATAATTCCCTCCTTTTATTCCACCATGAGCCTCCTCCATAATAACATCACACTCATGTTCAAGTACACAACATCACAAGTCTTCATCATGGCCCAACTTGTACAAATATCCACCAATCAACAGATAAGGCATCACATGTATTGCAAGTTACTTCTTCTCTAAGGTCTTCATTCCTTCTGGAGCCATTCTGTTGCGCAAGAAGATAACTATGTCTTCTAAAACTGTAGATGTGTGGTTCAATCTAAAAAATTGTGCATCTATCATAGTGTCTTTTGTGCTTTTTGCGTCCTCCCCAAAATTAATCCTTGATAAATGGTTAGGACTTAAATTACTCTTACTTGGTTTGACAAAAACTGTGAAGTCAAATTCTTGAAATAGAATTATCCATCTACAATGTTCCCTTGCAAAACAGGCTTACCAAATACTTGAGCACCGTATGACCTGTATAGAAAATAAACAAGGTTTCCAACAAGTACTGTGTGAAATTATGAAGCATTAAGATCATAGAAAATTCCTCGCACTTAGTAGTTGTGTAATTCTTCTCTGCAGGTGTCAAATTCCTGCTTGCAAAAAAATTAGGATGATCTACAAACCCCTCTCTTGTTTGTGTCAATATTGCACCAATTTCCATGCCATAAGCATCAACATGAACATGAAAGGGCTTATCCCATGAAGGAAAGTGAAAAATAGGTGTAATAGTCAAACTTTCCTTCAATGTTTCAAATGCATTTCGTTACATGCCACCCCAATAAAATTTCCCTTTAGCCTTTAGCAACTCTTCCAGGGGTGTGAAAATATTTGCATATCCTTGGATGAACTTCCTGTAGTACCCTATATGTCCCATAAATCCACGCACCTCACTTTTATTGATCGGCTCTTCTAAGCCCAAGATTACAATGACCTTGGTTGGGTCTAGCAAAAATCCTTCCTTGCAAATGATGTGTCACAGCAAGGTGCCAAATGGAGTAGCAAAGATGAACTTCTTAGTGTTGAGATAAATGCTCAACTATTTATACCTCTCAAACATGAGTCTCATATTATCACAATGATCTTTAACTAAACCATACAATGTCCAATCATCCAAATACACCTGTAGGAACTTGTGAATAAAATCCTAGAATTCTTGCACTGTAATGCACGAGAATACTGTTGGCACATTTTTCAATCAAAAGGGAATAACTATATAAAGAAAACTACCCCACTCCGTAGTGAAATTGGTCTTCTCTTGGTGTTCTTTTGCGATGTTCACCTGATGATAGCCTGAAAAAAAATCTATGAAAGAATACATCTGGCACAAAACAACTCCTTCAAGGATTTCTTCTATGAAAGGTGTGGGAAAGGGATCTATGACACATGAAGCGTTCAACTCTTTGTAGTCTACAAAAATATGTATCCTCCCATCCTTCTTAATGCTTATGACCATGGGGCTCACCTATTTGGATTCTTAAATAGGCTCAATTATTCAAGACTTGAGCATCTTATCTGTTTCTTCTTTCACTTAAACGCGCAGATTAAGATTCATCCTATAAGGTCTCTTCCTAACCAGCTGTGCACCTTCACTAAATTTTATCTTCATCTTTCCTAAGCAAGGATATACACCTTTTAGTTCATGATATCCCCTTGTAAAGAGATCCTAGAAGTCATGCAAAATCTTTATGATCTTGGTTACTTTCTGTTCTGACCAATAAGCACCAATGATTGCTTCCTTAGGCTCATCCTTAGTTCTAATATACACCTTCTTTGTCTTCATAAGAGCATGGTACGTGCATGCCTTCTCATCCGCAGAATCCATTACCTCATGTGCACCTTCAGTGTGGCTAGCATCCAAATTGTCAACTTCTTTATCATCAATCATATAGACCAATTTACCCTTCTCTTTTTTATTTCCATGCGTGACTCATCTGTACTTCTTTTTTCTCCTCAAGCTCAAGGTGCGCCTTGAGGTTAGGTTCTCAAAACATCTCTAGCATAAGCTATTATACCTTCGTGATATCGCCCAGTGTGATGGACTTCATTATCTAAAAAGCTTCATGGATAGGAAGCTTAGTATAAAAGTAATCAAAAGTTTGAATAATACATATAGTCATCTCTTTCCAGTTTGCATTCACCCTTTTTGATTCAACATGGACATACCAAGCGTGCACACTTCCGTGCAGTGTGGAGTAGAACTTATGTACCCAAAGTGATGGTGGTAAATCCTCCTATCCTTGCACCCATAGTCTCTGGAAAGTATGGACATGATGAGAAGTTGAATTCTTACCACTAAATTCACAAATGTGTGTAGTTACATTGCTCTGAGTAAACCTAGTGGAAAAGTAAATTCTCACTTCTCACCACTCCAATAGGTTATCTCTATGTGTTTCCCATCAGCACGTTGTTGTCCCGCATAAGGTATAAAATAACATGTTTCTTCTATCTCCTTCATTTCGTCACTGAGTCCCCATAGCGTGTAGGAACGTATCAAGATTTCCCTCACCAGTGTACCTTGGTACCTGAGTTGAGCCTAAATGCCTCACCATGCATGGCCCGATCATCCTAGTGACTCACCCTTTAACTTCGCATTTGACCATTTCATGTGTGCCATATGCCCAATTATCACAAGCAACACTAGTAGCTTCACTTACAGATTATGCGTCCTCCCACATAAGAACATATTCTTTTTAAATTCTCTGGATTGTGCACCATCTATGCATAAATTTGATTAACCTCTTCTTCACTCAGAGGCTCTACCTTCTTCTCAAACAGAGGTATAATCACATGCTCATATTTGTTCTCAAAATTGATGTATCTCTTGTTAAAGCACAATTCATCATTGTTTGCATAGCATCAGGTTCGTCCAAGTAATACTAGAAAGTTTTCTACCTCAACAAGCTCCAATACCTCAAAGCCTCCAGTAAACTTGGATCCTTGAATCATAATAAATGTATCCTTTAGTACCCCAATAGGAATTTCCTAAGTTTTTTTTCCATATACAACACATTCCAAGATGGCTGCAATGTAGGCCTTCCCATTTGATTCCATACTTCTAGAGTAAGTACATTTACCTCAATGCCTATATCTATCAAAATATTACTGACTAACAAACCATCAATTATTGCATCCAATGTGATCTCTTTGTCAAATTCATGTTCCTGAGGTGGTAGATTCACATGAAGTATTTGCCTCTCGGGCTCAACTCCAGCACACAAGACCTTTTCACATAACCATCCGCCTAATAGATTAATTATATTCTATGTTCACAACATCTTACACACCTCCTTCTGATCATTCACATCCTTCTATGGAAGCTCAAAATTCTTTGTACATTCTCTCTTGTGCACCTATTCTTTTAAACATTGTATCTCACCTTACAGATCTCTAATGACTCACACAGTCTCTTGGTAGAATTCCTTTTGATGTGCCACATCTAGATACTTAGCATGTATCACTTCCTCCTGAGTAATGAGGGGCTTGGCCTTCAGATTATCACATGCTCGTGTAGACCTGGCATGCATTGTAACTAGCTTGGGTTGTAATTCTGGGTCAATCTTATTAGGCATCCATTGATTGGCATTTGTGAATTTCACATTAATCATCCATGTGACCTTGTCCTTTTTCTTATTTTTACTCATGTGCTCATATAGGTCCGAACATTCCTCTAACTTATTTTGCTTCCCACACCATGAGCAAGTTGTATTCTAAGGGAAATCTTGTTGGTAATGATCAGGTGATCCACAAGTGTAACAAGTTCCTCGAGAAAACCTTTCTCTACCATTGACGCGACCTTTACCTCAATATCCTCCTTGGAAGCCTCCATTTATATTATCCCAATTGTTGTGCCCTTCATTATGGTTCCCTTCATGTTCCTTGGATATGCTCACCACACTAGTTTGGCGCATTCCTATCTCAATGGCTTCATGGATGTGATCAACCAATCTACAATCAACAGTGTCATGAGTATGGGAGTTGCAAATCTTGCAATACATGGACACCTTCTTCTAAATCATGTGCTTCAATAGAGGACAATTTAAAACATTGTGGTCCAAGTGCAAAACTTCATAATCCAACAACATCGCACGAATAGACTTACACGGACAACTATCCTTAGTATGTCCCTCAACTTTGCAATTCATGCACCAAATACCACTATGCGTCTCATGGGATATTTTAGTAGAAAGGTTCTCTAATTGTTTCTCCATGGATGTAATTTTTGCCTCTAAGAATGGGATCACTCCTGTATCAACACTTCCAACTACCTCAGCGAGCAAAGCAGCTTCCAAGGCCTTGTGCAGATCAACATAAGTATTATGAGAGAGTGCTCTTCGAAATGGACTTAGCAACCCCCCAACAAATCACTGTACACTTTGGCTAGGATGAATATCATAAGACAACTTAGACAATAGGCTCTTAAAATGCATGTCATACTCCCTCATGCTTTCAGATAAACCCTTCCTGATATCCTTGAGCACGTTGATGCTCTGTTGTTCAAATTATGGAATGTGAAACTTCGTCAGAAATGTAGTGCGCAAAGCATTATAATATACTACAGTCTGATGTGGTTCATATTTATGATACCAAATATGCACACACCCATGCAGTGTAGTTGCAAACTAACTTTCCTTCCTATCAGAGGTTGTAACCCCCTTAGCGCACCATAGTAGTTCACACCTATGCATATGCTCTGCCTCATCTTCAATACCCCTATACTCTGGTAAACAGAGGGATGTCTCATAGTAAACTTGAGGTGTCGGTTGAACTAGTTGGTTTCTAATGTGGTAGTTGATTTGGTAGTGGTTACAGTCCATATCCACCAGATCCAGAACTAGAACCTCCACTGTATTTCCTCTCCTAACCCACCTGATCCGCTTGATCCTCCTGATCCTCCCGTGCCCCATGCAGTGGGATGTGGTCTAGTTGATGTACTTCCTTGTGTCTGAATCGTAGTATTGAACTGGACACCTACAGTCTGTGTGGTCGTAACACCCACATAAGTGCCCCCACTGTTCTATGTGATAGCAATATATCTTGATGACGTACCTAAAAATAACCCTACAATCGAACTTCCTAAAAACAACATTGACTGTGATGCCATGGGCACGCTACTAACTTTATCTCTTGAATTCAACACAAATTCATATTTACTCATCTTTGATTTTTTACCTGCATTATCCTGCTTCTCAATGACTACTTCTAGATTTGGAACATCAAGTACAAGGGTTAGGTGGTTAGGTGGGATCAAATGAGAACCTACGTCCTTGTGATCTCCTCTGACATGCTTTCATTGAAGCCGAAGGGGATTGTCTATTGTGCTTACCCAATGTGTGGAGTACCTGATTTTGTGGCTCCTCGTCTTCCACGAGAGCTTCAAAACCTTTGTGAGCCATCATTATACTCAACTCCATTGACTCCTCAATCTCCCTTTGTTTCACCATTTCCCTCTCTCGCACTTTGTATTATTACCATCACCAGTCCGCCATTATCCTAAACTTGAGTCATCTTTTCTCTCTTTGTATTATCACCGCCAGGTCCGCCATCTTTCTCCACACCTTATCCTATCCCTACGTGTGGTGGGGGTTTAGTTATCCATAGGGAGGCTCTCTAAATCCAAGCTACTATTAATCAAAATATTGATTGATCGCCAAGGACATAACGTGCAAGTAAGATCCTCTGGGCTCGCGTAAGAACTCTGAACTCAACCTCCTCATGGAACATAAATACAGTAGAAGTAGCATGTACTCTAATGAATAATTGCGCAATACTCCAGCCCACCAACAGTCTAAAAATATCGTCCACTCCACATCTAGCATCAACAAGATTTTGGTAAATCTTTCTACGTCCAAAGTTTTGGCCTATAACCCCAACGACTTCCCTAACGCATATGTTGTCAAGCCACTCATATAATTCTACTATAAAGTAGATGAAGAACATTGTATAGATCTCATGATAAAGATTATCTTCCACCCACCGGTGTGCATTGAAATTAGGTCCAATGCTATATCTCTATGTAAATTGATCTTTACCATCCTCCATCCAACTTTTAATGCTTTCCAGAGTCAACCGATACACCATCTGTAAGCAGCACCCTAACAAATAACTTGAAAAGAGGTATTGACAATGGAACCACAATATAGTCCTTTATTTTGACTTAATGCCTAGGCACGCTGACACTTCATTCAGAAAGATTTGAATGCTCACTAAAGCACGTGAAGCTACCAGGTCCCTCCTTTGTGATGCTTGAGAAGATGTTATCATACAGATGCATGATGATATATAATCAAGTACTCATTCAAACATACTAGCCATTACATATATTCAATTGGAAACACACATAATAAGGAAAAATACAAATTAGATAATAATTAAGATCAATTGCACTATGTAATCACCATATTTAGACACATAAATAACCATAATCCATCCTTCATAATCCATTATAATAAATTATTACATAACAGAAGTTGAATACATCACCGTAGCTAAGCGTTGGAACATGTGCAACATCAAACGCTAAGTCATAAATACTCTCAACACTCAAACATGAAAAAACAGGACGTGGTCCTAAAAAAAATGACATATCATAGATATACATAGGGGTGGGGACTTTCCCTTCACCGCATATGCACTCTCAAAATAGATTGCATGCTCAAAATATCCATGCGTACATTACATGCATGCTTTACAAGACAACTAATAATAGACATTCCTATAAATAAAACTTTCTTTTATCCTATTAATAGCTTGATCCATGCATGACCCTTTGTATGTGCTTTTATCCAAAAATAGCCCTTACTTAGTCACCAAGTCATCATGCTTTTGCTTTTCTTGAGCCGCACTCTAACTTGCTTTTCTTTTTTTAGTCCGTAACTGGAAAATTGGCTAAGTCCTGAGTTCTATCTTCCTGGGCGTGAGACTTCTGCACACCATTTTACTGTTCCTCACGCACACTTACGTGCCCCACTTATGCACCAAATTACTTTGCACGCTCTTGATACTTAGTCAATTTCTACCATTTCAACATCTACATACTCACTCACAACAAGAAAGGACCATAAGCATCATGAACCAATTTTCTTTAAACAAGTTTCTATTTCCTCAAAATCTTGCAAAAAAAAATTCAAATCTATGATTAAAAATGAGATTTTGTCTGCAAATATGCTAAATCTTCTCTTCATTGTAAAATTAACCCTAAATAGAGGATTAAATAATATAGCCCAACACCTTCTGAGATATTGACACTCCTACATGCACTCCCTTATAATAAGGAAGGACCATAAGTTAAAGAGGTTTACCCTTTATGCTCTTACACTCACTGTTGTTATTGTTTATGATATTTTATATATATCTAGTTCCAAAGATATAACAAACAAAATAACTTGTTCAGTATGAAAAGATCAAACGCTTATAGAAACATCAAACACCTGTAGAAATGAAATAGATTAATGACACTAAAAAAACTAAACAATTTTCGTTACATTAATATTTTCCTCTGGCCAAAATAGATCAATGTCTATAAGAAAACAATCAAGAGAGAAAAACACTTAAGTTATATTAATGTTCACTATTAAAAAAATAGATTGATGGCACTTAGAAAACAATTAAATGTTGTGGACAATTACTCTAACATAAACGTAAATTTTGAGCTCGAATCAAAGTCGAAGAGTATAATCCAAAGTGAATATTCCTATGAGCAACTCACCAATCATCCATACATATCACCAAAATTAATGACAATAAACCGATGCAAAGATTGAAGAGGTGTCATTGTCTATCACCACAAAAAGCCCAATACAAGATTTGATGAATTCCATGGGATTCAATTTTTAATGTGTCCTTCTAAATCTGAAAAACTCAAAATTGAATAAATACAAGTCAAGGGAAGATATGGAAAAACATGAAAGGAAATCGAAGACATTTTCCTCATAGATGATAGTTTTCTTTCTCATAATAAGTAGGCTTGTACTTTAGGTTCAAATATAGCATGGCATAAGGTATTACGACTGAGAGAAAATAGAAAATTGTTATATTATTGGATCTCGATTGTAATTTTAAAACACGTTTTTCTAGTATACAACTCAAATAGTTAAATTGAATGGAGAATAGTTTTGATACCTGATGGAGGAGACCACAATTGACTCGCTAAATTAAAAAAAACTCAAAATCAAGTGAATAATGACTTGTTCAACAAGTCAAGTCAAGTCAAGCTAATGGAAGAACATAAATGACAATTTTCTTTGTAGAAGATAGCTTTCTTCCTCCACGTAAATTTAAAATTCTCAAAATCAAGTGGTTACAATTTTTTTCAACAATTCAAACCAAGATATGGAACAACGTGGATGACAATTTTCCTCATAGATGATATTTTTCTTTCTCCAAGTAAGAAGGCCTAATGGTGAATACTTGTGTATAGAGCTCGAATCTAACTCTTAGTTTTAACACCTTTTTCCCAATATGCTAAAAATGGACAACAATTTGGAAAATTATACCTCCTAATCTATGATAAAAGACCTACTAAATCAAAAAACTCAAAATAAAGGTAAATACATCTCTTCTACAATAGTGAGGGAGCTCATTAAGGATTCATTCAACAAGTCAAGCCAAGACTTCATGTAAATTTAATCCTTGATATAAGACCTATTAAATTGAAAAAGATGAATTCAAGGTGAGTACATCTCTTCTATGAATTGTGATGGAGCTCAATGAGGACAAGTCAAGCTAAGATAATAGAAGCATGTGAAAGGATATGGAAGGCAATTTTCTTCAAGGATGATATAACTATCTTTATTGTACGGCTAAGGTAGGCATAATGGCGAACACCTATGTGTTTTAAATATAGGAGGTATGGGTTCACATCTTGCATGGAGTAGGGTATGTACAGCCAATATGATACTAGGAAGTATAAGATAAATGGAAAAAAATCAATCCCCTTGTGGGTTCTTTTATTGCAATTTAAATGTCTTTTGAATATAAAACAATGAGTTTAAAGCACAATTACCTAAGTCTCAAGGGCAAGGTTTCCAAGATGAAAAAAGTTTTCCCAATTTTGGGGAGGGCAGGGGACGATTATTCAAATAATATCTAAATATTACAACTTTATTCAATGAAATTAAGGGATTTGAATTGTGTTTTAGGTACTTTCAATACTAGAATTCAATGTTTTTAGTTAAAATAACAACTTTTCAAAAGTAAATATATCAGAAAACTTTCTTTAAAAAAATTTGAAATAGGGAACATACTTAAGTCCCCAAGTTGCCAAAACATTTGGGATGTCACCAAAATCACATCCCCACATAACATTGGTTTAAATTAATATAAAAGAATTAAAAATTGTTTGTCTTTAACACTAGTTTAAATAATAGCTTCTTTTGGATCTCACCTCTAATTTTAACACACTTTTTTCCAATATGCAAGTCAAATAGTTAAATTGAATGGAGAATAGTTTTTATACCTAATTGAGGAGACCACAATTGACTTACTAAATTAAAAAACTCAAAATCAAGTGAATAATGACTTGTTCAACAAGTCAAACCAAGCTAATGTAATAACATGAATGACAATTTTCCTCATAGATGATATTTTTCTTTCTCCGCATAAATTTAAAATACCCAAAATCAAGTGGGTAAGGATTTGTTCAACAGGTTAAGCCAAGATATGGAACAACGTGGATGTCAATTTTCCTCATAGCTGATAGTTTTCTTTCTCCAAGTAAGAATGCCTAATGTTGAATACTTGTGTATAGAACTTGAATCTAACTCTTAATGTTAACACCTTGTTTCCAATATGCTAAAAATGGACAGCAATTTGGAAAATTATACCTCCTAATCTTTGATAAAAGACCTACTAAATCGAAAAACTAAAAAATCAAGGTGAATATGAATACATCTCTCCTACAATAGTGAGGGAGCTAATTAAGGATTCATTCAACAAGTCAAGCCAAGACTTAATGCAAATGTAATCCTTGATATAAGACCTACTAAATCGAAAAAAATTGAAGTTAAGGTGAGTACATCTCTTCTACGAATTGTGATGGAGCTCAATGAGGTTTTCTTCAACAAGTCAAGATAAGATAATAGAAGCATGTGAAAGGATATGGAAGACAATCTTCTTCGAGGACGATATAACTATCTTTCTTGAATGACTAAGGTATGCATAATGGCAAAGACCTGTGTGCTCTAAACATATGAGGTGTGGGTTCACATCTGGCATGGAGTAGAGTATGTACAACCAATATGATACTATGATGTATAAGATAAATGGAAAAAAATCAATCCCCTTGTGGGTTCTTTCATTGCAATTTAAAGGCCTTTTGAATATAAAACAATGAGTTTAAAGCATAGTTACCTAAGTCTCAAGGGCAAGGTTTCCAAGATGGCGAAAAAAATCCCAATTTTGGGGAGGGTAGGTGGCGATTATTCAAATAATATTTAAATATTACAACTTTATTCAAAGGAATTAAGGGATTTTAATTGTCTTTTAGGTACTTTCGATACTAGAATTCAAAGTTTTTAGTTAAAATAACAACTTTTCAAAAGTAAATACATCAAAAAAAATTCTTTAAAAAAATTAAAATAGGGAACATCCTTAAGTCCCCAAATTCCCAAAACATTTGGGATGTCACCAAAATTGCATCCCCACATAACACTGGTTTAAATTAATATAAAAGAATCTAAAATTGTTTGTCTTTAACACTGGTTTAAATAATAGCTTCTTAAAAGTAAATACTTCAGTTTTTTTTTTTAAAATAGGCGACATCACCAAAATCATGCCTGCAGTGGGGCACCCCCCACCCCCTGCCTTCCCTCTCCATAACACTAGATTAAATTAGTGTAAAAGAATCTAAAATTGTCTGTCTTTATCAGATATGGAACAACGTGGATGACAATTTTCCTCATAGATGATATTTTTCTTTCTCCAAGTAAGAAGGCCTAATGGTGAATACTTGTGTATAGAACTTGAATCTAACTCTTAATTTTAACACCTTTTCCCAATATGCTAAAAATGGACAACAATTTGGAAAATTATACCTCCTAATCTTTGATAAAAGACCTACTAAATCAAAAAACTCAAAATCAAGGTAAATACATCTCTTCTACAATAGTGAGGGAGCTCATTAACGATTCATTCAACAAGTCAAGCCAATACTTCATGTAAATGTAATCCTCGATATAAGACCTACTAAATTGAAAAAGATGAATTCAAGGTGAGTACATCTCTTCTACGAATTGTGATGGAGCTCAATGAGGATTTCTTCAACAAGTCAAGCTAAGATAATAGAAGCATCTGAAAGGATATGGAAGACAATTTTCTTCGAGGATGATATAACTATCTTTCATGTACGGCTAAGGTAGGCATAATGGCGAACACCTATGTGTTTTTAATATAGGAGGTATGGGTTCACATCTGGCATGGAGTAGGGTATGTACAACCAATATGATACTAGGAAGTATAAGATAAATGGGAAAAAATCAATCCCCTTGTAGGTTATTTTATTGCAATTTAAATGTCTTTTGAATATAAAACAATGAGTTTAAAGCATAGTTACCTAAGTCTCAAGGGAAAGGTTTCCAAGATGACGAAAAATTTCCCAATTTTGGGGAGGGCAAGGGACGATTATTCAAATAATATATAAAACTAATATTTAAATATTACAACTTTATTCAATGAAATTTAGGGATTTGAATTATGTTTTAGGTACTTTTGATACTAGAATTCAATGTTTTTAGTTAAAATAACCACTTTTCAAAAGTAAATACATAAAAAAAAATTCTTTAAAAAATTAAAATAGGGAACATCCTTAAGTCCTCAAGTTCCCAAAACATTTGGGATGTCACCAAAATCGCATCCCCGCATAACATTAGTTTAAATTAATATAAAAGAATCAAATATTTTTGTCCTTAACACTGGTTTAAATAATAGCTTCGTAGAAGTAAATACTTCGGAAACATTTTTACAATAGGGGACATCACCAAAATCATGCCTATAGTGCGCCCCCACACCCCCTCCCCCTTAAATTAGTTTAAAAGAATCTTTAGGTTCAAATCTAGCATGCCATAAGGTATTACAACTAAGAGAAAAATGAAAATTGTTACATTATTCACTTGGATCTCACCTCTAATTTTAACACACTTTTTCCAATATGCAAGTCAAATAGTTAAATTGAATGGAGAATAGCTTTGATACCTAATGGAGGAGACCACAATTGACTTACTAAATTAAAATAACTCAAAATCAAGTGAATAATGACTTGTTCAATAACTCAAGACAAGCTAATGTAATAAGACAATTTTCCTCATAAATGATAGTTTTCTTTCTCCACATAAATTTGAAATACCCAAAATCAAGTGGGTAAGGATTTGTTCAACAAGTCAAGCCAAGATATGGAACAACGTGGATGACAATTTTCCTCATAGGTGATAATTTTCTTTCTCCAAGTAAGAAGACCTAATGGTGAATACTTGTGTATAGAACTTGAATCTAACTCTTAATTTTAACACCTTGTTTCCATTATGCTAAAAATCGATAGCAATTTGGAAAATTATACCTCCTAATCTTTGATAAAAGACCTACTAAATTGAAAAACTAAAAATCAAGGTGAATACATCTCTTCTACAATAGTGAGAGAGTTAATTACGGATTCATTCAACAAGTCGAGCCATGACTTCATGCAAATGTAATTCTTGACATAAGACTTGCTAAATTGAAAAAGTCAAAGTTAAGGTGAGTACATCTCTTCTACGAATTGTGATGGAGCTCAATTAGGTTTTCTTCAACAAGTCAAGCTAAGATAATAGAAGCATGTGAAAGGATATGGGAAACAATTTTCTTCGAGGATGATATAACTATCTTTCTTGTACGACTAAGGTAGGCCTAATAGCGAAGACTTGTGTGCTCTAAACATAGGAGGTATGGGTTCACATCTGGCATGGAGTAGGGTATGTAAAACCAATATGATACTAGGAGGTATAAGATAATTGGAAAAAAAAAGCAATCCTCTTGTGGGTTCTTTTATTGCAATTTAAAGGCCTTTTGAATATAAAACAATGAGTTTAAAGCATAGTTACCTAAGTCTCAAGGGAAAGGTTTCCAAGACAGCAAAAAAATCCCCAAATTTGGCGAGGGTAGGGGACGATTATTCAAATAATATATAAAAATAATATTTAAATATTACAACTTTATTCAATGAAATTTGGGGATTTGAATTGTCTTTTAGGTACTTTCGATACTAGAATTCAAAGTTTTTAGTTAAAATAACTTTTCAAAAGTAAATACATCAGAAAAATTTCTTTAAAAAAAATTAAAATAGGGAACATCCTTAAGTCCCCAAATTCCCAAAACATTTGGGATGTCACCAAAATCGCATCCCCGCATAACACTGGTTTAAATTAATATAAAAGAATCTAAAATTGTTTGTCTTTAACACTGGTTTAAATAACAGCTTCTTAAAAGTAAATACTTCAAAAACTTTTTTAAAATAGGGGACATCACCAAAATCACATTTGGCATGGAGTAGGGTATGTACAACCAATATGATACTAGGAGGTATAAGATAAATGCAAAAAAAGCAATCCCCTTGTGGGTTCTTTTATTGCAATTTAAAGGTCTTTTGAATATAAAACAATGAGTTTAAAGCATAGTTACCTAAGTCTCAAGGGCAAGGTTTCCAAGACAACAAAGAATTTCTCAATTTTGGGGAGGGTAGGGGATGATTATTCAACCAATATATAAAAATAATATTTAAATATTACAACTTTATTCAATGAAATTTAGGGATTTCAATTGCGTTTTAGGTGCTTTCGATACTAGAATTCAATGTTTTGATTAAAATAACAACTTTTCAAATGTAAATACCTTAGAAAACTTTCTTTAAAAAAATTAAAATAGGGAACATCCTTGAGTCCCCAAGTTCCCAAAACATTTGGGATGTCACCAAAATCGCATCCCCACATAACACCGGTTTAAATTAAAATAAAAGGATCTAAAGTTGTTTGTCTTTAACACTGGTAGTAAATACTTCAAAACATTTTTTAAAATAGGGGACATCATCAAAATCACGCCTGCCCCCCCCCCCCCCCCCCCCCCCCAACACTCGATTAAATTAGTTTAAAAGAATCTAGAATTGTCTGACTTATTAGATTGAGGACAACCATGCTAGTATTCCCTCATGTTGATTTTTTATTTTGAGCTGGTGACCCTCAGGAACAAATAAAAACACTAACACATAAAATTAAATAAAAACACTAACACATGTTAAACCAAATCAAGCACTTAATAAAAGGGTAACCTTATCATAGAGTCATCAATTGAAAATAGATCTTATATTATATTAATGCAATAAGATACAAGATAGCTTTTAGCAAAAAAGTGGACGGTATGAGAGCATGCCCCAAAACCACAAGCAAACTAGGCAAACCCTAGGACAAAAACAAATGAACTAGGTAGTGCCTATGAAATCATCAAAACACAAAACTATGCAACAACAACAAACATTCCTGAAGAAGGGGGATCATAATCATTTGACCAACCTGAGCCTGGGAGGTCCTTGTCGATGTCTAGAATGTCTCAACCATGAAGGTTTTCTTCTTCTTTTTTAGCTTCCTCCTGAGTGGGGATGGCAAGAGAAATGTGGGGAAATTTATCAGAGGCCAGTGGCGGTGGTGGGGGCGGATTCCAGCCATCCAACGTGCGCGGGTCGGGGTGGACAAACAAGCCCCACTTGAGTTGGCGAGCAGGTGAGCCCCACCCAAGTTGGTAGGCAAGGGACCCCCAGCCCTACCTAGCAAGCTGGTGGTGAGTGATTCCTCCGATGCTAGCGAACTGGCGAGCAATGAGCCAGGCTAAAGGAATGTCGTTGGGAGCGGTTACGGCGACCACCACGGCCATGAGGTGAGGAGCGTCGAGATGGTGAGGGCGGTTCCCGAGCGACGTTGCACGAGGCATCACCCCAGTGCCGCAGCAAGGTCTGAAGGTGGTCCACTTCTACTGCAACTTTGTTTGCCTGGAATTGAATCTACAGGAGCACATTCGAGATAACCGTAGATTTGTTATACACTGAAAATTGTTGATCAACTTTAAAATTAGGAAAGAAAAAAGCATTTCTTTCTTTCCATATCCAAAATAAGATTTCCCCTCTGAAAACATGCCAAATCTGAGTGAACATGGGTAGAAGTTTGGGGTTATCTCCTAAAAGGACATTCTGTCAGGTAAAGTAATGCATTCTGAGCAGAAAGAAAAATGAGTGGATCCAATTCCACACAAGCTGTGCTTTCGGACAAAACCAGAAGAGGTGCAACAAAGTTTCCAAGTGGCCACAAAAAGGGCACTTGGGAGCTAGGATCCCAATTTGAACAAGTCAAGACCCTATGGGAAGGCCTTGGTGTAGAGTACACCAAAGAAAGTGAGCAATTTTGGGCTCCACACAGATAGACCAGACTGTGTCAAATCATCGACTCCAGGAAGACGAAGTGGAATGAATTCCCCATCGAGTGTTGAGTTTTTCAGCCATGGGAAAATGAGGCGAATGCCAACGATAGCCTTTACTAGTTGAGTAATACCACTTCCAATCCGTCCACCAGGGGCGAGAGGAACGCACCGGAATTTTGTGCATCATTTGGTCTGGGACCGAATTTAGCAATTCACTGATACTAGCTTGATCCTGGTTGGTCAACCGAAATTGAGCTTTAAGCTCAGGCCAAGAAAACCAGGATTGAGAGTGTTTACATAACAAGTCTTAGATAGTGCATATTCCTCGTTTAAAGAGTTTGAGCACAGGAAATCCTTGGATATCTGCGAAACACTTATCCTAAGCCTGAAAATATCAGCAACCACCAAAGGGAATGATGGTTAACGGAAAGCCCATTACAAAAGTCATCACCTTTCCATTGAAGCCATGGCTTGATGCATTCCCAAGCCTTCCAAATGATTTTGAGCACAAAGGTGCCAACCACTTTAACAGGCACTGGAGCAATAAGGAGATTAACAAACATCGAAACTTTATATGCAGGGCAACCATAAGATGATCCTTTTTCGATGTCATGGCGCAAAAGCACTTTCCACGCTTCTTGGCAGTGATACATCGAACAATCCATTTGGCACAGAGTGCCCACCCTTGGCGATGTATATCAATAAGGCCTAAGCCCCCAGAATTGGGAGGAAGGCAACAAATTTCCCAAGAAACACGATGAAAACCTTTGTCAGTAGAGGTGTTGGCCCAGAGAAAAGCTTTGAGGAGCTCTTCCAGTTTCTGAATAGAGCCTTTGGAAGGAACCCAACATGAAAAATAGATACGTGAGTGGCTGCCAGAACTTTGGAACATATCTGGAATTTAACTGCCAAAGATAGCAGTCTGGTAATCCAATACTCTAACTTTTTGGCCACCCGTTGGATAACATACTGCCACAGCTTGGTCGGTGAAGCTTGGAAGGCAAAGTGAATGCCTAGAAATTTAAACATTTCACTGTGAACAAGGGTCTTTCTTTCAAAGGAGGTTAGCCAAGCAAGCTCTAGGAGGAAAGACAGCCGATAACACTGCATTTTCCTCCACAGAATATATCAAGGCAATGCATGGCATTGCGGATATTGGATTCTTCCGCAATGAGTGGGAGAAAGGAATCATCTGCAAAGTGACCATTAAGCAATTGAGAACTGTTCGCAGAAGGCAGTGATATCCCCCTAACGAGCCCTTAGGTTTTGGCGTGAGCTAGCAGATACCCAAAACCTTAGCTGCAAGCACATAAAGCGCAGACGCTAATGGGCACCCTTGCCGAATGGAACGAAATAAACCAAAAGATTCAGAGCTGAGGCCATTAATAGTAAGTTGGGCAGAGGCATCGGCGAAAAGCATTATGACCGATTGGATGAAAATGGGGCCAAAACCAAGGGACTGAAGCATGGCAAGAATAAACTCCCATTCGATCCAATCATAGGCCTTCTCAAAGTCAACTTTGATGAACATGGCGAGTTGATTGGATCTACGAGCCCATTCCATGCCTTCCCAAACCGTGATGATGTTGTTCAGGATGTAGCACCACTGAATAAACCCAGTTTGTTCCGTTTGAATCACAGTAGGGAGAATATTGCATAACTATATAGTCCAGAGCTTTGGCAATTATTTTGTACGAGACATTCAACAAAGTGATAGGCTATCAACAGGTAATTTGCTTTGGATCCCCTTGTTTCAGGATGAATTTAATTTTTCCTTTATTGATACCCGGCGCCAATGACTGATTCTGAAACCCTTCAAGATAAACTTGAAGAAGGTCTTGCCCGACAGAATCCCATAAAGCTTTGTAGAATTTGCATGGGTAGCCATCACATCTCGGGGCCTTATCGTTGGCCATCTACATAGCTGCATTGTGAAGGTCATCAATTGTGAGCATTCGATCATAGACCACCTTCTAAGCTTGAGAAAGCTTGAATGGCATAACAACCAAACATTGTTCAAGCGTTCATTGTTTGTCAGCAGAGGGTTGTTGAGCCTGAAAGACCATCTTATAATGAGGCACAAAAGCTTGCAGCATGTGTTGAGGGATACTGGCCCGAATTTTTTGAGAGGGTTTTTTGGCTCTAAGAGAAAGAAGGAATTCTTTCGAGACCCTATCGCCAATTTTGAGCCAATGCATGTGTGCACGAATTTGACCTCCCCATGTGTTGTAATTATCAGCAATTTGGATTTGTTGATGAAGCGTCGCATCTTGAAGTTGCAGAGTTTCAGAGAAGGGGTTGCCCTGAAGTGCCACTACTGCCCGTGGAAGAGCAGAGGTGTTAGCGGAGTATGAACGACGTCAGATTTTGGCCTGTTGTCTGCCATAGACTCGAAGGAATCTAGTAGTCCGATTCATAGCATCCTCCCACCATTGAGTCTAGCTGGCATGCATAGGTGGATGAAAGCGCTGACAATGACTTGACCGTGGAGCTAAGTTCCACACATGCTTGATATGATTGAGTGTGGGTCCATGCCGCATGAAGGCAATATTAAGAAAGAATTGGCCTTTATGACAAAAAGCGTGCCTATCATGCCAAGTGAAACGAAAGCGTATAGGAGAATGATCATATACTACAAAATTAGGCATGACCTCCATAGGCATGGAATAAATGTTGTCAAAATCAAAGAAATCTTGAGAAGACAACATTGCTCTATCGAGCCGTTTAAGAACCCGATCCAATCCTCCTCAGAGATTGAACCAAGTATACCAAGCTTCAGAAGTGGGAGTGCGTGAAGCATCAGGGTCATAAAACCCAAATTTATTGTGCATGTGAAACCACACCTCCCTTTCATTAGTTGTTCATCTCATCAGTAGATGGTCACATAATTCATATACTCTTTTAAAAAATGTAATATACTTCTTTGTTGAGTAACAAGTAGCACTTATTTTCCCTTTTCATAAAAAGGACAGGTTTTTTTATCTCTTTGGTCCAAGTGTAGTTGTAGATGGATTGACATTTCAAAAATGTAATATACTTATGTAGACACCTATAGTTTGATCAAAGCAACTTTATTACTAAACTTGCACTAACTATTCTACTCCCTGCAAATTGACGAGACTTCATCAATTAGGCTCTTTTTCCCTTCAATTCCTCTTAAATTGACCATTATACGTTGATTAAACCTCTTTTCTTGCAATTAACTAATAAATCTTCTTATTAACTAACTCCCGCTTCTAATACTTCCAAAATCTATTCAAACCTCCTCCAGATGCTCCCAGAAAGCTTCCTAAGCCTACTTGCGACCCCTAATTAATCCCACAAGATTAATTAGCCTCTAAACCTAGTCAAATCTTGCTTTGACTTGCTAAAGTGCTTTTTAGACTTACCTTTTGTCCCACATACATCCAAAACATGCCTTTCTTGAAATCAAAAAAACTATAAATAGACCCCTCCCTATTTCTAGGAACACTTTCCCTCCTCTAGCATAAACTATAGGATTTGAGTATTTTCTCCATTGTTATTGAGCTATCATCTTTACCATTGCATCCCCAACTCTTGCTTCCACCATTAATGGTGAAACTTCATTCTTGAAAGCTTGAGAACCATATTAAACAATCATATTTGATTGCTAGGATCTTCATAGGTTCATGTTTTAGTAGCATTCAAAGAGTAGAGAGTAGTATATACATGTTAGTTTGATGTTATTTCAAAGTTATAATGCATTCATAGGAGTAGCTCTTGTTTATCTCTCATCTTAATGGTCCATAGTTGAGTTGATAAAGCTTTGGGGTTTCTTTAGTGTTCTAACCTCATTTCTATAGTTTTTCTAACTTATACATGTTCACAACTTCTTTGTTGAGTAACAGGGAGCACTTGTTTTCCCTTTTCATAAAAAGGACCGGTTTTTTAACTCTTTGGTCCAATTGTAGTTGTAGATGGATTGACAAGTTAAGTTTGTTCATAAACTTGGTCTTAAGTTTAATACCCAAGTGTACAAAACTTGAAAACATATGAAGTATAATCACAAAGTGGTCTCATACTCCAATTGACATCTAGCTTACCCTTCAATTATAATCACCAGATACAATCATTTGGGTAACAAGTTAAGACTCTGCAGAACCATTCAAAACCACCACCAGTAAATAGGAACTTTTGCAATTATAAAGTTGAAATGCTGTATGCTTCCATGATGCTGTATGTTTGGCAAAGATGTTTCTGATACCATCATGTATGAAAATAACAAATCCAATGTTTCAGATACTATGTGTGCCTATCTTCAGGGAGAAGAAGAAATTAGAAAGTTGTATCCAAATTCAATCAAAGGAAGCAAATAATTTTAGCAGTAGAATAAAACAAACTGAATGGGGCTTTTATGGATATATATGCACAATTTGTCCAATTGAAATAAACAATACATATGGATATATATCATAATATACATAGTGTGTCCAGCTAAAAAAACAATACGTGAGTTACATATGACATTTCTCATAGAAAGATAAGTCATGTGCACAGCAGACTTATCTATTTTGTAATTAGCCAAATGTAAGAACTAAATGTTTTGTAATGAGCTGCTGCAAGGATTATCTATTTTTTTGGTGCTGGTAAATTAGAAGATATTAATACGAACAAGTACACTTTCTAGAGAGAAATGAAAAGCAACTGATAGAATTCAAAGGGTTTTCAAAGCAATTTTTGAATCCGATCCAACTCCATGAGCTCTTGAGGCAGAGGTAAAACAACGCCAGATCGAGCTGAAACAAACACAACTGCAAAAAATTGTGTCTCCAGTCAAAGCAGAGATAGAGATATATCCACTTTAGCTCCTTGTTGCAGATAGATATCCCTTGTGACAGAACTCTTGATTAGGTCATCAGTTGAGAGACTGTCTGTGACAAGCAAAGCCTGGCTGAAGAAGATAACCAACCATTGGGGGCCCCACAATTAACATGAGCCAGAAACATGAATATCCAAGCTGCATCAGTAGCCATTAGTGAATCTTTTTCAAAACAGCTAAAGAAAAGGAAAGCATAATGCACTATTCATTCTGCTACAAAAATCTACAATATCAACAAATTTACCTGCAGGAGCATAGAGGGAGCATCGTCTGTTCTGTGAGTCCTTGTACTCCTGAGTAGTTTTGCAGATGGGCTGTTCGCGTTGGTGATGTCCCAAAAGGTCCTCTTGCTTCCTACTGCAGCAGGCCCGGGTGATCTAAATCTATTGGATTGACAGGGGCTCTTTAGACTACCGGCTTCACTTGGGCATTGAACTCTTCTTCCCATCCTAAATGACCCGGCTTCATGTACATTTTGTGGCAAGGAGTTGGTGTTTCTGCCTTGCATGGTGGCGAGCATACTTTTTCTTGGCCTTTCTGAAGGTAGTTTTGCAGAAGAACTGGGTATCAAAATTGTGGACTTCAAGGCATTAGTATTCTCATTTGGCTGGGTAAAATTCAGAGTTTCATCTTTCTGTAGTGGAGAGGGGGATTTTTGTTCTGGTTTGTTACTCACAGAGGATTTTTGACAAAGCTTACGGATAAAGTCATCCTTCTGTTTGAGCTGTAAATTATGCTCACGCTTGAGATCCACGATAGAGGCTTTCAGTTTTTTTTCCTTAATAGAAAACTCGTTGTTTAAGTTTTGATTGTCCATCTCAAGTGTTCTGATTTTTCTTTTGAGATCTTTAATAACCTCCTCTGCAGGTTTACCACCATCATGAAAAGACGTCCGTCTTGGGGTTGGTTCAGGTGTAGAGCATTGATTGATCTTTGAATGGTGCCTCTCAATCATCTGGATTTCTATTGGTGCTGGAGTTAAAGGTGAGGCAGGGACGACAACAGAAGAAGAGGACAAAGCAGGGGAGGATGTTACACATTGACTTTGTAGTGAAAGTATTTTCTGTTGATAGCGAGCAATCTGCATTCTTAATTGCTGGTTCTCCTTCTGCACTTCGAGCAGCAGCTTTAACTGTTCGCTCTGGGATTCAGGAGGTTGAAATTCTTCATGTGCAATGGAAGCCTGAAATATAGATAAATGAGCTCTGAGCTTTTAGTGTCTAATCTTATCAATGAATTTTTTTGCTCTCAATGCCAACTATGTGATTCATAAATCACCTTTGTGCGAATTTCTTTTGCCCTATCAGCCCAATGAAGAGTGTTCTGAGTTTCTCCAAAGGTCTGAATACAGGGACTTATATTCGCTATCATTACTGTATGACAAGCCCCTCCCAATGAATCCTGCAATCCCACATTATAGTCATCGTAAGTATCCCAATTATCTATTCAATGTTAAGAAAAATGAATGGCATAAAGCACTATTTCTTTGACACGCAAATGAGATGTTAAACATTGAGGACAAAGATTGGAGATTGTAATTCTAAGATCCAGGCAACAAGCATAGCCTTATTGAGTTCCCTTTAAAATTTGGACAGCTCTGCAAACTTGCACGCTTATGTAATTGTATAGTGACACTTTGTCTATGCACACTTATTTATAGCTGACAAGTTGAAAGAGATCAGAGAAGGTTAGGGACAGTAAATAAACTGGTACTTTTGATTCATGACGAACAACACACACACACCTTGAGTAGTTGTGTAAGTTTTGAGTTTCTATACGGTATGTGTTTTTTGCCTTCAACCAAAGCATTTATACAGCTGCTAAGTGCCAAGAGGGAACGATTAATATTGGCTCCTTCAAGAGATCTAAGTGTTCGGAGATCTGTTGCTAGAGCTCTCTCAGAACCAGCCAAATCTATGAGAGACAACTTGCCAGCACGGGTGATAGTAGTGGAACTCTCTTTCACTTTGTACTCTGCTACAACCTACAAAGCAAAAATGATATGAGATTGAGGTTAATATGTTCACAAACTTCTGTTCTAACTACACTTGAATGCTAAACAATCCATACCTGCAAGATAGCATGAGATCGTGATGATGTCTCATTCATTCGAGTGGGTTCAGTTGTTCTATTCTGGTTACCTTGTTGAAGCAGTGCCATGACCTTTAACAACAACGGATAGAAAGATATTATAATAAGTTCTCTCTAAATGTGTAGAATGATAAGATCATTTAAAATTCCAAAGAGACCAGCGACATACCTCGTCAGTAGAATAAGCCTGGTATTGAGTAAGCCCAGCTGCCACAATCCCCTGAAACATTGAACATAAATAAAAGTAATCAATGGGTTAGAAGATGCATGCAGTGACATGAAATGGGATCAAGCAATTCCCAATCATTCATTACCTGTTTATCTTCTCTGAGAACAAGAGGTCTGCCAGGAGAAAGCAAATCTCTGACTGTTTCATTATAGACTTCCAGATAAGAAAGGCGAACAACATGGTGACCATCACAACTCCGTTGTCTAAGCTTCATAAACAAATCTTTGATGGCCAATACCATCACTCCTGGATTTTGTATGGTACCCAACATTGTATATGTCTTCCCAGCACCAGTTGCTCCATAGCAGAATACAGATCCATTTCTTCCTTGTAAGACACCCTCAACAAGGTCTGCCGTGCTGCAACATAAATCTAAACATCAAATTCATGATATTGCCAATGAAATGCAAAGTGCATCGAAAACAAGCAGTACATACAAGGCAATAAAATATTAGTTTTGATCTCTTTTTGACTCTGTGATCAGTTATCTTATAAAAAATTGAATTCCTTCTATATGCTATCACAAAGTTACCAGGGAACAGGAAAGTGATAAATCTATGCATAGAACTCAGGAGTCAAAACAAATTAAAACACCTATTGCTACCTTCAATGATATGCAATCTAAACATCAAATTCATGATATTGCCAATGAAATGCGAAGTGCGCCGAAAACAAACAGTACATACAAGGCAATTAAATATTAGTTTTGATCTCTTCATCAGGCTCTGTGATCAGTTCTCTCATAAAAAATTGAATTCCTGCTATATGCTATCACAAAGTTACCAGGGAACAGGAAAGTGATAAATCTATGCCTAGAACTCGGGAGTCAACACAAATTAAAACACTTATTCCTACCTTCACTAATATGCAATCACTTTGAATCTGAAACCATAAGCCAAAAATTTTGGAGGGTTTGCTCTAGTTGTGAAGATGTGGCAGAGGTTGTCACTTTGCTTTATGTTACCATTGAATTTGTATGCACTCATAGGACTGAATTCAAACAACACACTTTTAGCAGATTGATCTAGACTCTGATCTAGGCATGTGTGACTCGGGTCATGTTGGGGGCTCAATCCATAGTCCGGCAAAGGCCAAACCAGTGGACGGGTGGTGATTCAGTGATAATGGATAACAGTCTAAATGGTGCTCTTTCCGTTCAGGTCCTAGCAGGTTCGTGGCAAACAACAGTTAGAGTGGCGCCAGGACATATTCATACAGTGTTTCTTTAGACCAAATCTTTTAAGTCCTTTTTTCTGTGTATAAAGGCCAGCTGAATTGATAATAGTATAGAGCTACTTACGTGGTACTGTAGACCTCTTCTTGACCAGTCGTGTCTGGGAAAGCAACATCAAATGCGAAATGGCGGCCTTTAACCCTCTTGAGCCTAAGATAATCTGTCTCCATGCCATACTCTGTGATGTACACATCCCTCTTGTTTACAACCCTAACACAACTAGTTGAACCAGCATCTTTCTCCTTCCTGGACATGGGCCTCAATCTTACATACACCATAATCCGAGTCCCGTGATCCCCACTTTTTCCTTCCGCAATGGTCTCCAGCTGACCACCCATCAAACCACCAAGGCTCTTGGTTTCCTTGTTCGCAACCCCAATCATGGTTAGCCTCCTGGCCACACCTGCATTTCCTGTGGGCGCTGGCTTTTGACAAGAAAAGCCCAAGCGATCCAGACTCGAATCCCTGCCCCTCTGCTCTCTGACCCAATTACACTGACCCAATACCTGTACTGCATTGCTCTCTATTTTTTCTGGGTTTTTCTCCATAGAAACCCTTAATTTTCGTTTTTCTGCAGAGACCAATGAGGTGACCTGGGGGCTCAAGAGATCAACACTTGCGTGGCTTGTTTTGAAGGGCTGGTTTTGGGGCCTTGTAGTGGTATTGGTATTCTCATTGGCCTGTGCAATGGATTTCATCTTTTCCTTGAGCTTGTAGTGAGGAATCCTCATAACCGAACTCTCATGGTGTTCCTGTTCCTGTTGGTTCTGGTTCTGATCCCCTCTGAGACGATTTCGGAGAGCTCTGGGACTTGTCACCGAATGTGACCTTGTCGCAACTGGCATGGTGAAACAATTAATGACTGAAGAAAACTGACCCTTACAATGGAAAATTACCCATAAGATTGCCGCCCATTTTCAGGTTTCGATATAAAATGGCAAATGAGCCGAGAAACCTGAAATACAATGAAAAGAGCTTTGGAACAATTTTGCAGTATGATCAGAGTTATGCAGGGGTTTCGATCCACAGACCTAGGGTGATCAAAACTGTGAGGACAGGTGGAATTTGTTACTGTGCGAGTGCTGATCTTGGCCGTCCGTTGGGGAAAGAATCGACGGCCGAGATCGGATGTATTCGAATTCAAAATGTACAACGGTTATGTGTCAACGGTCAGATTAACATTGTACTCGGGAAACGGCCGCTTTCTAGGGAGTTGGGCGAGGAGGGCGTGGGCCCCTTGATAATGTACGGACGGTTTACAAAGATTAGACGGGGGAGGTTGCCTCGTGCGCTTTTTAACCGGATCGGTGGAGGTTGAAGTTGCAATGATTTTATGTTCTCAATCGTGCCTTCACAAATGGCCTACACGTAATAATAACCTGGTGTGGTTTATCATATGCCCCACTTTTATCATCAAGGGAGTTCCAAAATCTAGGGCATTGTTGTAGACATTTAATTTTGGAACACTATTTACCATGAAGTTAATGCACTAGTACAAATATCCTAGATATATATTATTTTATTGAATGATTTTATTTTTTGTTATTAGTGATGAATAGTAATAATGTAGATATTTTAAATATATCATGATCAAAATATTTTTTCCGGCCAAAAGAACCACCTTCAAACTTTACTATATGGTCAACATATTACTATTTTTAAATTGACTTCATAAAGTAAAAAGAAAAAGTTATGATGGTCAAATAGACGTTAAATTTATGATTGTAATTATCCAATGAAGATCAAATAGACATTAAATTTAAATTTGTCATTAATTATTTTCCCATGAACATTACAACCCCCTTGCCACCACCACCAACTACCATTGTAGGCGCTTTAACCCTAAATAAACTAGCAAAAGCATTCATATGTGCTTGTGAAAGGTTTATAGGCACAATTAGTATAGAATTTATGTTCTATAAAATGTTTTAAAATGATTCTCTTTAAGAGTTCAATTTAATTTTATTCTATTTACAATAAGTTATACATAATAGTATTGAAGGAGGATTTATATTGTTCGATATCACAAGCACTAAGAGGGGGGGCGGCCGGGGGGGGGGGGGGGGGGGGGGGGGGGGGGGTGAATCAATGGAGATCAATTTTATCGCCTTTAAAACTTCTTAACTAGAAACAGAACTCAAACTATGAATAAATTAAAATGCATACAAGAAGACAAGTACACAGAACATCATGTTTATAGTGGGAAACCCACGAAGGGAGAAAACCCACTTGAAATAAAGACTTTTCATTAAGAACACCCATTCTTAACATACAATGATTTCCAGTTTGGTTGAGCACCAACTCAACCTAAGAAACACCCACTTCATGGTCCGTATAGAACCCACTATAAGGTTTCCAAGCACCCACTTAGTTGGTTTAACAAGCTGTAAGTTGCAAGGGGCATCAACCCATGTACTCTAAGCACCCACTTAGAAGAATTCAATGACAATGTACAATTTGATCATTTAGTTTCTTGTTGCTTTAACAACAAATCATGATCCCTTATTGGCTCTTCACAACTAACATGTTCCTTTGATTTATACCCTGTCAAGAATACATGCAAATTGGTCCTAATACAGTCATATATTAGTAGCCTCAATTGTGTCTTTGACCTTTGTTTTATAGTGCCTTTCTCAGCTCATAAATTTCTTGTCTTTCTGGCCTTTAATTCATTGTTCTTGCTTTGATGAGTAACACCTTGTTTCAGCAAATCATCCCTCTACAATGTATCTACCCTCTACACTTCACAGATTCACTGTTCACTCCTTTATCATCATACCACCTGATTTTCTTTATGTATGTTCACTATATTATTGTTTTGTCTCTTAATATTCATATGTCAGTCTTCATCAACACAGTACTCACTGTTTTACATTCACTTCTTTGTCTACATCTTTCAACTCAGGTCTTCAGGATAGCTTCATACTTAAGCACATGGTCCCAGCTTCATCTGGATGTGTTTCTCTATTTTCTATCATTCTTCAAGTTGATTTCCTCTCTTCATCTTCTACATATCACTTCATTCCATCACACATCTTAGGTGAATTTCATCTTCACAACATTGGATATCTATTTGCAATTGATATCTCAGCCTCAAGAAGTCCTTCATGTTCTTAGCATACACCCATGTTTCACACTTCATTCCTCATCATTTGAATTATTTGTATCAACTTGCTTTCAACTCTTCAACTGCCCTTATTAGCCTTGACTCGAGTTCAAGAGTTATAACTCTTCACCTTCGATCAGTTTGGACTCCTATGCAATACTTGTTCAATGTATGTCTCTTTGAATTCTTGTTTCAAGTACCTTGTGACTCTCCATGTTCCTATTCGAGTTAGATAAGGAATTCATGTAATTGTAACTGTTGCCGACTGTTTTACTCCTTCTTTGTCTTGAATGAGATATTATTACATGTTTCTTTGGCCTATGTTATCAGCATTCGACCATCTTCTAATTCCTCTAAGACTTGCATTACTCTTCTTAAGCTTGAATACCCTTATGTAGAACAATTAAGATGCATGAACATAGACTTGAAAGGGTAAATTTATTATTCTAGCATTGTTTATTGTTTATAGATAGACCAAGGTATGGAGATTTTGCAGTTTTATCAAAGAGATTCTTTTCAAGCATAGCCAATAATCCTTGAAGGTTGCTTGACACTTGAGGAGCTTCAATGACCATTTACCTGTCCCGCGTTTTCAAAAAAATACACTTAAATATGCAAATTAGCTTCAGTTCCTTGCAAAGAAATGATTGTGCACGCACTCAAACACAACTGTCATTAAATTATCTTAGCACACTTAATGATAGCACTTAAAATATTTTACAATCAGGTCGTATACCTCCCACAGAGCTCTGTATGAAATTTCACGAGTTTTGAATGGTGGAAAATAAAGATTCAATCAAAATTGTTTTGGTAAAACCCTAGATCGGGGTAGCTTTCGCAATGAAGCCCGAGAGATACAAATTGAATGGTATCTTCCTCATTTTGAAATGAAATTCAAATATTTCACTTTTGATGGGCACCTGAGTTCCTTTTCAATCTTTCTCAACCATTTTCCAAGCGTGTATCCTTCAAAACCATGCCCATACCTTCAAAAGATTCGAAGCACGGTCATATAGTACATTGCAGTGTTATTTTTAGTAAGCACATGGTTATACTGAATTTAGCTTGAAACAATGAATGAGTAGAGAATTCATGGAGTGTGTTCAAAACTTGACCAAGCATTACACCTCTATCTAGAGACCATACTTCCACCTTTTCCCTGGAGAATATCAGACTAACAAAGAAGGTATACATGCAAATGTGATAGTGCTAGTTGTGTTCAAACAAGATTTAATCTTGATTCTAGCATAGTGTGATGAGATATTTGAAGGAGTTCAGAGCAGCTAGAACACTTGAATGAGAGCTGGGTATCTTCTTCAAGATCATATTATTGCCTTCAACCTAGTAGCTTATCACTTAGCACATTTTCAATAGAACTTGCACTGAACCATATAGCCTTGGAGGAAAATTTGTCACAAACACCTTGGAACCATCATAAAACATCCTTGAAAGATGTAGCAAGGCTAAATCAAGTGATTTTTGGAGCAAAACTATACTTTTACCTTCATCAAATCAAGACGTTGCTTGGGAGATAGAAAAATAGTCTTTGAAAAATGGATAGAAGTTTTCACACACAACTCCTTTTGAAAAAATAATTTTTGCACATGAATTATATAACAATCTAATAAAAAAAATCTCTTATGAATTATTTGAGCATTCCTTCATATTTTCATTTGACACCTAAGAAGTCAGGCATCTCGAAATGCATTTTTCAAGAAGGTTGTTTTAGAAAAACTTGAATAACTCAAAATCCACATTTCAGAATCTGATGAAATTTTACATGGAGCACTACAAGACATTCCTCTACACCTTTCAAATGTTTTTTAGTCATGGGTTTTCCTGTGAATCTCTGACCAATCTCATTTGCATGAAAGAATAGATGAATTCCTTAAGGGCAACTTTAGGTAACTTATGAATTTTTCCTTCAGGACCTAGAATAAGCTTTATTTTTGCTCAAATATGCCTTAGAAAAAATTAATAGGTTGCTTCCACACTCGCATAGCTTTTTCATGACATGTACCAAGTATTCACACCTGATCAAGTACCAGAAACAAGCATAAATGGGCCAATTTGAACTGATACTTCCACCAGATGACCTGATACACCCTGTGAGAGCTTGTTATCATGATTACACCATCATACCTGACATGTATCACATCTATTCTAGCCATACCAGTCATGTCCATGCTTCCACTGAACTCCTGCCTCACCAACTAAGCCTGCAAAGCACTAAGACCATTTTGAACTCTCTTTGTGAGCTTCAAACATCTTCAGAAGGCACTACAAATCAACCTTCATATTCCTTACAAGGTCTCACTTCAAATTTTACTGCTTTTCCATGAATACAACTTGACATAAATTACAACACCAATGACCATGATTCAACAAACCCCCCCTTGTCATTGATGGCAACCTACTTAGAAACCTATAAACTTTGATGACAAACACTTGCATACCTAGTTTATGACTACATACTTTGTATCTCTCCCCCTTTGAAATCATTGACAAAGGTGTCTTGGCCACTTGACATGAACCGATGACAGTTAAGAACAAGAAAACATGAGCAACTGATCTTACTTGTCCATAAGCTCCCCCTTGGATAAGTGACTCCACTATCCTATTTTGAGCATCTTAGGATAATTGTAGTAGTCATGGAACTGATTCATACACATCTTCCTCATGCCAACAATGTCAGTAAACATCATCTCTCGTCATCATAACACCTTGCTTGACCTCGGACCATCATTTCTAGGCATATATCATGCTTGTCACTAACAGTTCTTGTCATCTTTTAGCCACATGAGTTTATGGTCCTAAATTGTCAACTCAGTCTAATTTTACTCAATTTTGACATGTTCTAGAACAACATACATACATTGTTTGGAAAAATCATAGCTCCCCCTGGACAAAATGTCACTACTTCTAACTTCTAAGCACAAGATTAAGCAACTAGTCTTGTTATCATGCCTTAGAATCACATTTGCAACTTTTTCATAGTCATAAAGCTCCATTTCAATTTTTTATAGTCATTTTAAGCTGAGAAATGACAACTTCAACCATTGAGTCATGAACTTGAATGTACATACCTCATATGCATTATGGAGCACTGTTTCACTTTTTATGCTTGTTTATTCACCTTATTACATTCTCAAGAGCTAAACTTAGCTCCCTCTACTTCTAGAATCTCTTATATAATTGTAGGACATTGTGAAGAAGCATACTCTGCCTTGAAAACCTATGACAGTTTGAAATTTCTTCTTTCACTGAGATACAAACATCAACAACATATGTATCTTTTCATGTAGATGGTCTTCATCTTGTTCATCTTACATCAATACATTAAAAGGGATCTGCATGCCTATGGAAGAACTTGATACACATGTAGATGCTCATTATTTTTCAACATTCTTCATTTCTCAAGCCAATAGGAGCTAACTCTCAGACTCAGTTTGATATTCTTGTATTTGTGACAGTGATTATTTCATCACAGTTTGTGCCCACTGTCTTCAAACCATAAACACTTGTAGATGATAATTTAACTATAATGCAAGTAAACATCTCAAGTGATCACAAAACTCTCTGCCCTTCTTCTGATTGTTGAGAGCATGTAGGTCTTCATGCAACTAATTTATTTCTATTTCAATGCCTCTTTTATCTTCAACGTGTATTCAGACCCCTTTCAAATTTATAGGTAAACATGTTAGTCTCCTTCATGATGCAAGAATCATACATTCTCAAGATAAGGCACATATATACCCCTCACCATCACTTTTCAAATTTTCAAACCCTAGTCAATTATAGCATGATTTAGGACTTTTGAGTATACTGTAAGGTTCTTGAAATGATCCACAATCTCTTGAAGTAGCTACACCACACTCTTAGGTATCATGAACCATCAAATTTAAACTCAATTTTCTCTCATACCATGAAATAACTCTGCCTAGATTTAATTGTCAAGAAGCTAGGTCAACAATGCATTCAATTCAATTGTCTTTCAATAGAGTTTCACTCATTTTTTTGTTCCATACCTCTGCAACACACAACTCTACCCTCTAGACCTATGGGTCTTCAGTTTTCACTAAGAGTATTTAGATACCTCTTTCTAGCTCATATCAGTCTGAAGACAATTATAAATTCACTCCTAACCATTTTGAAGTACTCCAAGGGCATCTCATAGCTGAGAAACCATCAACCCTACCTCTGAACGGTAGCATGTAACTTTTAGCAAGAAAAATGATGGAGAACACTTCAAATCTTCTTCTCAACCATGCCCAACCTTAAGAGACATTATGAGAAACAATTGAAATCATCTAACACATTGAATCCCTTATCAATCCTTTGAGAAATCTAAAAAGTTAGGGTTTTGAAAATCAAATCCCTTCACTGGGAAACATGAACTAAATCTCATAGACTTTCATGGATAACTGAAAAATGTATACATTCTTGAGACCTCAAACAACTTTCATCCTTTAGTCTCGTGAGTTTAGATTAATCACAAAAAATTTCAACTCAAAGCTCCATCAATAGACCTACTATCCCAAATTCACTCCCAGCATATTTGGTCAGAACAAGCCCCACACATAAAGAAAATATGAAGGGAATGATTCAGACCCGCGAGCTCACTTTCCATAATGACAAACAAGTTTGCAGGCAAGCTTGATCCAAGGAACACATGGCCAAAATGAGGTTGAACGACATCAATGAAATCAGAGGCCCAAAGGAGTCAAGTTCAACCCTGCACTGGAAGAAATAAAAGAAAACGGCTTCGTCGAACAAACCCGTGCTTCAAATCCAGCAAACAGGTTGTAGGTGGGATCTAAAATGGAATAGTAGGGTCAGGGAGGAGAAGATAGTGTCAAAGGAACTAGAGGCTCAAAGGAAAAGGAATGGTGAAGGCTCAAAGTCTTCGAGCTTTGCAAATGACTCAGGATGAGCCCCAA
The DNA here is from genome assembly GCA_019776745.2 of Taxus chinensis. Classification (NCBI taxonomy): domain Eukaryota; kingdom Viridiplantae; phylum Streptophyta; class Pinopsida; order Cupressales; family Taxaceae; genus Taxus; species Taxus chinensis. Next base: position 1,282,004 of record CM034150.1, on the reverse strand, counting down.
AATTGGCTAAGTATGGAGGAGACGACGGAAGCTGCCAAGTGTCCAAGTGGCTCACCTCCAAAGGTTAAATCCAAAAGGCAGACCCAAACAAGTGTCAGCCTCCACATGTCCAGAGCCCCAAAAGTTACACCGACCTTTGAAAATTCTTCGACTCTGCGGAAGGTGCCAAGTGTCCAAACAATGCACATTCAAAAGTGGGATCCTGGGTGGAGACTCAAACTTGCACCAGCCCTCCACGTAGCCAATGGTCAACAAAGGTCAAAAGGGAGAGCAGGCCCAAAACGACTAAGTATAGAATGCAGGCGGAAGGTGCCACGTGTCTTAACAACGCTCCCTCAAGGGTAAAATCTTGAGTGGATTTTCAAATGAGCGCAGGCCTTCCACGTGTCCCAGGTCCCAAAAAGGGGACAAAGTTGGGGGGCTGAATAGTCAAAGCAGAGGTAGGCCAGGGGAGGGAGCCAAGTGTTAGTGCATCGCTACTTCAAAGGTAGAGTCTGGAGGTAGTTTTTAGACATGTATGAAGCCGCCACGTGTCTCAGGTCGGGCACAATGTCTCTGCCAAACATAAGGGACCCAGAAAAATACAAAGGGAACCCGAGGAGCCTGCAGAAGCTGCCATGTGTCTCATGGGTGTAATTTCAAGAGTGAAGGTAGGGGCAAAACTCAAACGAGCGTAGGGCTACCACATGGACCCGGTACAGATAGACTCTTTCAAATATTGTGCGCCCGTGACCTGAAATTTCAAATGGCCATATCTTTTGACTGGAAACTCAGATTTGGGTGGGAGAAGACTTTTTGGAAACGTCTCGACCCCCTCTACACCATGGAAACATAAAATATCATTCTTAGTAGGATTTGGTGGGTGAAAAATAGGAAAAAATCTTCCAGGACATTAATGCAGAATCTGATTTCTTCAACTACCAGACTAGATTTAATTTGATCTGCTAGGGAACCAAAATCGACAGATTGTAGGTGGATTTGTAGGGGGAATTGATTGATGGTGGTTGAAGCTTTCAAGGTAGGATTCAATGCATATCTCAAGGTGGTTGAAGTAGGATTCAAATTTTCCCTCTTCTCTCTCTTATTCTTTCTATATATTGTAACACTTCTCATTTTGGGATGGAGGAGACATTCTAGGTGTAGGGAAACTCTGTCAAAGTAATTTCCCAACTCCATTTGAGGTGTAGGCCTTCACCTATGCCTGGAGAGTGTATTTGTGCCTCTGAGCACCACATGTAATAGTCTGTGCACCTTACAGAGCAATAAAACCTTGTTTCGTGGCGTCTTTCAACCCTTAACATTGTTCTGTTGTTTCTCTGTGCCTCTCTATCTCATGTTTTCTCCCTGTGCATGTATTTCACGTTTGCAGGTGTAGGACGTCATGCTTCATGGAGTTTCTATGGCGGATCTGGATTTGGGTCTGTGTCACTTCTGTCTGACCTCCCCAGTCTCCTTTTCCCTGTTTCATTCTCCCTCAACAAAGTATCTTACACTCCCTTTTCTGGTGTATCACCACTTAGTGTAGGCTCTTTCACCCTCTTTCTTTCTCTCTCTCCCCTTGGAATGGTTAGATTAGGATAGAATAGGTTCTGTCTGCACTGGAGTAGCTTGTGGTAGGTAGATTAGGAGGCAAGAACCAGCTTTCTCCGAAGGGCCATCTCAAGTTTGCAAGTCCCACAGCTTGAGAGATGGTCCCATGTTGTGCAATCACACTGAATGCCCCACTCACACACGAGTCCATTCGGGGGTGTTGTGATTCTACACTAATAGTTTTGGCACACCCGGTGGGATAGGTTTGAAGCACCTTACCACTTCATTTCATCAAGTTGATGTGTTCTTGGTGAGGTTCAACCTTTTGAGGCACATGCAAGCACATATGGTGACTCCATCTGGTCAATAACCCATTCTCTAAGTTACAGAGCTTTTCCATCCATTTTCACTCATTTTCATCCATTTTCCTCTTCCATCTCTTTCATTTTTCTCCCATTCCATGAAGTTGTGCAATCATGACTTCATTCCCTTCATGGAACTCACACTTACAGCAGCAATGCAGTTCACCTCCAATGCATTTCCCAACTCCTCCAAATCAGCATTATAATCAGATCCAGGACCATTATTCTTACCCGTATGAGTAGGGTCAAAACTAAATTGGCCATGAAGCTTATCAAGAACAAGGGGGTACATATAATGGTGGCAGCTACACAAAAAATGTTGGTTTGTTGGAGAAGATTAAAAAATGGAGGCTGACATGGTTCAGTCAAGGGCCATAGCACAAATGAAGGCATTCAAGATTGGTTGCAGGGCACCTTGTCCATGGGAAGGCCCTTTTCCAAGACACTACAGCCCTCAGGAGAAGCTTGACTTCATGGTTGAAGTGTTGCCTCAGCTTACACAGTGGATTGAGGACATTGAGGCTTATGAGCAAAGTGTGAGACAACCTTGTCAATGGGTAAGTCCACCACCTCCTAGCTCTTCATTTTCTCTTTCTCAAACTTTATCATTTCAATAGGATCAAGAGTCAAGCTCCTCACTTGCTGCCCCAAGTGTTGATTTCTTTTCTCCATCTCCTAATCTTCCACCCCAATTCAATTCTTCTCCCCTTTTCTTTCCCAAGCAATCATTCCCTCCAAAGAAACAAGAAGTTCCACCTCCCTCCCCACCACAAAAAATTACAAAACTGGTTGAACCCCAACCTGTCACTCCTCTTGCTTTCCCAAGTCCATGTTGGGAAGAGACTCAAGAATCTAGTCAAGGAAAATAGCAAGAAGGGGAGCCCAACAAAGAAGAAATGACAGACAATCTAAAGAGTTGGGCTACCAAATTTGGGTTTACAAAGATCCCCTTGATGGTCAAGCCAATAGAGGAGGTCAAGGTTGAAGAGCCAGTGGTGGCTGAGGCTGAGTTTGCAGCAGAGAGGGAACAAAAACAAGAAAAACAAGATCAACAGTCTGTTTTCTCTTGAATACAGTGTCCCTAATGGCACTCTGTCTGAAGAGAATGCTGATCTAATCCAAGTTACACAACCAGTTAAAGAGGAGGAACAATCAATCCAAGCCCCATTGAAGAGGAGAAGTTGGGAGAGATCAAATCAGTGTTGAAGCCACTCAATGAAGAAAGCATCATTGAAGATTATTTGCTTTCATTTCAAGGGCCTGATTTGATTGATGAACCCATGATGGAGGAGGACCATACAGTTCCAGAGGCTCCAAGTGTGGAGCAGGCCACAGAAGAACCTTCAGTTCTTCCTCCCACTTCATCCCCTCCAAGCTCTGATGTTGAAGAAGAGTTTGAGCTTTCAAAATTCATGTTTGAAGAAGAAGGGAACCATGGTGAGCTAGTTGCAGATCAAGAGGACACCATGGAGGAGGTAGAGCACATGCATTAGGACAACAAGGAGGTAGATTATCTGTCTGACTTGGAGGATTTATTTGATGGAGAAGAGCCCATGGAAATTACATCATTTGATCCTCCATCATCCACCTTCCAAGCACATGAGCCTACTGCCATAGAGGAGAGCATTCAAGAAAAGCATCCTGTGTCCCACAATGGCCCTCTGGAACTAAGGTTGGAAGATATTGATCTTCCATGTTCTTTACAACAGGAGAAGGAAAAGAAAAGGTAGGAGGATGTCATCATCCCTCTCACATCATCCACCCAGGAAGATCTGCAAGAAGACTCCATTTTTGGAGTTAAGAATCAGAACAATGGGCACATCCAAAGGATCAAACCATGCCCAATCAGATACTTGGCTTCATTAGAGCCAAGGGAGAAGCCAAAACCAGTCATGCTTGCTTCTAAGCATGAGGAAGAGCCTCAAAGTGCCAAGGGTCACCATCAATGCCTCCAGGAGTCCAATGCAAATCAACTTGAGGAGGTATTTTCCATTGATGTTGATACCTTGTTGATTTGGGTGGAGGACCGACTTATTGTCAGTTTTTCACTCATCCAGGCAGCCATATTCAGTGACAAACCATTTACATGGCTTCCCCTTTTTAGAAAAGGAAGCTATTTCTCCCTGCCTGTGGCAGGATTTGTTTAAGATTTTCTTTTCTCTCTGATTAGTTTAGGAGTAGGAGTAGATTTGCTTTCAGTAGAAGAAGTGCTCTTGCACACTCTGCATGTCTCATTTGAGGCATGTATGATTTGATCTTTGTACATAGTGCGTGTTGTTGTGTTTTGTTGCTCCGAGGTTGTATCACCATGCATTTCAACATGCCTACAGTCTTTCTCAAGGAAAAATGAAATCCCTAGGTCATTACAATTTTATACCCTCAGAAACTCCATTTTCAAGATTTCATTATAAAAATTGAGAGTGCAGATGCGCGGACAGGCTTAGGGTCAGGCAGAACATAGAAAGTGCAAGCAGTTGGGGAGTCCATTTCAATAAAGGGTTAGTACCAGGCTATCATTCATGACTCCATGCCCAACAGATGCTTCAAGGCTACTAGTCTCTTCATCTAGTAGGTAGATGTCCCCGTGAGTCGCCAAATTGTTATCCCAAATTTTCCCCCAGGAAAATTTGGTCAGAACAATGCCCTTCGCACATAAAGAAAATATGAAGGGAACAATTAAGACCTGCTAGCTCACTTTCCAGAATGAAAAATAAGGTTGTAGGTAAGATTGACCTAAGGAACGCAGGGGATAAAATGAGGTTGAACGACATCAATGAAATCAGAGGCCCAAAGGAGTCAAATTTGATCCTACACAGGAAGAAATTAAAGAAAACGGCTCCGTCGATCAAACCCATGCTTCAAATCCAGCAAATAGATTGCATGTGGGCTCTAAAATGGAATAGCAGGGTCAGGGAGGACGCTGAGCAGTGTCAAAGGAACCAGAGGCTCAAAGGAAAAGAAACGGCGAAGGTTTGAAGTCTTCGAGCTCTGTAAATGACTCCAGACGAGCCCCAAAATTGGCTAAGTATGGAGGAGACAATGGAAGCTGCCAAGTGTCCAAGTGGCTCACCTCCAAAGGTTAAATCCAAAAGGCAGACCCAAACAAGTGCCAAGCCTCCACGTGTCCAGAGCCCCAAAAGTTTCACCGGCCTTTGAAAATTCTTTGACTCTGCGGAAGGTGCTAAGTGTCCAAATAACAGACGTTCAAAAGTGGGATCTTGGGCGGAGACTCAAACTTGCCTAGCCCTCCACGTAGCCAATGGTCAATAGAGGTCAAAAGGGAGAGCGGGCCCAAAATGACTAAGTATAGAATGCAGGTGGAAGGTGCCACGTGTCTTAACGATGCTCCCTCAAGGGTAAAATCTTGAGTGGGTTTTCAAATGAGCGCAGGCCTTCCACGTGTCCCAGGTCCCAAAAAGGGGACAGAGTTGAGGGGTTGAATAGTCAAAGCAGAGGTACGCCAGTGCAGGGAGCCAAGTATCAGTGCAACGCTACTTCAAAGGTAGAGTCTGGAGGTCATTTTCAGACATGCGCAAATCTGCCACGTGTCTCAGGTCAGGTACAGTGTCTCCACATAACATAAAGGACCCAGGCAAAATACAAAGGGAACCCGAGGAGCCTGCAGAAGCCGCCATGTGTCTCATGGGTGTAATTTCAAGAGTGAAGGTAGGGGTAAAACTCAAACAAGTGCAGGGCTGCCACGTGGACCCGGTATGGACAGACTCTTTCAAATATTGCGCACCCATGACCCGAAATTTCAAATGGCCATATCTTTTGACTGGAAACTCATATTTGGGTGGGAGAAGACTTTTTGGAAATATCTCGACCCCCTCTATGCCATGGAAACATAAAATATCATTCTTAGTAGGATTTGGTGGGTGAAAAATGGGAAAACATCTTCCTTTCCATTAATGCAGAATCTGATTTCTTCAACTACCAGGCTAGATTTAATTTGATCCGCTAGGGAACCAAAATCGACAGATTGTAGGTGGATTTGAGGGGGAATTGATTGATGGTGGTTGAAGATTTCAAGGTAGGATTCAATGCATATCCCATGGTGGTTGAAGTAGGATTCAATTTTTCCCTCTTCTCTCTCTTATTCTTTCTATATATTGTAACACTTCTCATTTTGGGATGGAGGAGACATTCTAGGTGTAGGGAAACTCTGTCAAAGTCATTTCCTGACTCCATTTGAGTTGTAGGCCTTCTCCTACACCTGGAGGGAATATTTTTGCCTCTGAGCACCACATGTAATAGTATGTGCACCTTACAGAGCAATAAAACCTTGTTTCGTGGTGTCTTTCAACCCTTAGCATTGTTCTGTTGTTTCTTTGTGCCTCTTTATCTCGTGTTTGTTCCTTGTGCATGTATTTCACGTTTGCAGGTGTAGGACGTCGTGCTTCATTCTATGGTGGATCTAGATCTGCATCTGTGTCACTTCTATTTGACCTCCCTCAATCTCCTTTTCCCTGTTTCATTCTCCCTCATCAGAGTATCTCACACTTCCCTTTTTTGGTGTATCACCACTTAGTGTAGGATCTTTCACCCTCTCTCTTTCTCTCTTTGTCCCCTTGGAATGGTTAGATTAGGATTAGTTAGATTCTACCTGCACTGGAGTAGCTTATGGTAGGTAGATTACGAGCCAAGAACCACCTTTCTTTGGAGGTCCATCTCAAGTTTTGCAAATCCCACAGCTTGAGATATGGTCCCATGTTGTGCAGTCACACTGAATGTCCCACTCACACATGAGTCCATTTGGGGGTGCTGTGATTCTACACTAAAAAGACCATTTAAGAGTGAATTTCTAGGTGTACCACTTGCATGAATTGTGCTAAACAAAGTCAAGGAAAATGAAGTATCAACTTGTCTTAATTTTTACACTAGTCACTCCCAAACTTGCACAAACACTTTGCATAAATATATTCAAACATTTTGAACACCTCTTAAATGTATATAATTCAAGAAATAACCTTTCTCATCTATGTAGCATCTCAATATTTTCTTAAGAACCAGGCTAGATAGATCATGTCATAAACAAAGTCCACCTATTGAAGTGCAAACTGATTAATCACCATTTGATCACTTAAAAACACCTTCAAGGATAGTCATAGGTCCAAACTCCAACATCATGACACATGAAATAGGGCCAAGTATACATAAGCCAAGACAATGGGCCAAATGACTCACGTTGACAAGAATTACATCTTTGAGGGAATGAGTACACAGAAACTATTTTTCAACTTTACAAATACCTTTAAAACTCCATATCCTACTAGACATATTTTTCAGATATCATGACATCTCTTTAACTTGAATATACCCATCACAAACTTGACACTTCAACATTTGATGCAAGATACACTGACTTAGTTCAGGTACTTCTGACAAATATATATCATGACAGAGATCTAACACTTCATTGAAATTTCTTGGAATACTATCACAAACTTGATAACACCAGACCCTAGTAAATATCCTTCAAAAAATCCTTGATGACAGAGATATATTTAACACACTCCAACAGTCCTTAGACTCAATGTGGTAACCAAGGACTTTTGAAACCATGGCAGACTTTGAAACATGCATATGGACTCAAGACTAGCTACTGAGACACATAAATTTTCATCTTGACATGCTTAGAGTCATCCAACAAATTTTTCAATGAAAAAAATACTTTGAATCATACATAAGACATTGATACAATGAATTAATTTTTATATGATAGACATATCTCTTGGCATCTAAAAGACCTCTGGGGAAACTCCATAACTTAGACAACTTACTCAAAACAAACTTTATGCTTTAAAGAGCAACACCACAAGAGGTTTTCAATTTCACATCATGTCAAATATTTGAGCCTCATAAATATACATACCTTACATCATGATGAAGATACATGCTTGATAATGACAACTCCCCTTCACTCCAATGCTTTATTACTACTTTCTCCAAAAGAGCATGTCTCTAGAAGCATAGAGAAGACACTCTTTTCTTGATGGACTTTATCCAAACAATAAGAAGTCATTAAAACCATATGATGAATCCATTTTCCCTCTTTTTGTCCTCAAATCCCTATTGATCTTCTTAGCTACTTTTCTGGGTAAGATAACCTCATTACCTAAGCTCTCGTCTTCTGTTAGAGTACTTGATAAGCATTCATGTTGTAATTCATATACCTTCTCTACCACTGCTTGAGGATGAAATTTCTCATCCTTAGCACTGGAGTTGTCTTCATCTTTCTTACCTTTATCACCCTTTGTTTGTATCTCATGTAAGGTAGTTTCTCCTGATATAGTATTAGCTTGATGTGCCTCTTCTATACCTTCCCATGTCACCTTCTTTTCAGTCTTTGCTATTTCAACATCTGGCTTTGTTTTCTTGATCCAGTATACCTATTTCATTTCCTTCTTTCCATGAGATGCTTGAGGCTTGACTGATTTTGTCTCCTTTCTATAATTTATATTCATGTTAGAAGCCTTCTTTTCCAGCCATATGAAGGTATATGACTACTTGTTGTGATTTTTGTTGGTATCCAAATTGATTCTCCCGCGAGGAATGAGAAACATCACGAATCTGGTAGGATGCATAGAGACAGACAAATCATGATATGAGTTGTTTTGTATCCAGGGAAGGGATTCATCTGACTCTTTGTCACTCAGCCATTAGAGAAGTGGATAGCACCTCACTGAGGGTTTGATCTATCCCCGCTACTTTAGGTTGTGCCTTCAACTAGGGTGAGAGAACCCATTCTGTAACCCATGTTGGTGAAGGACATCAAGAGATCCTTCTCTGCACAATGTTAATGAGAACCTTGAGAAAATATGATCAATACAACACAATCTAACTCTCATGAGTTGTCACACTAGAGAGTGGAGATGTTTCCTGGACAAGGTTCGGGTTACTAAAGATAATAATTGAATCCTAATTGTCCCTGCATACTTTGGCAATGGAATTTGTTCATTTGTGGATACACAGTACAAATAGGGGTAATTCATGCAGGATTCATTGTTTGAGAAATTTTTGGTGGGAAGTTAAGCAAGATGAAGTTGATTATACACAGATATTTGAGAGCCTTTACAAAAATTGGAAAACTCACAGACAAAATGCTTCAGAATAGCCAAAATATTCCTTCAACTAGAAGGTGTGTATCAATGGAGGCCCAAAGATGCACGGTTTCACACACTCTTCAAGAATTCAACACAAAGGCTCATGTTAAAGACTCAATTAAACGTTAGAAATCCCTAGTTCGTCACGCCTAAGATACACTCATAGGCTTACAAAAAATCTTTATCAACATAGTGAAAGTAAAGTGATTTTAAATTGTTTATTTCATTACTAGATGAAATCTCTTCTCATAATGAAATTGCAAATGCCACAATACTAACACACGGATGAGATCTTGTGTGAGTTAGAGAGATTTTAACATAAGATTGCAACAAGAACAAGAAAAACTATTTGAAAACATTCTGAAATAACAACAAACACAATAATTCTCATGATCAACATAGAGTCATTCAAGGTTCATTAGATTCATCAGTAGGGGAAAGTTTCCTGAAACAATCTCAGAGCTTGTCAATGGTTATACACTTGCAACCACCTTGACGTGATTGAATCCAAAACACAGGAAAATAAATAGGTCTCTCAGACGGTCTTTCTCAAGTGAAAATGGTTTTCTCTCAAAATTTCTCAGAAAAGTTAACCCCCCTTATGGGTCAAGAGTATTCTCATTGCATTTATATAATTTCACTTGCTCACTCATCCCAGAATTTTCCCCCCAAAAGAAAAATATTCAAGGAATATTCCTTTTACAACATTCTAATCATGTTTGAGGTCCAGTGGAAGCCTCTCACTTTCTATGTTTTGCCAGGTGGAAAAAATTGTACATCTCCAAGAGCTGAATCCTCAAATATGAGTGCAGGCACCATCCATGTGGAAAATCATTTGAGTTGATTCTTTTATGGGTCTGAAAGAAATCCATCAAAATGCCTCCAGTATGGACCCACCTCTCCAAGTAATCTAACTTTTTATGTGGACCCTTCATCATAGATAGCTTTTATTCTGTCGCAAAAATGAGTGCCCTTTTATAGCCTTTTATGTAATTTAAAAATAGAGCTTAAAAACTCCAAAGTGGCCTGGATGACCCACTTCTCCTTTTGCAATTTTCAAGACGACTCAATTCCATGTGACATTCCCAATGAGTCCCCTCACGGGTTTGGATCACCTGCATAACTTTGCTCCTTTTCAGAAAAAGGCAAAAATCTTCAAAATGCTTCTAACATGTCTGATCCACCTCATACCTTTTAAATTGAAAAAGGTAGGCCACAATGTCCATGTTTCCATGGGGTCAAAGTAATAAATTTTCCCTACCGCTTCATGTTTGTTGAATAGCCAATCAGAAACTATTGGGGAAACCACGGGGCCAATTTGTGCATTTTTTTGCAAATGGTGTAAAAAAGTGACAAGTTCACCAAAAAGACCTGTCGGGCCTCATCCAATCATAAAGACGTTTAAGACCACGTATTCCACCTGAGACATTGAGACAAAATTTGACAAGGAAAACATGACGAGTATGAAAAATAGAAATGCAGGGAAACTTCCATGTGTCTATTCGGTGTAAATTCAAAGATGAAGTCTCATGGACAAAGAAACCTAAAAACAAGTATCAAGCTCTCAATGTGATCCACGACCATAAGGAAAGGACTAACAATGGCAACCAAATGAAGGAGAAATCTTTCACACATCCATACAGGGAGATAAATAATACTTCAAACCATGCCGACTGAAAATAATTTGAACAAACAGGGTGAGATTGAAACAAGCACCAACATCGGCTCCGACCACGGGGATGGGCACTCCCTGTGAGTGCCAAAGAAAAATAAGTAGACCAGACCATGTGCCAAAAAAATCCATTGGGAAATGGAGTCAAGAACTAAAATTGTAGAGCAGAAAAACCTCAATAACCAATCCTCCCAAGATCAAACTGAGAAACCAACAAAAACCAGCTTGGTCAAGGATGGAAAAGCCAAAATAGAAAAATCCATGAAACAAAACAAAAACAAAAGACTGTACATTGGTACAATGATGCGTCCTTGATTCTGAGAAATCAATCAAGGAAATGTTTCAAGTGGGGGTCCTTCCATTCTGAGTACGACCATGCCAAGAAGTCTTTATACTTATTTAACAACTGAACATATGCTTTTTTTTCTTCTCTATCCAAGTTGCTACCTAGCCGTATTCTCGTATGTTTATCCTTTGTGCCTTTACTTTTAGATCTAGAGCAAACCCCATGAAACATCAAGTCCTAGGGAGAACCAATCTACTTCCTTGGATACTTGCACTCATCAATTTTATGCTCCTTAAAATCAGCATAACCCACAAAGTTTGTCGACATCGATTCTAGTTTACAATACTTCATAAGAAGCATTGTTAGGGTCCTCAATGAGATATAACATTTTCTTCTCACCGTATAACTTCACAAGGTTCCCCTCAATTGGTATGGTTGCATATGACATGTCCATTTGTACACTTCCACCCACACTAGCTTCCCACTTTCTGGATAATAACATCCCCCATTTGGCAGGAAAATGAACAATAACCACATTCATGGCTAAGAACCTTCCTGGAAAAGCTACCAACTGCACTACTAATCCTTTGACATGCCCAACTACTGGCACTTCTCTTGAGTCCATAGCAGTACATTTCCCAAAAAATCTGTTGTTACCTTGATATTTAACTCATTCATGACCTCAAGAGGCATTACATTACATGAGGCTCCTGAATCAAACATGCAGTTATGTACCAACCTATCTTTAATAATCAAAGTGGTAAAAAATGGATCCACATTAAGCTAAGATTCAACTAGAGAAGTTCCCAAATACACCTCAGGTGATTCCCCCAGTTTCCTCTAATACTTATGGTATTTCTGATTCTACAATAATGGGAGGAACCTCTATATTATTCACACTCTTTCCCTGGGTAATTTTCTCTTCTTTACATCCCAAATATTCAAATGCCCTTTTCCTATGCTCAGGGATCCTGAGTAATTCAACAATGGGAACAATGACCTTGATCTGACTCAAGATTTGGGATATGTCACAAGGAACATATTTGGGTAGGGTAGTATTAGAAGGGAGATTCACATTTTCATCTGATAGTATGGGAGTTTTCAGAATTTGGGCATGGGACAGGAGTACCAGTTTTATTTGGGGTAATTAGGCCTTTGCCAGATGTATCTTTCTTAGGGGTATCCTTTGGGATACTAGTAAGAACTAGAAATTTTGGCTTGGTTTCTGGCCCTCCCCCTTTGACAACCTTACTTCTGGTATTATATTCTTTCTCTCTGAGAAACTACTGCATTCATCAACAATTGTCTTGTCCTCTTCAGAAGGGATCCCTCCATCATACTTTTTAATCATCAAAGCCCTTAAGTATTCAAAATCATGATTGGTAGATCAAATTCTTGCACCATATCAATTTCAAAAGTATTAATAGGAGGAAGAGGTAATACCCAGTGAACACAATCCCAAAAATTTTCAACAGTTCTGGCACTTATCAATTCAATTGAGGTTGCCCCCTGCTGTGAGTTCGCAGGGCATTCCATCATGCACACATCATCATACATGTCTCATCATCATCTACTTCCTCAACTTCTTGATCTACATCACATGGGGAGTGTGGTAAGAAACACCTATCACACCACTCAATAACATTGGCCTCCTCCATAGTAGCAACCTTGGCAGTCAAAGGATCAGGAACCAATCTATTCTCCCTGGGTTAAGGCTATTTATTACCTGATCCCATGGGCCCTTTCCCTTGGTCATCTAGTCTATGATCACCTCTGGGATGATTTCTAGATCTCTCCTGACCGTGTGGCTTGTGTTGACCCTGGGAACTTTGTCCTATCCCTTTTTCTGCTCTGGCCAGTTTATAGGATATCTCTTTAACTGCTCTAGCCAAAGTTTTTACAACCTCTTCCAGATCCACAACTTTGTTTGATTGAGGCCTTTTAGGATTGATCAACTTAACACCTTCCCTCTTAGGAGGCTTTCCAACTACTTTGATGTTATTTTCTATTTGTAAGGCCATGGTGAAAGCCTGCCTCAATGTTCCCGGGTTCTTATCTCTCAAGTAATATGCAAGCCTTTTTATCAAAAGCATCAGAATATTTTATCAAACATAGGACACATCACTTGGCCTTAGGATTATAGGTAGCCTATTCAAGGTCTTATTGAACCGAGTATTGAAATCATGGACAGATTCATTTGGATTTTTCTTTATATTTTCAAATTCAGATAAAAGGAACCTGGGATCTGTCTTATCCCCATATTGCAATCTAAAGGAATTTTTCATCTCGGTCCATGAATCTATTGAATTATCTGGTAAAGCCTTGTACCAGTCACGTGCATCCTCCTCAAGAGTATGAATAAATAAATTTACATACACATCTTCAAACTCAATTTCAAAATCTTCCATCATATTGACAAAGAGTTTTAAATGGTGGTCACCAGTGATGGCATTATTCCCTTGAAATTTTGGCAACCTATTTCTGACATCTTGTGGCACTATATTAGGATATCCATCCATACCTCTGAAATCTATAGGTCTAAAAGTGTTGACAACAAAAGGAGGTCTAGGTGGAGGTTGGGCCATATTTCCTTGAGGAGGTGATCTTACAGGAGAAACAAAATGATAGGGAATGAGGGGTCTTTGGAGCATAGGAGTATAACTCTCAAAATAGATATTCTCTAATGACTCAGTTTCTTGGAAAACCCTATCAACCTTGGAAGAAATAGGGGAAAACTTGAGAAGCACACTTTTCAAACACAAATGATGGCCCCTCTCCAGTTGGAGAACTCAAATTTATATAAAGATTACTTGGTTCAAAATCACTTGAAGACGTATGGTAATCTTCAACCACAGATTGATCACCTTTCAGAACTGATATCTCCTTTTTTGATTCTTGATCTCCTACTACTTTCCAGACTTGTTTTCCTTCTGAATTTGCTTTTCCCAGTTCTGGAAATAACTTTCTAGTAGGGTCCCTAGTGAAGAGAGATCTTCTTCCCTCCAAATTTGCATAGATTAATGAAAAATTTCACTTGACACATAGGTTAAGACACTGGTAATCATCAAAATTTCAATTCAACATGAAGTTCACCACTAAGGATTTTCACCTTAGTTGTGCAGATGCACTATAAGTAACTTGCCAAGTGTCTATCAATGCTTAATTTCTACAAAGATTAACAGATATGACCTTCCTTTACCCACATTTATCACTATTGATGCAAATTTAGTGCAATAACCACTAGAAACTGGAAATACTACACAATGAACTTGTAATCTTGCACAAATCTTACAAATCTCAACAAAGGATGATGTTTAAACAACGTATTTGTACTTAAATCATGTAAGAAACATTACCAGGGTCAACATGTGTATGCATTTGTAAAAATACTCCCTAGAAATGGTGCACCATTTTGGTAACCCAAAAATGATTTTCACTAATGCAAATATCATCGACTGGTACTTAAATAGACAGATGAACCATGATATTGGTCAGTTGGTAGTACAAATAGATTCTCTCTGGTGCTCAAATCATCATAGAAATTAGAAGCCCCCTAAAAAAATTGAGGTCCCGCTCACAAATAGGTCCTATGTTTCAAATAATGGCAATTTTGACCACTTCTGTTTTCACTTTGGGCGTTGGAGAAATAGGTCCTCACTGAGGGCTTCATCTTTACTTTAAGCACTGCCTTTAATTAATCCCGTTATGTAAACAATCAGTGAACATAGAGTGCCACTTTGCACAATGTTCATGAGAACCTTGAGTTGTGATCAATACAACACAAATAGACTCCACGAAGTTGTCACACTAATCCCCAGAGAATGTTTTTACCAATTTGGTGTTGATTTCAGTGCAATAATAACTAGAAACTAGAAATACAATAAATGAAAATCTTAACAATTGTGCCTAATACTTTACACTTAAATTATGTAAGAATTACTGTTCATTTGTGTGGAACAAACAACGCCAATTCTGGTGTTGTTGTAGGATCCCGGTATTGTTTTCAAATAATTTAGGTGGGAAGTTAAGAAACCATATCTGAGTATTGGTATCCAAATTTTGATTCTCCTAGAAAGGGTTGAGCAACATCACAAAGACTGGTAGGATGCTTAGAGACAAGACAAGAATCATGATATGAAGTCATTTTGTAGCTGGGGAGGGGATTCAGTCTGACTCTTTTGTCACTCAGGTGTTGGAGAAATGGATAACACCTCACTAAGGGTTTGATCTACCATCACTACTTTAGGTCATGCCTTCAACCAGGGTGAGAGGACCCATTCTTTAACCCGTGTTGGTGAAGGACATCAAGAGATCCTTCTCTTGCACAATTTTAATGAGAACCTTGAGAAAATATGATCAATACAACACAATATAACTCTCACGAGTTGTCACACTAAAGAGTGCAAATGTTTCCTGGACAAGGTTTAGGTTACTAAAGACAATAAAATCTTGATTGTCTCTTCATATTTTGGTAATGAGATTTGTTTGTTTGTGGATACACAGTACAAACATAGGGGTAGTTCATGTAGGATTCATATCATTTGAGAAATTTTCTTTGTGGGAAGTTAAGCAAGATAAAGTTGATTGTACCATTGATCTTTGAGAGCCTTTACAAAAATTGGAAAACTCACAGAACAAAATGCTTCAAAATAGCCAAAATATTCCTTCAACCAAAAGGTGTGTATCAATGGAGGCCCAGAGATGCACAGTTTCACACACTCTTCAAGAATTCAACACAAAGGCTCATGCTAAAGACTCAATTAAATGTTCCCTGGCAATCCCTATTCGATCATGCCTAAGATACACTCATAGGTGTTACAAACAATCTTTATCCAAGGAATAGAGGTAAGAATTCGATTTGGTATCCAAATTGACCTTAAACTCCTAACGAGGGCTAATGCACCAGGAATGAAGGATGCACCTGTCATTGCCAATGAAAGACAAACGATTAAAAATGCCAACGCAATCATCTTTGCACAAGAATGGTAACCAAGATTTGTAGTGAATTTTTTTCACTCGGATGTTAAGATAATGGATAGCAACAGGAACAGAGAGGGCTTGAGCCCCACTAGTTTAGGTTATGCCTGAAATAAGACAAACACAGATGAAGGATACAACACAGATCTGCAAACCACATTAAGAAGGACATTGAGATGCATTATCATTTGCAGCAATGGGAGAGTTTGAGAACTCTTGACAAATATCGATCAATACGAACAATCTAACTCTCACGAGTTGTGCACTTACAAGTGGAGATGTTGACTGCTTTAGAAAGAATCTAAAACATAAATGAATTCCTGATTCTTCTCCAATGTGTATCATAATTGTGTATACACAATACAAACATGGCGTAGTAGGTTGTAGGACCCTAGTCTCTCGAAAATGGTGAACTGTATTTGCATTTTTGAAACATTGGGAAGCTTAAGAAAAGATAGAACCTTGCGATCTTTGAGATCCCTTATGAAAAGTATGGCTCATTGAATTTTCAATAATAAAGGATCATGTTAAATTTCAATGTCAGGAATCCCTTGGGGGTTGTCACACGCTCAAAATACACTTAGCCTTACAAAAAGAAGAATATTCGAGCAATCCATTGAGAGTTAAAGAGACTTTTAAAAGTGCCATAGATAACAAATTTACAATTGAAAGCTGTTCTCATAATGAAATTACAAATGCCACAATACTAACACATGGACAAGATCTTGTGTGATTCAGAGGGATTTCAACATAAGATTGCAACAGGAACAAGAAACACTATTTGAAAAAGTTCTGAAATAAGAGTAAACACAATAATGCTCATGATCAACACAAATTCATTTCAAAATACCCTTTGTCTAGATTCATCAGTAGGGGAGAGTTTCTTGAACAATCTCAGAGCTTGTCAATGGTTGTACACTTGAAACCATCTTGACGTGATTTTTTTTTATCTAAAACACAAGAAAATGAACAGGTCTCTCAGACGGTCTCTTGAGAAAATGGTTTCTTCTCAAACTTTCTAGAAAAATTAACCTCCGACCATTTGCAAGAGTATTCTCATTGCATTTATATAATTCACTCACTCACTCATCCCAAATTTCCCCCCCAAAAGAAGAATAATTCAAGGAATCCTTTTCTCTGTTACAAGTTTGTTCCAATCAGTGATGTTTAAAAATATTTACACCCAAAGTTGCCAAGTGGATAAATCATGAACTGATCACGTTTCTCAGTTCCTCAACTATGACTAGGATGCCATATCATAACTTTTGATAGTATTTTAATCATTCTTTTATTTTGTTGTGCAAGAAATCCCCTTTTTAATAATTCTCAGGTGGCTCCATATGGCTTGATCTGACAAGAAATCCTTTTCACCTTTGAGAATACACCTTGAGAAATGAGATACCTCGCATGGATGCCTCTTCAGAAATGAGTTTCCTCACATGGATTATGCCACATATCCGTGCGAGTCCGAATCGGTCCAAGTGTAAAGAGGAGCCAATGGAAACCTCCACGTGTCTCCTTGTTGTAACTGCAAAGGTGAATTCCAGAGGTAGGTTCCCAAACAAGCGCAGGGCCCTCCACATGTTCAGAACCCTAGAGAGTTGCACTGGTTGCTGAAAAGTCAGAGTATGGGAAGGTCCAACGGAAGCTTCCATGTGTCTATTTGGTGTAACTTCAAAGATGAAGTCTAGAGGTGGGACCTCAAATGAGTGCAGGCTCTCCACGTGCCCTAGGCCCAAGAAAGTTTCCTTGGCCATTGAAAAATTCTCAGTATAAAGAGGAGCTAGTAGAAGCCTCCACGTGTCTCTTCAGTGCACTTTTGATATGGTGCCCAAAAGCGAAGACCCCAAACAAGCACGGGCTCACCACGTGTCTCATCCCAAAAAAGTTGTTGAAAATTTTTAAGAACCAGCAGAAGGTGCCACATGCCTAGGGTCTAAGAAAGTTGCATCAGACGCTTGAAAAATCTAAGTATGGGAAGATCCAGACAGAAACCTCCACGTGTCTCTTCGACGCTCTTTTAAAAGTAAAGTTCAGGGGCAGGTCCCCAAACAGGCACAGGCCCTCCACATGGAAAAGATTTGAGTTAAAGTTACAGCCAGGGGGTGCTTTTCACATTTTGTATCACTTAAAGAAATTGTGCATTTTGGAAAATTTTACCCTCCCATCCGCTTTTAATATAGGCTTTACACGTGACTTTCCTAGGTGTCGACAGGGTTGTGGCTTACTTTATGACTTTCATTCTTAAATTTGAAAACAAAGTCCGAGAATCTCAAAATGCCCAACAACCCGCCTCCCCATTTTTAACTTTCGATGTGGGCATTAACCCAGGGCCGCACTTCACTTTTATACTTTACTTCCTTTTTTCAAAATAGAGCTTAAAAAGTTCCAAACACCTCCGGCGACCCACCTCCCTGCTTTGACTTTTCAATGCTGACTCAAACATGTGACATTATTTGGTCCCGAGCAGAGCTGTCGCGGCTCATTTTATAACTTTGCTCCTTTTCACAAAAAAGCAAAAAACTTCCAAAAAAACTCCGGCGACCCGCCTCTCCTCTTTGACTTTTCAATGCTAGACTCAAACATGTGACATTTTTGTGGGCCCCATTGTGGGGTTGCATTCATTTTATAACTTTTCTCCTTTCACAAAAATGCCTCAAAATCTTCAAAATCCTTTAGTGACCCGCCTCGCAACCACTTGATTTAAAAACAGCCACGTGTCCATCTTTGGGGTCAAAGTAAGAAATTTTCTTCGCCACTTCATATTATTGAATAACCAATTAGAAACTATCGGGGCCATGGGACCAATTTGAGATTTTTTACAATTGTGAACAAAAGTGACAAGTTTGCCAAATAGACCCATCGTGCCATGTCCAATTAGAAGACGACCAAGTATCCACAGATGTTGGGATAGGATTTATAAAGGAGACACAATTGTGGAAGAAGGTGGACGCCCAACAACAAAAATTTTCCCTGCAGAGAGAAGACTGTAAATAAAACCATGACTCAATGTGATCCACGACCCAAGGAAAGGACTGACAATGGCAACCAAATGAAGGAGAAAGTTTTCACGCATCCATACAGGGAGACAAAGAATACTTCAAACCATGCGGACAGAGAAATTTTGAACAAATAGGGCGAGATTAAATTGAGCTCCAACAAATATAAGTCTAGGTTATTGTAAAATAGTTGATATCGTTGCATCAAATAATGAATTACACTTGGACATCATTACTAATTGAGATATATACATGTCAAGCCAATCTAAAGTCCCTCCAAAGTTTATAGGAGAATTCAAAAAGCCTCTTATTATATTTGATGTATTTGCAAATACAAATTGTATGTTGTGAGTGTTTTTGGCTAGGAGAATATGTTATCTTATTGCATTGATTAAGCATATTAAGACAAGAGTGAAGCGCACACATTTCACTCGCATGGGGAACACTGCATTAGCCTTGATTCACACAAATATATACTGCAACACATTAATTTAGCATGGAGTGAAAGATCAGTTTAGGTTTAGTTTAGGACTTCTTTTTCATAGTCTCTAGAGTGTTGTTAGGTTTCAAGCAAGGAGAGGACAATTCCAAAACTAAGCACATCATCATAAAATTATAAACAAAGTTATTCTAGAGGGGAGAAATTTAAAGGCCTACATGTCAAATTTCGATCGCACATAGTCAACTTGGCATACATTATCGACACGAACTTGATCCAAGTCACATTTTCCATCCACAAACTTGACCTCCTTCATTGAATATGTACCCTACACAATTCAAGCTCATCAAATTCACAAGGCATGTTTCAAATATTGTTTAGATTCTATTATGAGATTCACTTGTTGAAACGTTGAAGCTGTTTTAAAGAGTTTAGGAAGAAAACATATGTCGCGTTAAAGAGAAATGGTCTTTAAAAAAAATGCAATTATATCTTGCCAAAAATTAACTAATGAAATACTACATCTCATCCAAGATTTTTTTTGACAGAGACACACATATATGAAATGAGTGTCTAATCTCAATATTATCCACATCCCACACCCTAAGTATTCGCAGGTGGAATTGTTTTAGTATTAAGTGGAGCATATTGTTTTAGCCTATGAAACTCAGAGAAGGCGCTAAGTATATCATCTATGATCATGTGCTTGTATTAATGATTTCGCGTTGCCGTTGGGAAGTGATGAGTTTTGGTGGGAAACCATCACCGCGTAAATTTAATACAAGCTTGACTTTAAACAAAACAACGATCGAGTTAATGCAGTCGTCTCTTGAATGAATGAATGAAGAAAGTAAGTAGTTGTTCTCCGTTACATTTTATCAGTAGAATCATACATGGCACATCTGACAACGATATTATTTCATTTCAGCGGAATTGATTTTGTTGGAACGCAATCTCAAATGTTTGGTGAAGCATTAAATCACACAGCTAGCATTTCAATTCAAAACAATTATGCATTCTACACTGTACATGGGATTTGAATAGGTATATAAAGGGGAATCAAGTGCAAACGTATCATCGACTAAGCATAAAATAATTCTCAATTGCAAACGGTAGGCAAGATGAAGATGGCATGCAAGTCGAAGCCCTTTGGATTGCTTGTGGCGACCATGCTTATGGTCGGTGCATTTGTAGCTGCCGAGAGCAGAAATGTTATCAAGGCAACACCAACATATAAAATCGATAACTTCGGAGGGGGTGGAGGTTTGGGAGGTGGAGGAGGTGCTGGTGGCGGAGGAGGCCTGGGAGGAGGTGGTGGAGCAGGTGGAGGGCTTGGAGGAGGGTTGGGGGGAGGAGCTGGCGCTGCCGGTGGAGCCGGAGGAGGTGCTGGCGCTGGTGGAGGAGCCGGTTGAGGCTTTGGCGGTGGAGCTGGAGGTGGTTTAGGTGGAGGTGCTGGCGGAGGAGCGGGCGGTGGGTTTGGTGGAGGAAGTGGTGGTGGTGTTGGAGGAGGTGCTGGTGGTGGTGCCGGCGGAGGATTTGGGGGAGGAGCGGGAGGTGGAGCTGGTGGAGGAGCCGGAGGAGGAGGTGGTTTTTGTGGTGGTGCTGGCGGTGGTGGAGGAATTTAAATGATTTGAAACTTCTGAATTCTGGATTGAATCAATCCTTGAATCAATCATCAATTATAATAACAAGTGTTTGTTTCTACTCTTTTGAGTTTAGTTTAATTTGTTTCAATAAATCGTTAATTGTAATAATAATTCGTATCTTTTGAAGAATCCGAATTAAAATGCATATAATTTATTAAATGAAGAATTCATATTTATTTTAATATTTTGAAAATGCAAATTTGACGTGGTCATTTCTATTTCTCATAATATATGAGCAATTACAATGTTTCATTTGGATTATTGTATTTTTAATATGTGATCAAAATTGTCGCAAAATTCTGTAACAACTATATCTAATTTGGCCGGATCTAATCTAAATTCAGCTTATGTACAGAGCAACATCATAAAATGACTTGTATGTTCATAAAAAAAAATGACTGTCATTTTCAATATAAACAATAATATATTAATTATTTAAATAGAATATATAGAAAATAAATAAATTTATACCACTTATATTTCATATTTATGTATCTATTTTAATTATGTTAAATATATTATTTTGTTTATTATAAACTCGCAAAAAGCATCCAAAGTGCTTGTGAGAGGCCCATACGCATACAGAAGGATTTATTGAAAGTAATATATATCTAATCATTGTAATTATTGTGTATTTTATGAAATCAAAATCTGAATTAAGTTTTATTGTAGATAAATAATAGTAACTGTATATTAATTAAATAATTCGTGACAAAAGATTTATATAATGTAAGAAAATATTTATTTATTCATAGCAACATCATTTATAGTTGCTTGTGGTAGGCCCATACAAATCCTAGTTTAAAATGACTAATACACAAAAAAACAAAACACAGTTAATGATATAGATCATAAATGAATTTACGAGAATATATTGATAATAATAGTACTGATCTAAACATTTAGATTCTACAAAATAAGATTATGCCATAAAAATACAACATTTAGATTCTACAAAATAAGATTATGCCATAAAAATACATATATCTTTATAGAGTTTCATGTTGGCAAGCTTTTAAGAGACAACAATCCACCAGAAATACATTTTTTTGACAATATTTAAAGATTTTCCTTAGTATATATGACAAGCATAATGTATTCCAAGATCTCATATCTATTTAAAAGGGTATTTCACTAGACATTCCACAAGGATTTCACTTGTTTCCATATTTAATTATGATTATATTAATGTTTAAATGCTATTCTAAAGCTTTATGTATAATAGCAAGTAGTAACAACTTCAATCATTTCTTATTTCTTCATAAATTAAGAGAATTTATTATCTTTATAAAATATTGGTCTACATTGAATTTTTTTATATTATATGTAGGGAAATATTTATTTATTCATAGCAACATCATCCATAGTTGCTTGTGGTACTCCGATATAAACACTAGTGTAAAATGATTAATACACTAAAAACAGCATACTTAGATCATAAATGAATTTATGAGAATACATTAATAATAAGAGTAGTGATCTAGACAATTTAGATTCTACAAAGTAAGATTATTCCATAGAAGTGCATTTGAAAGTAGTTAATAATTATCAATGTTTTACTTGCTTAAATTACAAAAAAGAAAAAAGAGTTGTGAAGTATATATATCTTTATAGAGTTTCATGATGGAAATTTTTTAAGAGAACAATCCACAAGAAATACATTTATTTGACAATATTTAAAGATTTTCCGTAAACTTTATTTTTAGTATATAAAGCAAACATAATGTATTCCAAGATCCCATGTCTATTTAAGATGGTATTTCACTAAACATTCCACAAGGATTTCACTTGTTTCCATATTTCAACAAAATCATCTAAAAAATCCACATTTGAGAATCTGATGAAATTTTACATGGAACACTAAAAGACATTCCTCTACACCTTCCATATGTTTTTTAGTCATGGGTTTTCCTTTGAATCTCTGACCAATCTCATTTGCATGAAAGAATAAATGGATTCCTTAAGGGAAACTTTTGGTAACTTATGAATTTTTCCTTCAGGACCTAGAATAAGCTTTATTTTTGCTCAAATATGCCTTGGAAAATATTACTATGTTTCTTCCATGCTCACATAGTTTTTTCATGACTTGTACCAAGTCTTCACACCTCATTAGGTACCTAAAACAAGCCTAAATGAGCCAATTTAAACTGAGACTTCCACCCGATGACTTGATACACCATGTGAGTGCTTGTTATCATGATTACACCATCATAATTGACTTGTAGCACATCTACTCCAGCCATACTAGTCATGTTTATGCTTCCATTGAACTCCTATGTCACCAAC
Source organism: Taxus chinensis (assembly GCA_019776745.2). Taxonomy (NCBI): domain Eukaryota; kingdom Viridiplantae; phylum Streptophyta; class Pinopsida; order Cupressales; family Taxaceae; genus Taxus; species Taxus chinensis. The sequence continues at coordinate 1,258,701 of CM034150.1, read as the reverse complement.
TATGCCTTCAGAGCACTGAGACCATCTTGAACTCTCTTTGTGAGCTTCAAACATCTTCAGAAGGCACTACCAATCAACATTCATGTCACTTACAAGGTCTCCCTTCATCTTTTACTGCTTTTCCATCAATTCCACTTGACATAAACGACAACACTTATGACCAGGATTCAACAATCAACACTTGTGTGGCTTGTTTTGAAGGGCTAGTTTTGGGGCCTTGTAGTAGTATTGGTATTCTCATTGGCCTGTGCAATGAATTTCATCTTTTCCTTGAGCTTGTAGTGAGGAATCCTCATAACCAAACTCTCATGTTGTTCATGTTCCTGTTGGTCTTGTTGTTGGTTCTAGTTCTGATCCCCTCTGAGATGATTTCAGAGAGCTTTGTGACTTGTCATTAAATGTGACCTTGTTGCAACAATTAATTACTGAAGAAAACTATCCCTTACAATGGAAAATTACCCATAAAATTGACATCCATTTTCAAGTTTCGATATAAAATTACAAATGGGTCGAGGAACCTGAAATACAATGAAAAGAGCTTTGGAACAATTTTGTAGTATGATCAAAGTTATACACATGTGAGTTAGGAAGGGATTTCGATCCACATAACTAGGGTGATCAAAATTGTGAGGAAATGTGGCATTTGTTACTATGCGAGTGCTGATCTTGGCCGTCTGCAAGGGAAAGAATTGATGACCAAGATCAGATGCATTCGAATTCAAAATGTACAATGGTTATGTGTCAACGGTCAGATTAACATCATACTTGGGAATCAATCACTTTCTAGGGAGTTGGGTGAGGAGGGCGTGGACCCCTTGATAATGTACGAACAATTTAAGAAGATTAGATGAGGGAGGTTTCCTTGTGCGCTTTTCCCCATATCGGTGGAGGTTGAAGTTGCAATGATTTTATGTTCTCAATTGTGCCTTCAGAAATGGCCTACACGTAATAATACCCTGGTGTGTTTTATAATATGGCCCACTTTTATCATCAAGGGAGTTCCAAAATCTAGGGCATTGTTGTAGATATTTAATTTTTGCACATTACTAGCTATTTACTATAAAGTTAATGCATTAGTACAAATATCCTACCTAGATATGATTATCTTCTTTGATTTTTTTTTAGTTATTAGTGATGAATAACATTAATGTAGATATTTTAAATTTATCATGACCAAAACATTTTTTCACACCAAAAGAACCACCTTCAAATTCTACTATATGGTTAACATATTACAAATTTTTAATTGACTTCACAAAGTAAAAAGAAAAAGTTATGATGGTCAAATAGACGTTAAATTTATGATTGTAAATATCCAATGAAGATCAAATAGACATCAAATTTAAATTTGTCATTAATTATTTTCCCACAAACATGACAACCCCCCGCCACCACTACCAACTACCATTGTAGGCGCTTTAACCCTAAATAAACTAGCAAAAGTATTTATATGTGCTTGTGAAAGGTCGATAGGCACAATTAGTATATAATTTATTTTCTATAAAATGTTTTAGAATGATTCTCTTTAAGAGTTCAATTTAATTTTATTCTATTTACAATAAGTTATACATAGTAGTATTGAAGGAGGATTATATGGTACTCGTCAATTTAACATTATTGTATGACAAAGTATTCTCCAAGAAATCAAAAGAATTGAATATTTGATCGTATTAATGGAAAAATCTATAGTAGTTTGGGCTACCATATATTCAATATGTCAAACATGATATAGTACTTGAGTGTTCAAGCTAATTTAATATATTTTATATAAGTAGTCATTAATTTAATGACATTCTCTTTCATGTAAAATATTATATGAAGATGAAATAACAAAGGTCAGTGATGAGGATATATCACATTTATAAAAAAATAAAATTATGTGGACTTTAAAGGACAAAAGATAGCTCAATTATCCATAAAGATGCCAAATAATTGTGTAATTAATAATTAAGAAAGTAATGATGCTTTAAACAATGCAAACCAAGTTCTAATGGCGACAAAGTCAATAAAAATATAGCTTAGTTTGTTGAAGTGAATGCAAAAAGAAGGATTTCTTTTCAAAATTAAGGAATGCCGAGAGGAAGAAAGCATAAAATTAATATAGGAAAGGAATACCTAAAAATTATGTTTTACCTCCAATTCACTATTCAACACTAACTTCTTCATCGGGTACTTTTTCACCAAGTGTATAATCATTGTTGTGTCCTTGAGCCACATGAATCATGTCTCCTAGCTTCAAATTTTATCTTTAAAAAATTATGTGATTTATGCCAATGCTGACTAAAATGTGAAGAATGAACCAAAAAAATTTCACTATTATTTTTCTATCTTCCTTGATTCTCGCATAATTCTTTGGAATTGATGGCAACATTGGATCTCCATTTTTGTCGTGCAAGAACCTTGAGTTAGTGAAACCATATAAAGGATTTGTCTCCATCATGATCATATCCAACAATATTATTGAATTTTATTATTAAATTTAATGGAGCTCTTCACTTAAACATCCAATGAAATGAAAAAATGAACATCTTATTGATAATTTACAACCTGTAACATGAATCATAACCTGTTTTTGAGGTCATACAAGGAATTAAAATATTTCCATTATCCATCGACGAGTAACCCAGAATCCTCTCAAATTCATATGAACTGAAAGTCACATGTTTATCTTTGATAGAATTGTATGATCGGAACATTGCTAGCACTTGAAATGAAATGTTCTATGAGGAGAAATTGTCACGAATATTATTTTAGAAGTGCTCCGTCTGAATGATCATTCTACATTGATTTCTATGTTAATTTTTGAGTTGGATTTGAATGGTTTTTATTTTGAAAATAAGCTCAAAATAGTTTAGGATGAAAATGGATTTGAAGATGGATGTTACGAGGAATATTGACTTCAAAAAGACCTATCAGTGAAAAACTTCCCAAATTGATTGATTGGATTGGTCCGTGGTAAAATATAAACTCTAAAATATCATGATCCTTATGCCAATTGGGGTGACAACCAAAATGGAGGTGGCCATATTACTATCATAATTTAGTTAAATATATACAATTGTCTCTAAATACTTGTCTTACTATCTAAAATCATATATGCCTTAAACTCCAACATATATCATTATATCCTTATACCAATAAGGGTGATGTCACAAAAGAAGTGGCCATCTTACTAACATAGTGGTTGATTGGTTGCTTCAAAATCCAAAAAAAGAGCATGTATAATTGCCTCGAAATACATGTCTTACGACCAAAATCTCCAGTGCATCTTGGAATAACTTTTACAACTCTTGATTTTATCCAAATTTGACTTTATTTATCAAAAATAAAGGCACATATGTTATTTGTGTTGCTTTTTTAATGAAGATACCTCACATGTAACCCTATTGTAAGACTTATGTTAGGGAAGATTTGACATCACTTATTGAATGTAAAGGAAAATGTGCATATGATAATTGTTCTCTTAGTGACATTCTTGGAGTGCTATGTATTTCTGAGATATTTTTCAAACTTCTTAGTAATGGCATTTTGCAACTACATGGGTGCATTCTTCAAACCTTGTGATGACATTCTTCAACTTTATCTTCAATACATTCTTCAAATTGGTAGTGTCATTGATACTTCTTATTCTAAATATAAATGATTAATATTGAATTGGAATTTTTCGGTCACCTATTTTCACAATTTTCTATTATATGCGAACAATTTTCTATTTTTTATTTTCTATTACACATTAAAAACCTTCACCCATTTCAAATATCAGCATCGCATGAATACAAAAATTGGGGAGGATAATGAAGATTGGAAATGAGGACTAAAGCTACGAGGTTGTGGCTTAAAGACTTCTGTTGCTACACGATAGAAGAGTAGATGAATGTTTACTAAATTTCACCTATGTTTCTCCAAAAACACAAATTAAGCCATCATAAGTGAGTTATGTTAGACTATATTTATTTTTGCTATTATGTCCCAATTACAAAAAAGGGTTGACAACCAAACAAAATCAATACAATAAAAAATACCACCATGCATGTACCTATACATGGGAGAAAAGGTGATGCGGAAGAGCAACCATGATTCCAGCACCTTCGCCAAAATTCATCTTACAATCACAAGTGCTACTATGTGACATATGCAACAACATTCTCAAGATTCACAACCGGAGAGCTGATATTGAAAGGACTCTGAAATCAGATTTAAAAAATCTCAGTTTTGTGGTCCCATAGACTCTTCAGTCTCGTGGACGTCATTAAAATCTTTCATTTCATTTCATTTCCACTTGCATCTGTTCCATCAACTCGAGCTTAAATAACAATAATAACACCACCACAAATGTATCACTTTTAATGTTAGTTTCTATTTTCAGAATGAGATTGGAAGAGAGGTCAGAAACAAAGCCCGGACCGTAAGAGTCCTTATCAAGTGATAGACTGTACAATCCTAGAGGACCTCTCAGCAGCTCCAACAATGCCATCACCTGCACACTTAGCCTTGCCTACTTCCTTGCCCCTCCATCCGACTAAATTCCTCTTCCCCCTAACATTTGTTAGAAAAAGGAGACCCTTGTGTTGCACATTACTCGCACAAATTTGTTTCCCCTCTCCTGATAGTTTTTAACGAGCAAGAGAGAACAAGGATTCAGAGAAAACTTTGATACACAGTATGGATTGGAAAATGTGGACCAACCCTTTCCTTCAATTTTACCGTTTTCCATATCCTCCACAAATTTTTCAATCATGTTATCGATTACTTCCTCTGCTATTATTGAAGCGGCCTAAGAAACGACTCATTTTTTCAAATACTGTAAAACATCACAAAGTTAGATCTGTCTCCCCCAAAGCAATGAGGATGAGGTGTCACATACCCATAGCAATCCTCTGTCAGATGAGACGTTGACTATTTGACCTTCTGATTAGATCAACGGAAACAATGTTTCAATCATTTTTTCATCATGTAGTGGTTTATTTATATGCACTCCTCAAAAAAATCGTAGTTTTTTTAATGCGTTACCGAAATCCACATCGTTCTAAATAGAGAGACCAGAAAATCAACGATTTCACAATTCGCATATGAATTTTCTACAGAATTGCAGAAAGTTGAATTCAACTTCCCCATCTTCTAATTTTCTACATAAATATAGTGATCCCATTTTCTAATTAAGATCGCACAGAATGCAACTTCCCCATCTATAGTGACCCCAAATACATCAACGTTGTTAACCTGGAAACAAAACCCCATCATCAATGAACCTTACATAAAAATTACCTCATTAATTCTGCACCAATTTGTAAATTTACTCACCAGCATATCGAGGCTGCCATAATTATTCAGAAGTGCTTTTTCTGAATGACCAACATCCTGAAGAAATACAAGAGAAGAATAAATTCTCTTCCCCCTCAAATATGTTACAAAAGGATACTCTTGTGCTGCCACCAAGTTTTGTGTGAGAATTTGAATGGTTTTTATTTTGAAAATAAGATTAAAAATATTTTAGGATGACAATGAGAATGAAGATAGGAGTTACAAAGAAAATTGACTTTTGAAAGGTGTATCATCCAATAAAAATGAATGTCATGGTAAAATTATGCAAATACTTCTAATTGTTAAACATATTTGTTTTCACTAATGGAAAAATAATATAAAAATATAAGAATAAAAAAGAAAGGGAATTCATCCCTAGGAGGCTTGTAAAACACATGTGGTATAGGCTTATTCCTGCATTCTACTACTTTAAAAAGAGTGGATACTTCTAGTGATCATGTATATACCCTTAAACATGGCATATTATTGGGATCATTAAATCTCGTACAAAACTCTTGGTCACCTTGGCAACACCACTGTTACTTGGTCCACTTGTACAAGAAGGAATTATAAGATACGTGGCACATTGGATGGGATGCAACTCTAATATTTTTTATCAAAATTTCATACTAATATTTATAAAGTTGAATCTTCAACATTATTCAAAAATATATAAGACAATACATGTAAGAATCATTACATCTGACATATACATGCACTTTAGGAATTATTTGAATTAATTTTTTACTATCATATGTTATGGCTAGAGAGTGCATTTCTCTATTTACAATTTAAACTTCATAGTGAAAGATGAAAGTGAATAGTTTATGAAATCAATAGAAATGAGGTACTCAAAAACCTGTTGGCTTGTTTACTCCAAGGCATCGTTTCCTGTTATTCTCAATAAGGAATTTTCTTGTAATCATCACAATTTACTTCATTTACTAATATAGTTAGCCCCGCTTCCTGTATTCACATGTTTGAAGTGTTTATTTATTTTATAGAGCTGTAAAGTAGTGTGAGTTATCCGATATAGTGAGTGGGCCCTACTACCACTCATGTGTAAACTTGTCATTCTTTTTTGCAAGAGTAACAAGTGCATACAATCTGCATTCTAGTTATGGTTGTACGCCACAAAGATCTCGTTGATGAGGCACATGGCTCCACTTTCAATCAATCCCCTTGCATAAGGAAACTTTGTCTTTACAACAACACAATCATCATCATTAATTTTCTTCCTCATTAAAAAACTTGGACATGTGAGGGCCCTATGAAGGAAAAAAATAAACCTTGGTAGGGTTCTTGATACTTGAGATATGGAGTAAGGTTGCACACTATGGTAATGAGATAAATCATTCGTTCATGAGTTAGTAGTAAGGTATTCAGATAAAATTCATAACTGGGAACTTTAAATTGGGCTCCACCCACATCATCTGAAAAGTAATGGGGCTATGATAAGAAAGCATAAAATTGTGCTAGACTGTGATGGGATAATGTATTGCATTGTAAAGGGTGAGCATTTGTTGGCTAGAAACCATAATACAATCAATCCTTTTGAAAACCATGCCAAAATCGTCTTGTAAATTAGCCCAATTAAACCAATGTTGGAGAGTAAAATCTCATCATTGGAAATAAGGGTCTGACAAGCCCCAACAATTTTTAAAATAAAACCACGCTTCATGATCCCCAACACACCAATTCCTGGGAATCACTCCTTATTTTTCCTTGGGGTGCTTAATCATATTGAATTCACCACATACTAGTCAAAATACAAGAGGTAAGATGTCTTCTAACCAATGTCATAACTCTACTCTTTCAGTACTGATTAATTGAAAATGGACTAAGTAGCGCAAGGATAGTTAATCTAAGCTATGAACAACTATACTAAAGTAAATAAATGTAGTAAATAGGAAATGTAAATAATCTAAAACACTATGCAAAAGCAAATGCTAGCCCTAATGTTCAAAAGGGAAGAGGAAAGAACTCAACTGAATAACAGATGTCTGTCGGAGGGTGTTGCAGAGGTGACTGGGAAAATTAGGAGTAGGAACGATTGTAAAGGAGTCCCAAAAAGGATGGATCTGGAGTATCTAGCTAGACTGGAGTGCCTAGAAGAGGACTGGGATGCCTATGAGCGCTTTGGTATGAATTCTAGGTTCCCTGGTCTATGCAGAAGCTTAAAAACTTCGTTTTCCTACGCCGAATGTCACAAATACTATTAGCTGAATAAGAGACCTGCAAGACCCCAAAACAAGCATCAAACCCTAAAAAGAATAATGTAAATGAAGGAGTCAGGATGTCCTCAGTGACCATAATGGTGGACTTATTAACTGAGCATTACACGACATCTCAGACCTGATGTAGTTATATGTGCAAGTGTGTTTGAACATGCCCTAAGTTGCTCTTGTGCCAGTCACACTTTATGAAGTAGTGAGCAATAACTATGTGCAGAAAATGTAATAGAATGTGTGCAAAGAATAGAATAGAATCCCTCCCCCTATGAAGTATGATGCAGATGCCCTAGCCTTATGCCTTGATGAGGGAGCTATGTGGATGCAAGTGATCTCCAATGCAATATATGGGTGTAACTCTAGATGGAGTGATAATAGTAAGTGTATTAATGTGTAAGTTGGTGTAGCTATGGGATGAAGCTTAGAAAAAATAAGAAAGCTGCAAAGCTTGCCAAAATTCAACAATGAGCCGTCAGATTAGAGCTAAGAAATAAACTATCTCTTTACATGCATATATAAACTTGAAATAAACATTCAAACCCTAACATATCTAGATATCTCTCTACTCCGTGAAAGATATGAAAGATGAACCTATTGACGATCCTAGTAATCAGTTATGCTTGTTTGATCCTCAAGAAGCTTAAGAGAAGATTCTCCTCATTAATGGCTACAAGGCCAAATGGTTTTCTCTATTTACCCCATGCTTTGAGTGAAAGATGTAATAGTAAATCAAATAGCTCAAATAACAATGAAAAATACTAAAATCTAGAAATGGCATAAGCTAGTCTAAAAAATGGAGGAATGTTCTTAACAAAGGGGGAGGGGTATGGTTGTATTTATAGGTTTCCAATTCTAGGAGGAGGAAAGGGATGTTTTGGACTCATGTGGGACTATGTTCCAATAAGGCCAAACTCAAGTGAAACTCAAATTAGAAAGGTGAAATTTGAATTTGGAAAGCTAAGTCTCCTTTTAGAAAGTCAACAAAGGTTTAATTATCCTCAAATAGGCTAATTAATAGGATAATGACTTGTAGAATCCATTTAGAGGGGTGTTAGCATGGTTTATGGTTGCAAATGATCTCCAATGCAATATATGGGTGTAACTCTAGATGGAGTGATAGTAGTAAGTGTATTAATGTGTAAGTTAGTGTAGCTATGGGATGAAGCTTAGAACACTCAAGAAAGCTACGAATCTTGCCGAAATTCAACAATGAGCCATTAGTAGATATCTCTCTACTCCATGAAATCTATGAAAGATAAACCTATTGATGATCCTAGTAATTAGTTATGCTTGTTTGAATTACCCTATCTAACCTCTTATATTGCATTGGAGATCACTTGCATCCACATAGCTCCATCATCAAGGCACAAGGCTAGGGCATCTGTATCACACTTCATAAGGGGAGGGATTCTATTGTATACTATGCACACATTCTATTACATTTTCTACACGTAGTTATTGCTCGCTACTTCACAAAGTGTGACTGACACAAGAGCAACTTAGGGCATGTTCACACACACTTGCACATATAACTACATCAAGTCTGAGATGTAGTGCAACGCTCAATTAATAAGTCCACCATTGTGGTCGTTGAGGATAGTCTAACCCCTTCATTTGCATTATTCTTTTTTTAGGGTTTGAAAGATGAACCTATTGACGATCCCAGTAATCAATTATTCTTGTTTGATCCTCAAGAAGCTTGAGAGTAGATTCTCCCCATTAATGGCTACAAGGCCAAATGGTTATCTCTATTTACCCCATGCTTTGAGTGAAAGATGCAATAGTAAAGCAAATAGCTCAAATAATAATGAAAACTACTAAAATCTAGAAATGGCATAAGCTAGTCTAAAAATGGAGGAGTGTTCTTAACAAAAGGGGGAGGGGTATGGTTGTATTTATGTGCAGAAAATGCAATAGAATGTTTGCATGGAATAGAATAGAATCCCTTCCCCTATGAAGTGTTATGCAAATGCCCTAGCCTTGTGCCTTTATGGTGGAGCTATGTGGATGCAAGTGATCTCTAATGCAATATATGGGTGTAACTCTAGATGAAGTGATAGTAGTAAGTGTATTAATGTGTAAGTTGATGTAGCTATGTGATGAAGCTTAAAACACACAAGAAATCTACAAAGCTTGCCAAAATTCAACAATGAGCCATCATATTAGAGCTAAGAAAGAAACTATCTCTTTAAATGCATATATAAACTTGAAATAAACATTCAAACCCTAACATATCTAGATATTTCTCTACTCCATGAAAGCTATGAAAGATGGACCTATTGACAATCCTAGTAATCAGTTATGATTGTTTGATCCTCAAGAAGCTTGAGAATAGAGTCCCCCCATTAATGGCTATAAGGCCAAATGGTTGTCTCTATTTACCCTATGCTTTGAGTGAAAGATGTGATAGTAAAGAAAATAACTCAAATAACAATGAAAACTACTAAAATATAGAAATGACATAAGCTAGTCTTAAAATGGAGGAGTGTTATTAACAAAAGGGGGAGGGGTATGGTTGTATTTATAGGTTTCCAATTCTAGGAGGAGGAAAGGGATGTTTTGGACCCATGTGGGACTAAGTTCCAAAAAGGCCAAACTCAAGTGAAACTCAAATTAGAAAGGTGAAATTGAAATTTGGAAAGCGAAGTCTCCTGTTAGAAAGTCAACAAAGGTTTAATTATCCTCAAATAGGCTAATTAATAGGCTAATTAATAGGATCATTACTTGTAGAATCAATTTAGAGGGGTGTTAGCATGGTTTAGGGTTTTAGAAGAGGTTAGATAGGGTAATTCACTAGCGTAGTGTAGTCAATTAGCAAGTATTGGGATAGTTAGTGAAATTTTCATAATAAAGTTGCGTAGACCAAATTATAGGTGTCTACATATGCCCCTCTTTGAGGTGGCATAAGTAACGTCACTTCAAAGAAAGTAGCCAAGCAAATAGTTCATTTGTTATGGCTAAAATCATCGCGAATAGTTCATATATTATTAGAGCTTTGCTGATTTTTACTGCGAGTGATTTATGAGCTACGAGAGAGATGAAACGAATCTAGAGGCATACAAGGTGGGCTAACACAATTCGGGAGTACGCACAGGAGGATGACGATGGGCCGTTTGTGAGTACTCGATCCTTCATCATCAATTTTTTCATTTATTAGGGTATTAGGGGATTTGAAATCATGTGCGCGTGCCCTAGGGGCATGTAGATGTTCACGGGGGTGCGCACACATGAAACTTATGTGTACGCATACGTGTATATGTAAAAATATGTATGTGCACGTGCGGGTGTCCAAAATGGCGCGCATGCATCCTAGGCGCGCACACACTAGCAAATGCATGCACATGCCCAAAAGGGCGTGCATCCGATGAAGAGAGGAATTTTTATACTTAGAAGAATGTTAGTTTCATGACTATGATAATGTAGATGAATTTTGACTTAGTTTTCTAGAAAACAAGTAGAAGATAGAAGAAAAATTAATTCTAACATGTGTTGTGTTATTTTGTAGAGACGATTGTCATCACTACAGGTGAGGGAGCGACATAGCCATCTAGTGGCCATAGAGGTGAGCTTCCATTGACATCATAGACATATGATGGACATATTGTTGGAGGTGCAATGGGTACCCCATGTAGCTAGGATATCACTAATCACTATGGGTCATGGGATACTTACAACTTTGGTAGAGAGATGACACAATGAGAGATATTACTTTTAGCTTCCCACAGGAGAGATGACAATTACCTTAGAGGATGTCTGGCGGATCTTGTGTGTGTCTATCAAAGGACAGCTGATCGAGTATACCAGTGCCGATGCTGAGATTTTAGATTGCTTATTGAGGTATTTGGACTTGATATGCCTCGTCGAGGTATGACAATTTATTTATACCGATGCATCACAGATCGGAGCTTTCATTGCATGCCAGTATATTTGATGGCTCTTTTCAATGGATTTTTACTCACTAAAAAGACATGTTACTCATTTCCACTTTACCCGATTGGTGTGATACGGGGTTTATTCCGAGGCGAGAGATATTGTTGGGGCCAATGCATATTGGCACATTTATACTGGGACCTACATCTTATCACATACCACGGTCATAAGAATGTGTGTCCTCCCATGTTACTGCAAATATGGGCATGGGACCACATAGCTATTAGTCGCCCTACAGGTGTTCTTCGAGTTTGGGATGCGGAGGAGCCTTCAATCATGGGATGGGTCTCCTTTAGAGATGATATCCATGGGCACATGGGCAATACTTATCATTATCGCAGGCAGTTTGATGACCTTGTGCAACATGTGATAGTTTGGAGGCCCTACTGAAATTATCAGTGGGACGAAGATGTAAACGAGATTAGCATAGCCATGGTTGAGAATTTTTTTATTAGTAGTCAAGGCTATATTATATAGTTCTACAGGGTATACTGATGCCAAAAATAATTTGGCATTATAAAAGATGTACGAGGACTTGACATGTGGCATGCACGTAGGGCTGCTGAGATATTTGACATGGGCCACCTATTCAGCCAGATCGAGCTCAAGCCAGTTTTTATAGGATGGTGCCATAGGTATGGGTCCCTTTGAGATAAATCATATACCCCGTAGTTACAGCTGAGTATGCCCCATGGTTTATTACAGTGTTACCATGCCGCCTTACCATTCCACAGGATAATGCCCCATGGTTTATTACAGTGTTACCATGCCGCCTTACCATTCCACAGGATACCTGGGATGCCGCAGTTAGGTCACATGCTGAAGAGTACAATGATGATGAGGATGATGATGATGATGATGATGATGACAATGACAACGATGATAATGATGATGAAAACGACGATGACGACGACGACGATGATGACGACGATGATTTGAATGGACAGGGCCATGATGGCAGTGGTGGACAAGGTCCTCCACCCTTACAGTGGTAGGCACAGAGGTAGGTGCCCATTGTTAGATAGATATAGATGCCCCAAGTGGGCATACCAGTTGGTGTACATGCTCCATTACAATAGTTTCTAGCGCCGAGAGCAGCACCACAGGAATGTCTTCCAGGAGAAGTACCACAGCAGGGGCCAATTCCTAGTCCTCTGAGAGGTGGAGGGGGTGGAGATGATTGAGGAGGTGGAGATGGAGGGTAGGTAGTTGCGTTACATCAATTGTTACAGTAGGTTGTAGCCATTCAACTCTAGGTGACGACCAAGATGGATCAGGCCAGGGCACAACTATAGGTTCTCACCTCTGAGAGAGATCAAGCCAGAGCACATGCTAGTCAAGGAGGTGGTGGAGATGGTGCTACCTGGTTTCAGCAGATGGCTACTCAAATGGCCCAAGTTATGAGCTTATGGCAGCAATCTACATCCTAGATTCAACAGGTGACCACTTAGAGGGACCAGGTCTAAGTACAGGTGTTGACTATCACTATAGAGAGAGATCGATTGATTACAGAGTGTACATAGGATATTGATGATGTGGTCAGGGTTATAAGAGAGCGTGATGCTCTAGTTCGAGCCTCTTTAGTAGCTGGGATGGTGGATATGATATCGGATATCATGAGAGCTAGTGGTGAGAATTCCTTGACTTAAATAAACTAGCCTTAAGAAAAACAAGTATTACTCATAAACTATGAGAGTACTTGCAAACAATGAATCCTCCCGAGGCACTGGAAACTGGTTTTCACCTAAGGACTTGTCCAAATGTGCCACCATTGCGTGGTTTTCACACTTGGACGACTTGTTTTCTTTTTACGTTTTTCTTGATTTTTATATTTTTTTCTTGTTTTTTCTTTCTTTTCCAAGGAACTTCATATTCAAGCATAGAATCTCTTGATATGCATTACATTCATTGGTTCCTTTAATTCTTTACCATCTGAGTGAGCCAGTTCGTAAGCCCCTGATCCATATTTTTCTGTGACTACATAAGGTCCTAACAAGTTAGCCTCAAATTTGTACTTATTTTCTGTCTTTAACAATTTTTCTCTGGTTCTCTTTCAAAATGAGATCACCTACCTCAAATTGATGAGGTATGCGTTGTTTGTTTTACCCTTGTGAAACCCAGTTCTAATAAAATTTTAAATGATTAAGGGCTCTCATTCTTTTTTTGTCCAATAACTCCAATTCTGTTAGGTGAGAAACTTTGTAGTCTTTGTCCTTGTCTAGATAATCTCATAGAGATATTCTCAGGGAGGGAAGCTCAATTTCTAGGAATATAATGGCCTCAGTACCATAGACTAGTGAATATGGAGTAGCACCAGTAGGGGTGTGAATGAAAGTTTGATAGGCCCAGAGGGCGGGATGAATTTGGAGGTGCCAATTACAACCTATTTTTCTAACCATTTTCTCCATGATTCGAATAAGGGTTTTATTTTTGGCCTCTGCTTGTCCATTACCTTGAGGGTAATAGGGAGTAGACCATTTGAGCTAGATTTGGAAGCGTTGACATAATGCTTTAACCATATTGTTCTTGAAGGAATTTCCATTGTCTGCGATAATGGCAAAGGGGATGTCGTAATGGAAAATGAGATTATTCATGATAAACTTTGAAATCTACGCACTAGTGACATAAGTTAGAGGTACAACCTTCACCCATTTGAAGTACTTGGTGGTGGTAGTTATATGGGTGTGGCCATCTAAGGAAGTTAGAGTGAGCTTCCCTACGAGATAAATTCCCCATTTGGAAAATGACCAAGGTATTGTGATGGGTTGTAAAGCTTGTGCCGGTGCATGTATCAAGTTACCGTATTTTTGGCAAAGTTCACACTTATTGATATGGTTGCAACAGTTTGTTTCCATAGTGGGCCGATAGTAACCTGCTCTCAATAAAATTTTTGCAAAGGTAGTTCCACTTGTGTTTGATCCACACACACCTCTATGCACTTCTTTAAGCGCTTGGATTGACTCAGTCGAATCTAGGCAATGAAGTAGATTCCTGTCATAGCCACGATGATAGAGGGTGCTTCCTAGGAGGGTGTATCAAGCTATATAGTGAATAAGGTTCTTTTTCTCGGTATGGGTGATATTAGGGGGAAAGGTGTCATCCTGTAAATAGTTATAAATGGGGTTGTATCAGGGGGAGAAAGGACCAAAAAAATCACATGCCAAACATGATTCTGGCATGTCATACGTGGGCATTTATAGATGTTCAACAAAGAATGACATCTTGTTTTCCTATGGTGGTATGTGAAGGAGAGATCCAATTGTAACCATCACATCTATTGATTTATTGTGAGATATTGGTCTTTGTTCAAAAGTGATTTGAATAAAATATTCTTTCAGAGTTTCAACCGACTTCTTATAAGGGATGAGCTTCTCATCTTTGACCTTGTATTCATCATTGACCTATCTGATAATCAGTTGAGAATCGCCAATGACTAGCAAATGTTTGATATTCCATCGGATGGATAACTTCAACCCAATGGTGAGCACCTCCTATTCCGTGATGTTATTTTTGCAGGGGAATCCTAGACGGAAGGCCTATGGGATTATCTCTTTAGTAGGGGTGATGAGTATCAGTCTTGCTCCTGAACCATGATAGGTGATTGATCCATAAAAGTGGACTTTTCATACAATAGATTCTTCTATGTACATCATGGATGCATCTGAAAAATCCAAACACAATGGTTCCATTCCTGGTAAGGGAGCTTTACCCAGTTGATCTGCAAGCACCTGTCCCACAAGGGATTTCTGATTTACAAACTCAATGTCAAAATCACTAAGGAGGATGATCCAATTAGCCATCCATCATGTCAAGTAAGGTTTAGATAATAGGTATTTTAAAGGATCAACCTTGGATATTAGCTTGGTTTTATTGTTGAGATAGTGGCGTAATTTCTAAAAGGTGAATACTATGGCTAGGCAAGATTTCTTGATCTGAGGGTAATTTAACTCATAAGCAATGAGGGTACAACTTAAGTAATAAACCACTCATTATTTATGGCTTAGGCCATATTGGCAAAGTAGTGCACCAATAAAAAATTGAGTAGCTACAATATATAACAACAAGGGTTCACCTGGGGTAGGCAACATCATAATAGGTAGTCTTGCTAGATGTTGCTTGAGTAATGCAAAGGAATTTTGGAAATCTATTCCCCATGTAAATGTAACATCTTTCTTTAATAGATGCGTAAAAGTATGACACTTATCCACAAGTTGTGTTATAAATCAGTGGATTTCATGAATTTTACCTTATTGAATTCTTAATTGCTTAAGGTTTGTGGGGGGAGGAATCTCATTTATAGCCACAAACTTGGCGGGATCTACCTCTATTCCTCTTTGTGAGACAATGAAACCCATTAATTTTCCTTATTGTACGCTAAAGATGTAATTCTTGGGATTCAACCAAACTTTATAATCTCAGAGACGTTGAAATGTATGCCTCAGTACTTTAGGATGTTCTTCTCTAGTTTTTGATTTTACTAATATATCATCCACGTAATCTTCCATGATATCATTCATCATATCATGGAAAATTGCAGTCATGGCTCGCTGATATGTTGCCCCAACATTCTTGAGGCCGAAAGGAATGACCTGATAGAAAAATTTCCCCCAAGGGACAATGAAAGCAGTCTTGTGTTGATCTTCCTCCGTGATCTTGATTTAGTTATAACCTAAGAAACCATCCATTAAAGATAGCATCTCATAACCAATAGTCAAATCGACAATCATGTCAACATTAGGCAAGGGGACGTCATCCTTAGGACATGTTTTATTGATGTCTCAAAATTTGGTGCATATTCTAATACCAACTGGTTTCTTTAGAATTGGGACTACATTAGATATCCATTCTGAATAGTCAATAGGTTTGATGAAACCTGCTGCTAAAATTTTTTTTAGTATCTCTTTGACAAGTAATGCAATTTGTGGATGCATCTTTCTTAGTTTTTGTTTGATAGGTTTGGCATTTGGGTGTAAAACAAGGTTGTGTACAACCGACGCTAGGTCCAAACCTATAATATCCACATATGACCATGAAAATATATCCGTATACTCTCATAATAGGGCTACAAGGGTTTTTTGTTATTGTACTGAGAGTGAAGCTTCCAACTTTATCATTTTAGGCTCTTCTTATGTCCTAATGTTGACACCAATTGTCTCTTCAAACAACATTTTCGATGCATCCTCTATGTGTGTAAGATCAGGAGGAAGATTTAGATCCACTTCTATAGGTGGCTCAGAGAGATATCATCTTCGAGTGGGTCAACTATTTTTTCCATTGATTTTCCAATTGTTTTTCCACAAGTTCCTCAAAGTGGTTTTCACTATGTGTTTTGGTATTTTTATTTTACCAAGGCTTCTTAGTAGTATTATTTCCCTCAAGTTTGCTGATATTCACTTGACCACACATCTCTACCTCTTCCCCAAAATATTCACATGCATCTAGATCAATGGAGAAGCCCTTTTTGTTTTCACCTATTGGAATGCTATCTGTTATTCCCATGAACTCTTCAATTTCCTCATCATTTTCAAAAATATCGATCGACACGTGAATTTGTTGATCTTAATAAATTAGGTCAGGATATATCAGGGTAGCTTGGGAATTGGCTTGGGATTTGTTTTAGAAAGGGTAAGGGTGGTAGAATATGAAAATAAATTAGCAGAGGAAAAATCCTTGTACAGGATACAATTGGAATTTGCGTCGTTGTCAGAAATAGATAAGTCATCCTCACATTCAGAGGAAGTTTAAGTTATTTATGCAAGAAGAGCTCTATGAGGTTGAATTCCAAGGCCATTCTTATTATACTTCCATGGGGGAATTTGGATAGGTTATAATCTACCTTATGAATCTAGGCCGCATCTAGCTCCTTGATACCCCAAGACTTGCATCATGTGGTGTGATTTGATAAAATGGGGAGCTTGGTGGCATGAAGCCATAGTTCCTTTGGGTACCCAACTAGTAAGCGTATCTACTATCTTCTTGTCCAACAAGATAGCACTAGGTGTAAACCTTTCAAAGGGCTCAGGAAAATAAGCCATAGTGCTCCTAAAACTAGAAATATGGTATGCCACATGTCTTAGGTGACACTGAAAGATCAAATATCAATAGGGCTTGTTCAAGATTGAATTTATCCTTTGGACCATATTTCCCAAACGTTACTTCCCATGAAGTAAAGTGATTATCAACATAGGAAAATTATGATTGCATGGCATCAATGAATCCAGATCTACATGATCCTTCATAGCCTTCATTTGTAATGGAACCACAATATCTACAAAATGATATGCATACGATGCACGTGAGAAACTATAAAATGCTCTACAATGTGTAAATGGTTTAGCATCACCTAGAATGGTGATCGTATGTCCTTCATGAGGAAATTTGATACAATGATGATAAATCAAAGGAATGGCCTTCATGGAATGAATCCATGGGTGTCCTAAGAGCATGTTATATGAGAGGTCCAAATCAAGAACCTGAAACTTTGTATCATGATATGTATGCCCTATCTCTATGGATATAATTATGGTACCATTTGTCTCATGTTCTTCATTATCATATACTGTGATGGTGATGGTATTAGGATTAAAGTATACTTTTGTGTGTCCCAGTTGCCTGAAAATATTCAAAGTGTAGATATTTAAACCGGATCCACCATCTACAAGCACTCTTTTTACTTTGTGATGAGTAAAAAATACTTCTAAATATAAGGGCATATTATGACTAGGCTTGTTATGCAGTATCTCATTCTAGTCAAAGGAAATAGATGCACTAGAAACAAGGTTTACGACCATTGCTTGGATATTTATGGGATCTACGTCTATGGATAATCCAGATCCCTGAAGGGTTTTATATAATATGTCTTTATGACTATTTTATATTTTTAGAAGATCTAAGATT
The DNA here is from genome assembly GCA_019776745.2 of Taxus chinensis. Lineage (NCBI taxonomy): Eukaryota > Viridiplantae > Streptophyta > Pinopsida > Cupressales > Taxaceae > Taxus > Taxus chinensis. The sequence continues at coordinate 1,240,342 of CM034150.1, read as the reverse complement.
GAAATCTTAGCATTGGTCTTCTCTAATTGGTCTAACAAGTCATACTGAGTTTTCTTGAGGGATATATTGAGTAGGTTTTGAAATCTTAAGCACGTGCGTCGCATGTTCCTACGGTGAAACTATCACCTACAATCCTAATGGTGTTCACTTGTTCATCAGATGATTGAATACAACCTATAAGGAAATCGAAAGGATTATCTGTAGAGGTATATACATAATTTACAGCCTTATAATTATTAGATGACTCTCCTTGATTTGGCTTCTTGTTCCCCTGGTTTCTTATGGTTAGGGAAAGGTTGTTTAAATAATCCCCATTTTTTCATTAGGACCTTCCCCAGATTCAGGTGAATCCACCTCAATCTTACCTTCTTTAATAAGGTCCTATATATAGTGTCGTAACCTCATACACCTGTCAGTCTTGTGTCCTTTGACATGATGAAAGTCACAGTACTCATGCTCTTTATACCATCCTAGTTTAGGTGCATCTTCAGGGAAGGGTACTATGGTTGGAGGATAGGTGACCATGTTCACAGTATCTAACTGTTTTAAAATTGCAGACAATGGTTTAGTTAGCGGTGTGAATGTTCCGTTTTGGGGCCCTGTATTTGTCTTGATGAGGTCCTTGCGTGAGTTTTCAGAAGAGGACCACTTTGGACAACCTAGACTCTTTTGGAGTCAGTGATGTCCATCTCCTATGACATTCTTGTTTTGTTTAAATAATTTAGGCTTCTCTATAGGTTTTGATTCAATATGTTTATCCTTGGAGAAGGTTTTAATAGTCCCCTTCATGATTAGAGCCTTTTCAATGTTACTTCCCTTCTCTATAACTTCTTTAAAGTTAGAGACATAGTGCATTTGTAAATAAAAGGCTATGTATGTGTTTAAATTAGGTACAAAGATGCTAACCATCTACGTTTCAGGGACATTGTAAGGAAAATGGCTAGCCAAATCGTGTCACCATTGTAGGAAAGCGATGAAGGACTCATTAGGTCTCTGACTTTGTAGTACATAATTCTAGCATGGTTATATCACTCTCCATGTTGAAGAATAAGTGTTGAACAAACTTTTCAGCTAATGCGGGCCATGTAGTGATTGTTCCCTTGGGTATGTGTATGAACAATTCTAGTGCTTGTCCTACCAAACTGTGAGGAAATAAATGAATAAGGTAGTTGTTGCTAAATGTAACTTCCTGGAAAGCCATGTAGAAGTATTTTATATGATCGCAAGGATCACCCTTACCTTTATATTTATTAAACTTAGGTGTATCAAAGTGTTTGGGGAATAACACTTGTAACATGTCTCTATCGAAAGGGTAGGGACATAGCTCCTCGTATTGATATTTCTTGCTATGGCCCACATTATTTTCCTGTAGCATTGTGAGCACGTTTTTAATTGATTTTAACTATTTTGTAATGAGCTAGCATTTCGTTGGATATGGTGGTTAATTCAGAATAATCTTTAATGCTTCATTGTTGTGAGGGTTAGTGTGTAGTTCACTAGACTTAGATTTATGTTTCTCCTTTTGTGGACCTTTTTTTACATCTTTAGATGCATGTAAGCCTGTTAACCTTTGGCTAAGTTTAAGTATTTGTCTTTGGATGACTTCTTCTTCGGTTTGGTGGTCATCTTCTGTGTCATATTGAGGAGGTACCTCCTTTTTTGTGTTTGATTTTGACCCTATGTGAGGCTCTAAAAGGTACTCTTTGAGCACCATCATTTTGTTTTCGGTGCTTCATTCTTAAAGTTGTTATTTTCATGACCAAAAGTGGAAGCATATCCCACATCAAAGGGATTAGTGTGAATCATACTATGCATGTCGATAAGAGGAGGTCTTTTTGACTCTTCCTCATTCATGTTAATCATTTTAATAGACATGCCATGGTCTTGAGGTAGTTTGGATCCTAATTATAGGACGCATGTAAGTATTTGGTCTCTAGTTAGGTATAAGAGATTGTAAAATCATGCCAGATCAAGGTTATTCTCACCTTGTGATGAATCAATGTCATTTCAGCTTGGATCAACCCAAGCTTCAGTGTCTTTTACTTTGAGGGTTTAGGTTAGTACCAGTAAAGGGATTGTTCCATAGAGCATTGTTAACACCGAAGGGGTTCATATCTGCTTCACGTTCCATTCTTCTAGCCGCCATCCTTGTGATAGGTGGCATGGGTAATTTTTCTACATGAGGTTTATCTAGATTTGACTAAGTTATAATCAACCTAAGTGTAATGTAATTTATCTCGCCTAGATGTCTCAAGGTGGTTTAACCTCTATCTCTAAAGAATGATATGTCAAAAGAACCAAGGATCAAATGATCTTTCCTAGGTACATGAATATGCAATCTCAATCATTCAAGGAACAAATCATGAAAGTATAGGTAATCCTATCAATCGATCAAAGTGTTTACACCTTTTATTTTCAAAGATAGTTTTGATGCTAGATAGCCAACTATATGTCAATATTTATGTAAAATCCAAAAATGAATAAGGCGTAAGTATTAACAAAGCATAAGTGTGAATCCCAATCAAAGGATACTATGACAATTTTAGCAACCAACAAGGTCAAAAAACATTCAAAGGGCAAGGATTACAAATACAAGCCACGTAACCACATCAATTGGACACGTTGATCAAGCTTTCCAGAGAAGTGAGATATTACTGCTGAAAGTGGTATCAAAATGACACAAACAAAGTAAGTGACACTCTTTAATATTTTGGACAATGTTTGAAGTCAAACTAAGTCAAAGTATACTAAGGAAGTGCTAAAATGTGGGCAACGTATTGCCACAATGTGGACACTTAGATCACGTTTATGAGAAACATGACGTAAGTATCTTAATTGTGTCGAGACAATGCGAACAAGGTAACACGTCTAAGGGGATAAAATGATGAACCAATCCTAACTATGATGATGATCTTGAAATCAATATCAAGTGGCTATCAAGATATAAAAACATACCCACACAATTTAGACGTTTAACAACTCAGCCACAAACATGGATGAGCGTAAATGGACAAAAAAGTGGTGAACACAATCCATTGATAACACTCATGAAACATGCCTTCTTTTGTCCCAAATGGGCAACAAGAATGTAATGGAAAAGACCAAGTGATGGTGAAACAAGCTAGTATAACTTTGGTAGAGTTTCACCTTGCCTTAGGGAAAGTGAAGAACTAAGAAAAAGTGATATGTTGTGAGCTTCATGATGAATATCACTAGACCCTAACTTTGAGGGACTCTCCCCTTGTTCATCAAACAAGGTTTTGACTCCAAAGAAGTTAGTGTTTCATGATGGCTCTTGACTCGATGATTTGGACTAGCATAAGTTGGCCTCTTGAAGAAATGGCTTTCCTATTAGATCTCTTAACTAGGTGCTATAAACACACAATGCGAGTGTGATTTTCCAAGGAGTTACCCTTAGAGTATCTCATATTTACTTTACCCCTTCGAATACAATGAGTGTAAACGCGTTCTCTTGTATTGTCATTGGGGTCGCAATATACTGTATGTTTTATCTCTAACTCACAAAATGGTTTCTAGTCAAGTGGGTAAAGCACTGCTTCCCGTTTCATCCACGAGGTTACTCAGTGGTGGACTACTTTAGGGTTCCTAGAACCACCCTAATTTTTGTAGTTTAAGGTGTTATGCCAAAGGGATTACGTTCTAGTTGAGTGGATAGGGATACCCTTTTCCAAACCTACATATACAATGTGTTGAATGTGGTGTGTTTTTTATCTTTTTAAGACTTAGTGTGGTTTTTGTCACACACCATTTGACAACCTACATCAAACACGTTAGTATTGTTTTGATCCCAATTCTTTCACAAGCAGATTTTGGTCCTACACACAATGATTAGTAATTTTCCAAGTGCTAAAAACATCATATAAAGGAGATAAAATGTTGTTTCTGATTTCCAAGATCATCCTAAGACGCAAGGAAAGAGCATACACAACACAAAACCTCACTAAACTTGTAAAAAAATGGAAAATACTTAATCAAATTGCAAGAAGTAAAATTCTTTTTAGCCAACTTTGAAGTTCTTTCCCATTTAGAAACTTAATTGAAGTGTTTGGAAAGCATAAGAAAGAAAAACAAATGCAAACACCTCAAATCAAGTTAGTATAAAACAAATAATCAACAAGAACTTACGAACCACTGTTAAAAACCTGTAAGAATGTCATAAAAACCTAGAATATCAAATCCTGCAACCTGTAAAAAATTAAATTCTGACAGGGAATGCCTACGTGCCCTTCTTGGTGTGTGCACAACTCTTTATGGTTTTGGTATGACAAAGATGCTGCATCCAGAATGATGTGTGTGTTTTCAGTATGTGTGCGCCACAGAAGATGTGTGCACGTGTGGAAATGACAGAGGGTATTTATTCTTACACGTTTAGATTGATGTGTGCATGTGCCTATCAATGTGTGCATGCCACAAATGATGTGTGCACGTCCCGGGTAAAATTCCAAATGACACAGAGAGTGGATTTATTCCTGTGCATCTAGAATGATGTGTGCACAAACTTTTTAATGTGTGCATGCGGGTTTGAACAAGTGTGAAGCTCTGGTTCATTTGGCAGGGTCAAGAACATTATTTGCATGTACGTGATGCAAGTGTAATGTGTACGTGCCCTTTTCAACGTGTGCACAGGATTTCCAACAAGTGCACATCATTTTTCACGTGTGCATCTCCCTCTCTAATGCCTGCGTGTGGCCCTGAAAAACCACCAAACAAGAGAAGAACCAAAAATCTAAAAATACCAACAGGTCCTAATTTAGTCCTTTAAATGATTTGCTAATATAAACCCATTAAATTCATAAGCCAAAGGGACATTTAACACATATAAATTTACCAAATGCTTTGAAAAAACAATTTTTCCCTTAAAAAAGCATGAAAATGGTTAGAAAAGTCGTGTAAATGACAAAATTTAAACAACTTCTAATGGACTGTGGGGTTGGTCCCATTAGGCGTGCCATATGTATTCATGTGTAAGTTGGTGTAGCTATGGGATGAAGCTTAGAACACTCAAGAAAGCTTCAAAGCTTTCCAAACTTCAACAATGAACCATTAGATTAGAGCTAAGCAATAAACTGTCTCTTTGCATGCATATATACACTTGAAATAAACATTCAAACCCTAGCATATCTAGATATCTCTCTACTCCATGAAAGTTATGAAAGATGAACCTATTGAAGATCCTAGCAATAAGTTATGCTTGTTTGATCCTCAAGAAGCTTGAGAGTAGAGTCTCCCCATTAATGGCTACAAGGCCAAATGGTTCTCTCTATTTACCCAATGCTTTGAGTGAAAGATGCAATAGTAAAGCAAATAGCTCAAATAACAATGAAAACTACTAAAATCTAGAAATGGCATAAGCTAGTCTAAAAATGGAGGAGTGTTCTTAAAAAAAGGGGGAGGGGTATGCTTGTATTTATAGGTTTCCAATTCTAGGAGGAGGAAAGGGATGTTTTGGACTCATGTGGGACTAAGTTCCAAAAAGGCCAAATTCAAGTGAAACTCAAATTAGAAAGGTGAAAATGACATTTGGAAAGCCAAGTCTCCTTTTAAAAGTCAACAAAGGTTTAATTATCCTCAAATAGGATAATTAATATGATAATGACTTGTAGAAGCCATTTAGAAGGGTATTAGCATGATTTAGGGTTTTAGAAGAGGTTAGATAGGGTAATTCACTAGCGTAGTGTAGTAAATTAGCTAGTATTGTGATAGCTAGTGTAATTTTAATAATAAAGTTGTGTAGATGAAATTATAGGTGTCTACAGTAAGTGATGCTATGTCCATCATTATGGTCTCATAACTTTATATTTATACGGATCTCTTGCTCTAATTTCATAATTAACCCTAAAAAGGTCGACCACAAGAAAGATAAAGATTCCAAATGACTAGAAAGAGCTCATAAAGTGGTGGGAAAGTTTAAGAAGGATCGTGGCACCCCAAGTGGGACCAAGGCACCCATGGATGCCCTAGTACTGGCCCATGCGCATCGGTCGAGGCTAAAATAGGGGGAAATGACCGAAACAGACTAAGCATTTGGATGAAAATAGGCGGTAATGATGAAATAAAATAAAATAAGATGGTCAAAAGACAAGGGTTAACCAGTACTTTCTTCACTCAAGAACCTTCTAAATAGTAGTATGAGACCAAGATAAATAAATTTCTAAAGTGCATGATTTTGTGACTACAAGTACCATCATTGGAAGCGTAAATGTTAAACAAACAAAAAATGAAACCATTAATTTACGGTGTAACCCAAACCAACTAATTTGAAGGATCCACACTATGGAAAAAATTAAGTGAGTAAATCTATGGTGGAATTACTGGTACCACCACTCCCTTCATTATGCATAGTATGAAAATGTGTGAAACTTACAAGAATTTAACTTAAAGTGGTTTGGAGAAGGAAACCTGTAATCTTAATTACTTGTGAATATACCACATCAATATTTCCAATCATTTAAAAAATAGAACGCACAAGGTTTTTTCATGAGGACTCTATGAGACCTCTCATATTCCATGAGATGAATTTCATGAATAAAATTCATCCATTTTAAGTTCCACTAGCCATTCTATAATTCTGACTCAAGTTCAAGAAAAACAAAGTTATTAGATAAATGAGGAAACTCGTGTGATTCAAAGTCATCAATGAGAATGAAACAATGTTTAGCCCCATTAACATTCATCGACAACCTGTAACCATCACAAGGTAGACTATGTGAGTATCGTGGGGGTTGAGTCACTAATATATGTTACTAAGAGTTAAAAATTTGGATATGCTTGGTTAGATATTGAACTTGGGGAACTGGAGTGGACACACTTGATTTTTTTTATAAATAAAGACGAGAAACATGTTGAATAGAATGCTCTGGGATGACAGATGCAATGATTTTGTTTCCAATGGAAGCCTTTATGTTAACCAGAGAATTCCGTCCATCACTTAGAGGGGCGACTTCTAACTTATCTTGTTGTGGCGGTGATCCCAAAATTGACCAAAAAATTTTACCTCGGTCACGGACCCCTATAGGCTTATTAAATTTTATGCCGAACAATCCAAGTAAATGCAAGTGTAGAAAAATGCTACACATAGATTGATTACGGAGTTTGACAACCACCTACGTCTCTGGGTTCTTTCGAACCATTCCACTAGTAAAATTTTGTAAGTACAAGATAGATCTTACAATAAAATTCTAATGGTATCTTACTTGTGTATAAAGTACTCCAGAATTTTGAAGAACACCGATGATCAATCGGTCAGTCCTCCACCTTCCTGCTGCCCAAGAATCCTAAGGAATTTGATCGACATTCGCAAAACGCCCTATGACACTCCTATCCAAAACTCAAGGCTTCACAAGTGAAAATGTGGCTCAATGGTATATCGTTTTAGCACAGACGTGGGATATCCCACATTTCCTGTGTAGATGGCGAGAAGGGAATTGAAATAGGGGTCGGTCACCCATGTCAAACCTATCCTCCTTTTGTTTGGCCACATACATGGCGAGCTCTACAGATCCAAGCCCAAGTTGTGGGCCGAGGTGGGTGCATTGGTTTCGTTGCCGAGTTGGTTGGATTTAGCGGGTCGGTTTGATGGCCATGCATTGTAGAGTTGAGATGTGTTGAGTTGAATGGTTTGTTGGATCGTCCAAGTAATATGGAACCATCGTGTAATTAAACTTGCTGCGTTGGCTTAAATAAAACACCGAGATAATAGTTCGACTCATCAATAATAGATAAACTCGACCATTGAAAAATATAGGCCTCACTAGGGATTTGACCACCCCACCAAGCTAGAAATATAGCTCGTCGAGCTCAAATTAATCTTGTAATGTAAATTTGAAAGGTATAATCCACTTGTTGCTTCTCTATATTAATATTGAGCAAATTCGACTCGTGGTGGCAAGCCACATGGTGGCTTGAGGCCCCACCACGTCGGCGATCAATAACATAGTCCTCACAGCTGCAGGGTCCCCTTCCGTTACAAAATTTGAGCCTCTTTTTCTCACGACTAACTTCTTGCTCGTTGAATATCGGAGGTGAAAACACAACCCTTTTTACCCAGTTCCACGTAATTGCCAATTGACTCCCATTGACCGCTAGGTTGACTGAACTTTGAACAGCTACACTGGGAGCATACATTCTCTGATCCACGCATTCCAATATGTATTGGAAATCTATTGGAAGGATCTTCTATACTAATTAGATTGCAAACAATTATGAGAAGATATAAAGATCCAAAATTTCCTCCGGATTAGGTGGTCCCTCAGATGGCCTAGAATGGCTCAGAAGGGGGAAATCACATATGTGGCGGTCAGAGGATTGACATCTAAAATAAGTGTGTGGCAACTTAAAGTAGGTAACCTTTTGGGAAAAATGAGTAGAGCCCACTTGGATGTCAATATATTCCTTAAGGTCCTTTTTGAGGTCAACCTTAACACAAGTCCTCTTGTTCAAGCGAGAACTATAGAAGCCATCAGTTTTTTGGAAAATAAATCGACAAAAAATTTGACAATTTCTGGTATAAGCAACCAAAGATGAACCGAAAGGCTTGATAAATCAACCCAAACAAGGGTTTTGAGGGAGACTTGGTTCAAGATCTTAAATTTAGGGGGCCAAGTATAAATAATGAGGAGTTTTCTTTGTAATAAGTAGTAATTCAATTTAAGAAGTAACACTTGGACATGTGAGGGATTTGTGAAGGAAAACGAAATCAACCTTAGTAGGGTTCTTGATACTTGAGAAAAAGATGTCGTTAGAATCCCAATGGTGCTTTACTTAGGTCTGAAAGAAGCTTTCACAGGTGATACAACAAAAAAAAGAAATAAGACAATTATTCTGGTATCAGTTGATAATTGGCTCAACAACATCATAGTTTAACACAATATCAAGAGTAGAATCATATTCATTACCTCATCGTAGACCTTGAGAAAAAAATTACTCATGCATTTGGGATCCATCCTCATCACCTTCTGCAGCAAAAATTACAACTAGTTGGCTAAGAGTTATATAAATAGCAATCATACGTGAAATGTACGATGGAAACGCCAAAGGGGGTCTTTTCAAGGAGTCAAATAGGAGGGACAAAAACTATGGGAGAGGAAGAGGGGTGAAGAAGAAAGGGTTAGAGAGTAGAGAAGTTTGAGGGTGGTGAAAATAGAAAGGGGAAATAATGCAAAACTCAATTGTTCAACAAACCATTGACATTTATGTCAATTGTTCGAAGGAGACCACAGGTGTTGTTTAAGATGATGTGTAAATAACCTATAGAGATATTTACGAATGTAAGAAGTGGTAGAAAAATATTTCCGAAGCACGAAATTTTGTTTGTAGTTTTATCCCTTGTATTTAGAGATAAGAAGATGTGGAGTGGAAGTAACATCCAAAAGTGGCGACATCATGTGTAGTTCTCCTCATCGAAAATTGTGATGGCATCGTCATTCAACAATCACTGAAAAAAATACAGGTGTGCATCTTTGAGGATTTTAATTAGCCATGTGAAAGTAACTATATGCATGGCACACACATTTTCCACAATCGAGGCTATTCCTACCCAAGAAATATGTAGTGTATGAGCTTAAATTTATAGTTGAGATATCACTTGGACTAATTACGTGAGCTTGAAGGGTCCAAAAAAATTAGGGGAATTCCAAAAGTTTGTTGGTTCAGAACCCAACCATGATGTTTGTTTCTTGGAGAATTTTTTAGCACTTGTTTTTAGTTTTGAGTTATAGTAAATGCATGGAACAATTGATGTAAAAAAATTCATCAATATATGAGCTTGTACAGTGACATGTGATATGAACAAGTAGAAATTATTTGTCAATCAAGGTTGAAAATTCAAGGTTTTTGATTGGATGACGTTAATTTTTTTTAGATAATTGACGAGGAAAATATTAAATTATTTTTTTATAAAAATGTTAAAACAAGATTAAAGCGCCTTATCTTAAATTTGTCACATACTTTTAATAATTTAAAATATATAAGTTTCATTATGGATTGCAATATTGGGAAAAAAATATAAAACACATAAAAGAAATATATAGTTGGGTGTGAGAGCGCAGAGGCAACTATCCTTGAATATTTGATTATCACTTATGGAATGTAGAGGGAGAAAAGGCAAGGCGATCCATCCTTAAATCATAAATGATAAGGTAATTGTACTACTTAACATTCCCGAATATAGGAAAGGAACCCACCGACCCCACTCTCATATATGCCCAACATACCAATTCCCTACCTTAATTATTTTCCAGCCACACAAATGATTAGTGTGGAGCAGGAGTAAACAATGTATCCCATGTACAATGAAATGAAATATTTGGAAATTCGCGTGTTAAGGTAAGGGAGAGGAGCCAATAGTTGTGCATCCTAAGTTGAGGGGTGTACAACACATATAAATACCATAATTTTGAAAAAAAATACCCTTTAATAGATTTTTTTAATTTTTAATCTAAATTATTTTTTTGAGCATTTTTTATTGTATGGAAAGTGGTTTTTAAATGGATTTAAATCAAGTAGTTTTCCATACAAAGGAAAAAAAGGATGGACCATTAGTAGGGCATTATGTCATGCATTTTTTCCACTTATGTGGCATCATGTGATTGGGTGAATATTTGATGTGATTTGATGTGACTCATTTTATTAGTTACTTTTTTTTCAAATGTTGAATGACAAATGTACATGTACTAGTCCCTGAATTTACATCTACCCTCACCATTATTGGTCCATGCTCCACTATTGACTCCTCTCCCTTAACAGGTGTTTCATAACAAAGATCAATTCCACAAGAAGAAGAAGAATAAAAAGTGTAGAGATGTGTGGCTTTGATAATTGACTTCACCATAGGGACGAAGGGAAAATATGAAGGATCTGACAGATATGTTAGTGTGGTTCCTGAATCGATTATCAAACCTTGTCCTCTTGTAATTACAAATATAGAGCATAGATATATTTCTACCTTGTCTGTAAAACGGATTCATTCCAACTAAAGATAGTAATGGATTTAATAATCAGATTCGATAAAATGAGCAGAACTGAATTTACTCTTAGATACATGCAAAACATCATCCCCATGTTGTACAAGAAACCTCATTCTCGTGCAGATGAAAGTTGATACTGGAAGCCACCAGCAACTTTGATTGATGGAGGACTTATTACCTCATATGTGGATATGGATCTACGGGTGCAGAGAAGATAGATATGTGATAAAAGAAGATAGATATGCAAAACTAAAACATATGTGATTAGATAACAATATGCGGGGGTTGCCTAGCCAATTCCAGTTCTAAGAGGATGTTAACTCCCTTGGAGGATGTCAACCCCCGTGTCTAGAAAGATAGCAATAAATGATGAACAATAGATATCATGCAAAAATAATGAAATACCAAATGACAAGTAACTAAGATGATGAACAATGGAAAATATTTCTCCCACACTCCTCACCTCTAACTTATAACAATGGAAAAGGTTTTTCCTTGACCTCAAACTTGCAGAACTTAATTAAGAACTTTCTTCTCCTCTCCTAAAGACTTCAGTAAGCAGAGATTTCATACTAATTCTTTCTCCTCCTTTTCTGGGTCCTCTTCTGGTTCTGGTCTAGGTTTAGGTCTCTGGTCCTTTTGAAAGAGGGGGGAAGACCCATATTTATAACTGGGAGGTGAGGTTAGATCGAGGTTAACGAACACTCGGGGTTGGGTAAATTAACCCTGGTTAAGATACATGATGTGATCATGTGGGGCCCTTAGTTTGATTTATTAGGTGGAGTGGGGAGTATGATTTGAATGGGTAGGTGAGATAATAGATTATGTTCTTGAAATTAAGAGTGGAGTGTCGGATAGGTGTATTCTTCCCCATGAATTGAATAATTGTGAGAGATGCCAAAATTCAATTATTAAATGGGTTTATATGGAGCCCATCTGATAATTAATTAAATTTGGGTGAGTAAATGGATGGGATTTATTTAAATTTAACAAAATAAAAGTGAGAGTGAAATTTGAATGAAGGAGAATGAATGCGGGGTGAAGAAGAGGACTTACACCAAAAACTGGTGTCTACACCCCAAGTAATAATTTAGTTATGGCCATCGAATCCTTCTATTTGAATTTCTTGGGATGTCTGATCTTATGATGATACGACCTATGCGGCCGATATCAGACCCTAACACTCAGAATCCCCTTTATATAATTTGGAGTACACGTTCAGTTTAAATATATTAAAATTTTGTCATCATCATGGAGAAAACAAAGTTAATAGAAATTAATAATCCAAATAAATTCTAATAAAGATAAATTAAGATAAATACTTTTTCTTACAAAATACTTTATAATTAACACATTGAGAGAGTATATCATAGAATATAACAACAATAATGGTATATACTATATAAACACATAACAGCTAATTTCCTTGTAAATATTTTTATTCCATTTCTTGGCTCTCAGCGTTAGGTTGCTCTCTGTATTTGTACCAAGTGATGTAGGTAGTAAAATAAATCAAGTTCACCACTTCCATGGTGGTGATTTAACAAAAATAGTTATTTTATTAAACCATGATTACATAGTAACTAATGTAAACAATGATATAAAAGTGCTAAGTATAATATGATGCAAGAAAATAAGCAAGTAAATATTAAACACTAAGCAAGAGATATAAAAATAATGACTTAGTTGATTTACAATTGATTCAAAAGTGCTCTCGACTAGGAAAACTATTGAACAAGAGGTGAAAATTATCATCAATGATTAGAATAAATTAAGTTTTATAGGAATAAGGTTATACATATGCTCCCATAGAAGGACATAGGTGCTTTGGTGTTGGATACTTCTACTGGGATCCAATGACTACAAAAATATTCATAATATGGTTTTTATTGTGTCACAAAAGTGTCACAAACAAACCTTGTTAATATTTTTTATGTCGCTCATTGATCGCGAAGGGTACTTGTAACCTGTAGAAAACAACGCATGTAAAATTTGACAAACCACACAAAATCTAAAAAAGAAAGATGTATAATGGGGATTCAAACTAACCCCGGTGGTCACCTCGATAGTAAACTTGTGATCAAGTGTTGCACTACATCTCAAAATCCATGTATTTTTATTGTGTTTGTGTAGAAATCATGCCCTAGGATTCCCTTGTGTGAGTGCACTTGATAATGGGTAGTAAATATATGTATCAATATAGTAAAGTGTGTGGATGGAATAAATAACATCCCATTCGTATGTTTCCTATGGATAAAATGTAATTCTTTATCCCTTGAATGGATGTTATATGGATGCCACTAAGTGATTTAGGTACCTTTATATGTAATCTTAAGTATTTATAGTATATGTTTAATACCTGGTCTTTGATTTTGAACACATAACTATGTACTTATATGATTCCCTTGTTTGAATTTCGTAATTGGCAACTGGAAGGCTGACTCATAAATGAAAAAGGTGCCCATAAGACAAAAGAAACCCAAAACAATAAAGTAATGTAGAAAAGGATTGGGTGAACCCAAAGGGGATAGGGGTGCCTAGGCACTCCTATCTAGAATACCACTTGTGTCTAGAGCCATAAAATATAAACACATAAAATTATGATTGGGTCGTAGGGTGTATGAGAGCATTTGTAAAAAATGAAACACAGAAAATAGGCTGAGGACAATTGTCAATTGTTAATTTTCTTTCTTAGGAATCATATAAACTCTAGTATTTGTTTATAGACCTAGAAATGTACCCATGTGTGTGTTTTTATGTCTACATTTTCCCCCACTTTATGTTTTTGAGTGAATAATCGATAACATAAAGTAGATAATAGATGCATAACTTATGTTCCTATAGAGTTTGTAGCAAGTAATGTGCCAAGTGGACAAGTGAAGTGTGGAGTGCTGAAAAAATAAAGCATGGAAAATAGGAAAGGAAATTGACCCTAGGGGTGTATGCGTATATGTTATACATGTTGTTTTGCTTATGATTCCTACTTGATGTAACAATGAGCCTGTAAATTAAGAGCAAGGGAGTAGTCAAAGTCATCTATATTAAAAAAATTCTTAATTTTGTAAAAGTAATGTACAAGTGTGTTAAAAGGAAAGTGTGTACCTAAGGTAGAAGAGTGTAAAAGCATAGAAAGGTGTCCTGAAAAATGCTATGTAGAGTGAATTTTTTGGGGAATATCATGACAAGTGAAAGTTTTCTAGGGTATATCATGCTAAATGCAAGTTTTTTGGGCATTCTCATGCCAAAGAGAAAGTGTTGGGGAGAGAGGTCTAGTGTTACCCTCCTTCCATGACTTTATCAAATGAACATGACTACAGATGGTGTGTCCCTGTTTTGTTCCTATTGTGCCTAATTTGTTATGAATTTATTGCTTGTTTTGATTGATAATGGAGATAGAATTAACTCTACTTATTGGATGATTGTGCCTAATAATTTCATACTTCTTTGAAGGTTTATGTGAATTGTGTCTATTTTATAAACTACTTGTGTGTGCCCCAAGTACATTAGCACCTGGGGGGACACTTGTACCTAAGTACTCATGTTTGAGCCTGGGCATTGGTTTTTGTACTGTGATTTTAACCCAAGTCTAATTATGAGCTAGTGTTGTAACTATAACTTTTACTGATTCTGTGTTATATTGAAGTGAACTATAGGTAAACATTGTTGTATGGGTGATTTGTTCACCCAATAATACCCCCATCATTTGGGATGGCTGTAATATTGATAGGAGTTTACATCCCAAAAGAGAGGCCTCAATGCCATTCTAAATAATGTCCCTACAGGGGAAGGGAATGTGTATGCTAAAAACCAATTCATAAGAAAGCAAAGTGGCTAGATACATGTGTTAGTAGGAAAAGCATATAATACAAAATAACGTAACAAGAAAGTGTGCATACAAAGTGGACCACAAAAAGAAGGTTTCAAACATGGGACATCACTCACAATGTCACAAGACAATCAGGTCCAAAGTGGACAAAATCATACAATGAGAATACAAGACATAGGGCATAACCTACAAATAATAGCATACAATGGAAACAAATGGCAAAAAAAGTGTATCAGATAGCCATGGTTACGTATAATCCTACAAGGAAAATGTTGCACATGAAGCAGTTGTTAGCATGTCAGAAAGATAAAAAATCATGTCAAGGCATGTATATATCAATGGAAAGTAGTGTGCCAAGAACTAGTAATAAATAATGAAATAATAGCACTTGTAATGTGTGAAAGTAGTAAAATTAGATGCCTTTAGGAGCCTCAATGGAACTAGAAAAGGATACAATGTTGAGCATCATTGCAACATGTGAAAATATGTATGAGATTTGCATTCACTCCAAAAGACAAAGTGAAAGTGCATGTGTATACACACACATAAAATATTGACATAATAAGTATCCATCTGGCATGGGAAACAAAGTGAACGTGTAAGTATAAACACGTAAGAATAAGTGAAACCAATATATGCAATATGTGGTGTATGAGTGTTATGGAATGGTATGTAATGTGAATGTGATAGGAACCACGTGCCCCCAATGGATGTGTATGAGCATGAGATGAGGTTCATTTACAAAATACCCCTCAACAATCAAGAATGAACCATAGAACAAGAGTGCATCATTGGGAAATGTTTTGAAAATACGCGCTAGAAAGATAGATCATGAAGTGTAGAGTGTAAAGAGTGAATGATGGTGAGGTTCATTTCAGATTTAGACCCTCAAAAATCAACTATGAACAACAGAACTAGAGTGCTTCATAGGGTAACAATGATACATTGTGTGTATCAAGATGTGTAAGAGTAGTGAGAATGATGAAGTGTGAAGCATGGAGTGTGGTAGTAGGTATTATAAACAACTTATGATGCAAGGAGAGGGGGGGAAGAAAGCGTGATGCCCCCCAAGTATGTGAGTGATGAAGATCTAGGTGGTGATGTAAGAAGGACCATGTCATGGTGGCGGAGCTTGAAATTTGTTTTGGTTATCAATGTAAGGATTAGCTTGTTTGACAAAAATAATTTGGCGCTGAAGTGGAGTAGGATGGAGAGGGACCTTGAATTGTGGTAGCTTATTTGGGATTGATAATGTTGTAGAATAGTTGAGAGGAGGAGGGGATGGACTGATTTTTAGAGGAGGTTGCTTAGTTGGAGTTGGTAATATTGTAAATGACTTAGTAGGATGATATAATGGGGTAGATATTTTTGAATACGGTCTGACATTATGTTGAATAGGCTGCGCTTGACTGATCGAAGGAGGAACATTAATAACGATGGAATGATGCTCATTAGAGATGGAAGGACCATATTTAGGAACCCATTGGGATTTAGCAATTGGAGATGTAGCAGGATGTTGTGAAGAAAATGACATAAAAACCTAATGCACAATGTGTTTAATTCTGCGTTGTAAAGAATAACAATCATTGTCATGATGTCCATTGAGTCTGTGATAATTACAAAAATGGAAGACCTTGATATTTAGCAAGCTAATAAGGAGGGTAGCAATGAGTGGATTGCAAGTTGATTAACTGGTGAGTGAGAAGATGAGGAATAATATCATGTTGATTAGCATTGAGATCAAACTTGAGAGGTGCCGGTAATGGTAAGACTTGAGGTTCACTAACATGAGAACATGTAAAAAACATAAAAGTATAGTTAAATGTAGAAGGAGAGCTAGCATGGGCTTGAGAAACATCCTTGAGATGTTGGATTTCAGCTTTAAGAGATGTAATAGTTGTTTCCATAGCTTGAATTTTGTCTAGAAATAAAGAACGTAAAGCTTGAATGAACTCTAAGATGGGTTGATCAGATGGGGGATTAGGACCGATAGAATCATTAGATAGATGATAGAAATTGGCACTAACTTGAGTATTTGACGTATCGCGAGGGAGATACATAGTGTATAGGATTTTTTGGAGAACAACTTTACAAGGTGGGTGCATTTGAATTAGGTCATGTAAGGAGACTTGAGGAACCTTAGGAACCATGAAAGAGAGATTGATAGGACTAGGTCTTGAATTACGACTCATGAGTGGGGTTTTCACTAATGCTTTAAACCATCATAGGCTAGTCTTCCCCATTCATTTTGCACAACTGGGCCCCGTTGTCCGCGAACATGGCGGCTTATGTCTTAGAGTATTTTTATTATTTCCTAAATTTGAATTTTCCCTAAATAAAGAAAACCTTTATTTCTCCACCTGTATAGACCCACTCCTTTTCGTGTGTAGTTTCATACACTCATTTGATGTATTCTTTGTACATTGCAACCATTTTGTTTGTTGGATGTTTTCTTTACTATGATCTAGGGTGTTAGTGTTTCTATTGCACTTTGGGAGTCCACAGGTTGAGGGGTCGAATCTTGGAATGTAAGTTGCATTATCGTGTTTGATTCTAGTTTTTTAATTTTTTGTTGTAGCTTCAAAAATAAAATAAGTTGCAAATAGTAGAAGGTTTTCTAAACAAGGTTTATGTGGGAGTGGATTTATTTGGTTTCCCACATCAACAATGGGAAAATAACGAGTTACTGAATTATTGGTAATGACCACCTTTTTGCATGTAAAAAATAGACAATTTTACGCTATAATAGTTTAAGCTATGTTAGAATTTAAAGCCATCCTCATCAAAAATCACATGCACGATTGGTTGTGATCCCAAATTGGTTAGAACTAGATAGGATTTTTCTTCTATAAAATATACACTCAATATATCACTATATGTATTTTAATAATATATACAATAAATATATTATTGTCTATATTCTAGTTACGTTGATAGGCATATTCCAAATTGCTACAAGGCATGTCAATTTTGATAGGTGGAAAAGACATAAGCAACATTATTTTTTGTCATCGATGTACAACATTATCGTAGTTGCCCATGTGGTAATTTATATCTAATATCATTTTCGTAAATCTCGTCCCATCCATTATAGATCTACAATCATATTTGCAATTGCTCCGTTACTAATTTGGATTTTATGAATTGGTCAAAAACCATGGGCCATACCGCGATCAAGACTTTGTTGTAGATGTTCTCTAATGTAGAATTCCATCTACAGGAATCACAAAACATGTTGTGGATGGATGGAACAAAATTAAATGTTAGGGAATCCACCTATGGATCAATATTTTCCTCTCATTGTGTCCATAAATCCCTTTGGCAAGAACTTACAGGAAATAATGTTGTTGTCGACAGGGTCTTTGATTTTATGATTGGAAGGTTGTTTACTAGCTTGGATTCCCTTGGCGAGGGAATTTATTTGGCCTTCAAAGAGAAATATATGATATGTGAAGAAGATAAATAGGATGAAGTTTTTTGTGGTTGTGTAGCTAATGGATACAATCTTATTCATTCTCAAACCCTTCATGGGTTCGTGCAAAGGAGGAGGTATGGATCAGATAGGCTTACTAATGGATTCCTCTAAATACTAGGAATACTCTACGCGGACACATCCACCTTATTGAAAAGTATTGCAATGCCAATCTCCCTAAAGATGGCATAATTATTTTGATGTGGTGTAAATGTTTGGTAAATACACGGTGGATAATTTTCATTTATGAACATAGTTGTGAGAAACTAGCTGATCTTGACATGTAGACAATGGGAATGAATCTCTAGCATTCTTTCGTCATCACTTATTAATTTGGAGACGAGATTAGTGGAGAGATATTGCAACAGATAAGTTCCCATGGACCATGTCCCATGTTATGTGAAACAATGCCCATAAAATCCCAAACTATCTTTTGTCTAACCCAAAAATATGTCATTTATAGTGCACACATGCTTTTATGAAGTACTCCCTTATGACCCACTCCCACCATAATTCAAATGACAAAAAATTTATGTGAAGAATAGGACAAAAAATGATTTTTTCCATAAAAATATCATCTAGATTTTTACAACTAGGAAGAAGGCCATTTATGTATGGGATAAAAATAACTACGAATCGAATATTAGATCCGACCATGCGTGATTGTAATTTAGAGGTACTCTTAGTGGTGGTGATGAAGCTAATTACGAGGCCTTGTGAAGAGATACATTTAGTAAATTTGAATAAACGAATGAAAATTCCTTATGCCATGAAAAAGAACATTGCTATATGTTTCCATTTTTCCATTACAAATATGTCAATAGGATTGTTCCAAAATAGAACAAAGTGGGAAAATACTGAAAATTTGTAATGGTTTTGATAATTTGGTCATCAATGCTCTACTATATCATAGATATCCACATGACACATGTAAAAACGATTGGACACAATATAACATATGCTATAACAGATCACAAGCTCCTCCATACATTAGAGCACCATTTTTTGTAGCAACCATGGGTTGGAATTGAGGGAATCATTTTTAAATTTTACATTAAGACTTTTACAAAATGCGTCATTTCTTGGGCATCAGAATGCCACCATTTTTTATCCAATTGCATGGTAATACATAGTAAGTCCTTATTTGAGGTTATAAACCCCTAGGTAAGGGTTTGTACCTATATCCAATTGTCCAACTATGTCTCCATAAATGGGTATGGTATATGGACTTGATAGGCACAAGTTCATCATGTTTCCATCCCGTTCTAGCAGATACACAATCCCAATAACTCTTAGGTTATACAAAATCAAGTCTTGACAACTCATAGGTTATACAGAATCAACCAAGTTATCATCCCTATCACATTTGCTTAGGGTTTTACATCCTTCAATGTTTATTGCTTGCACATTACTGTATTTAATCATATGAATATCATTTGTTATAGTAAGTTTCTCTAAAATAGATTTAATTCAAACTATATTAAATCATTTGGTGAACCCATTTGCTTGAACCTTACCTTGCTTCAAGGCCTTATTTTTATGCCCATCACCCGTAGTGGTCATTTTGGTCCTCTTCAACACATTGAGCTTCCCCCATCTACCCATAAGCTCTCTAAACCAATGGCTGACTCTGATAATCCCTTGATTAACTCAACCAACATTCCTCTTAAAAACATTGAAGCTTTTGACAGTGAACACTCATACGATGAGGACACTAATTTTAATCAAGTTTAACTTAAAAAGCTCGCTAACTTCCATTCTTCTTTACACAATCACCCCACGCATATTACGCATGTCCTAAATGTTTTAATTGTTGTTAACACTTCTCAAGATGATATTGAACTCCCTCTCGTGGGTTCTTCCTCAATCTCCTTGACTTCCACCCCACCTTTCACCATTCCTATTTCCATTGCTACCTCCATCGCTCCTCTCATTCCTCCCAATACTTCCCATACACAACCTGTCTCCTCCTCAGGAACTCATGACCTCGCCTCATTGTACCATGATTTGTAAACCCAAATTCACCAATTACAACAAGCCTCTTCATATTCCTCTCCATCTCTAGATTCATCACTCCTCCTTCATAGCCCTTTTACACCTGTCATCTCCTCTTATCTACTGCCTCCTAGCTTCTTCGCACCTAAGCTTCCTATCTTTAATGGCCATGTCGACCCTCAGCAACACCTTCAATACTTTCACATTGCATGGCTTGACTATGTTGATGACCTTACACTATTGGAAAAATTATTTCCTCAAATATTACATGAATATGCTATGTAATGGTTCTATGATCTACCTGTCCATTCGATAACATATTTTACATCTCTTATCTGATGTATTCCTTGCTCATTTTTCTATTAATATCGACACTAAGATATCCTATGCAAAACTAACTAAAATGAAACAAGGACTTAATAAACATCTTGCAGACTATGTTTTGCGATATAAGAACAACCTTGCAAAAATGACCATTGTTCTAGCTGATTCAGAATCACAAGACCTATTCATTTAAAGCCTTTTACCTCCACTCCAAGAGTGTCTCATTTTTGGGATTTCTCCTTCTTTTGATCAATTGTGTCACACGCTCAAATTACAAGAAAGAAAATTGTTATCTATGGGAAAATTGAAGTATTATGATACTTCTTCCACTTTATCTTCCAACAAGTTTCAAGACAAATCTGCATTCAAACTATCCACTAATCCTATTGACTCTAAAGATATTGTCAACACTATTTCTACACCAGCCAAACTTCAATTATAATCCACGAGGCACACTTTTTCTAAGCTACCTTACGCACCTTGGATTCTATTACCGCAACTCATTGAAAGACATTTGATTACTCTCCCTCCACCTCTCAATCTAGATCCTTCTCAAACAGGTGGACGTAATTACGATAAAAATGCACACTGCGATGATCACCAATGTAATGAGCATTCTACTGATCGTTGTTTTAAGATCAAACATGTCATTCAATATCTTATTTACAAAAATGTGATTGATATTCTAATGTTGTCTACTTCTAAACTGGTCAACAATAATCAAAAGCTTAAAATCTTTAATAACCCATTACCTGATCACAACAAGTCGGTTATTGATTACTCTGTAAATGATGCATATCACGGTGTGCCTACTTCATAGGCACTACTTGATTTTATCATTGTTACTATTGACACACCACCACCAATTATTATATTCTCGGATCGTGACTACCATGCTACATTTCCTCCGATTCATTAGATATTGATGCTTCTATTGGTGCTCATATATTCAACAATACTATGGTGCATACCTTATTCCTTTCCAATGCATGCTCTATGGTACCCTTACTGGATATCAATTTTCCAATCTCTCAAATCACATTTACAGTCCCAAATTCTTACAGACGTGTTGTCCTTCCCATTACTATTGGGTCCCTTACCATACCAACACCATTCCTCATTACATCTGAAATAAAACACTGCGACATGGTCTTAGGTATCCCTTAGATTCAGGCTGCCCAAGTTATCATTTCCATTCTCCACTTATGCCTTAAATTCATTCGTAACAAGAAAGTTGTCACCATTAAAGGTATTCCACCGTACACGCCATTACCTCGACCTATTAACCCCTTTGTTTCAGCCCCAATCATGGCATCTAGGCCTCCTACACCTCTCAAGTCTACATCTATATCTACACCTAGTTGTCCCATCCATACACAACCTACATCACGACCCCATCATTCTCATCAGTCCATTAGTCCACCCCTTTGTCCTAAGTCCCCTACCCAGGTAGCCCATTCCTATAATTGCTCTCCACCTCCTTTACCACACTTCTCTCCATCACATACACATATTTAATCTCCTACACTACTGATCCTAGACCATGGTCATATACCTTATCCTTATTAGTACTAGATAAAGGGCTCTCACTCTTCACTATTATAGACACTAAATTATGCACTTTGGGTACATATCTAGGTCCTAATCACATACTTGCATTCATATGATTCCTAAGTGAGAAAAGTAATAACTGACCACTATCTTGGGCCCCTTTGCTTTATTTTTGGTTTCTTTCTTGGCCTTGCACACCCTATTTCCCCGTCTGACTTACGATACTTCACCTTTTTTAGTCTAGAAACTAGTGCCCAACTAGGACACCATCACCCAAGTGCCCTTGTCCCCTCTGGGAACCCCCAATCTATTTGTATCTTACTCACCTCTTTTGGGCCTCTTCTAGCCGTTGGGAATATTGTTTTCTTATGGGTCATCCTTTTAGTGGTTAATTACAAAATTCAAACAAATGAATCATGTAAATACAATGTTATGTGATCATATTAAAGGACCAAGCACTAATCATCTACTATAATCACCTAAGGTTGCATCCTAAGGCATTCTAAGACAATCAAAGAATCCATCTAGCTTCACACAAGGGACAAGGGACAAAATTTTCTGCACACATGCATAGGAGGGGAAGTTTACTTTGACATCCACATGTATACTTACATTTCTACATCTAGCTATTGCTTGCTATTCAAGTGCATATGGAAAAAGAGTCACATAGGGCACGATTCTACAAACATACATAGAGAAATATATGGAGTATGAAATGTAGTGCAATGTTCAGTTGTAAGCTCACTATGTCAGGTGACCACTGGGGTTAGTCTGAATCCCCATTTGCCTCTTTTTATTTTTAGGATTTGATGTGTTTTGGCAATTTTTAGGTGATATTTCTCTTTATAGGTTACAAGTGAACTCAACGATCTTCCAACGACCTACATGCGATCAATAACAGAGGTTAGAGACATTGAAACGACACAATAAAAATCATTTTATGAGGTTCTACACAGTCACAGGAACCCAGAACCAGTCTCCAGCGCCTAGGTGCCCTTGACCCAATCCAGACGCCCTAGTCCCAACATTTTTGACACTTATACAATTTTTTGGGCTCGACTGCGATAGTCCATCTTTCATGTTCCATCGGTTTTCCAACTCAACAAATTATTTAGGATTATTACAAAATCATATAAGTATTCTTTATCTTCTCTTCAACCTAGGGTCTCAATTTTATCTAGCTTATTGATTAGGTTAGATTTGTACTTTATTGCATATCTATTGTGTTGTGACTCTGCAATTAGGATTTTAAATTTTTTTATATTTGTTAAATCAGCAATCGGTGGATAGTTTTCTATCACTCGCACACTTGGGGGTATCACATTTTCTTCCCCTCCATCACTATTTGTTGTCTTTATCATTTACCCATAGCTTATCTACTACACTTCACACTCTGTGCTTCACAGTATCTAACATCTAATTCCAATCACATACAATACCTTCACCACCTGATGACGTACTTTCTTTCTATGGTTCATACTTGAATGTTGAGAGCACAATTCCTAAATGAACCTCACATCACACACATCCGCTAGGGGAAACATGGATCCTACCATGTGCACATATTGCATATCACGACACACCATCATATTCACACATCATCTACACATCATGGTTATATTTACTCTTGTTAGCTTATACTACTTACATGTTGTACTTTGTTTCCTATGCTAGTGGGATACTTAGTATGTCATTATATTTTTATATAGACACATGTGAGTTCACATGGTATCTTGAGGTGAATATAATACCTTTATAGATTATTACAAGATGCATGATGCTCGACATCATTCTTTACCAATCCCATCAAGGCTTCTCAGAGAATTTACCTTTTCTACTCTCCTACTACACATCGTAGGTCCTATTGTTACAATATTTATTGCTTCTTGTCACTATCACTTACTTTTTGCTAGTCTATACATTCTTGAACATACTAATTATATTTCTAACATGCTAATGGGTGCTTCATGTGTAGCATTTACCTTGCAAGATACTATACAACCATGGTTATATGTTCCTTATTGGTTTCTATTGTTTGCCACTATTTGCAGGCTATACCCTATGTCTTTCTTGATCATTGTGTGCTTATGGCCACTTCAGCCCTGATTTCCTTGTGACATTGTGAGCGATGTCCCATGTATGCAACCCACTTTTTCATGGTGTTAGAAGCACAGAGAGTGAGAGGGGGGTGAATTAGTCTTACAAATATTTTACTTCATTCATCATAGCTTATAACATCATCCAAAATAACCATTCAAAATACATATTTAATATGAGCTTTTTAGGTGTGCAACATCCATTCAAAAGTGCATGAAAAAAAAGAGAAAACATATGAAAACCAGATGTAAAGTGGGAAACTCTCAAGGGGAAGAGAACCCACTAATTTTTTTGAATATATTACTCTATCCAAAATAATAATGTGAATATTACACATCACACAAGATTTGTTTAGTACGGAACCAACCCCTAGTTTAGTTGGGCACCCACCCTACAAGGAGGATACAACCCCCTAAGATTAATAAGCACCCACCTATCCACCTTAAATGGATGATCATTGAAGATTTATGGCTCTTACATCTGATTGTGATCACAAGTTCAGTTCTATGCACTCAAAACCCTCTCAAACAAGCTCTTCTCCTACTTTTCTCAAATGTTCCCCTTCTCTTCCTGATTAGGTCATATGACCTTCAATACATGCTCCTACACTCTTTTCAAATCTTCATACCTCTCCTCATCTCTTCCTTTGAACCCTTACAACTCTCCTTTCACTTCCTCTAGCTTGCTCACATCCTCATCATTTTCAACACACTAAAATGAGCCATCACACTTCACTTTTATACTTGACACACCCCATAAATGACCATAGGTCAGATAATACAATTAAGGTAGGTCATGTAAACATAAAAAAAATCTACACACTCATATAAAATTACTCCAAGATATCATATAGTTCGGCATAGGCCTAGACATAACCATGCTCCACAATTAGGACTAAAACTCAAGCTATCACTTCCAACAAATGCACTATGATCATTGAGGGAAAACTAAAAATTCACCATGACTCCATCAGCTCCACAAAAATTAGGGAAATAATCTTAGCATCATATATAATCTCCATAACCTCTGCAACCTCTAACACCACCATGAAACACACGAAGAAGCAAACACCTCAAACTAGGTCTCTAACACCAAAAAATCAGTCCACAAGACCGAATGACTTAACATACCAAAAATCATAAACATGACACAAGAAAGACATAAAACATAAGTTATTGGTGTCACCTAACTCATGAAACTCATTAGAACCTTTAGCTCATGGCAAGACCTCAAAATGGATCCTTCTCTAACACTGCTCAAATTGGCTTCAAGGTCTCAATAATAGGTCTTCAAAATTGAGGTGGTTCAAACCTCAAAAATCTTCACCAAGGCACAAGTATCATATGGATGGAAATATATCAATTCTTTCTATCTAAAAAAACTCACTTCAACCTCCAAATTAAGGCTTAAGGCTCCATAAAGCATGCATATTTGAAACTACTCCAACCAAGTCCTAAGTCACAAAAACCAGTCTTGAGATAATTGATCTCAAACACCTCCATCATCACTTCCAGGATCAACCAATGCATGGAACACATCAAAGGTATCATGAAAAACCTCCTCAAACTTACTAACAAGCACATGTCAAATGGATAATATCAACCTAGCGCACTTGACTCATCACACCTTAGAAAACCTAATAGAGCTAATTAGGCCATTAGGGTTTCAATATGAAACCACTTCTTCATATCATTCCAAGAGATCAAACACATAATTTTATATTCCAACAAGATATTCAAGACCATCAAACCATGCTACAACATGCAAAACAACTCAGCACAACTCAAACCATTATGACTAGTTTTTAACGTTCTAGGACATAAGCGGTAAGGCTACTTGAGTGACCCGTATCTCCAATTTTATTCACACAACCTTTATAAAAAAAATTCATGGAAATTTATTAAGCATCTCAAGGTTTATGGAACAATTCAATTTACTTCATGAAGCCTCTAACTCAACCCTGTACTCGCAAATATCTTCGAACAAAGGTTTTTCACTTCGTTTTGTTCTTCTAACATTTGTTCATTACAAATATAACAATTGTTTTGTAAATTTATGCCAATTTTCTCCAAAAATATAAAAATATGGTTACAGGATAGTTGTGCATGTGACTGTCATGCTATTTTTCATCATAAAAATAACTAATTTTTTTAATTCAATTTTGTATGTGGTTCTCATGTGTTTCGTTTTCTATCATTTACTCTACTAAAATGGACATATACTCTTCCCTCATGTCACAAGGTGATCTTAGGAATTATAAAACCTCTTATTCTATCAGGATCTAATTACTTGGATTTCATCACATGGGATTTAACCAATTTTTTTTTTTTATGGTAGACTATAAAAACCCTTGGAGGATTTGTTATTATTAGATTAATGAGAATTTAATTTTACCTAGTTCATATGAAGTGAGATGGTTTTCCACCAATACATAAATCTTAGACAATACCTTTGCATGGATTCAAGCCTCATGCACCAAAAGGTATATAGAGGAATCTACCAAAAAACAAAATTTGTATCTTGGTATTAGAAGCCTACTTTTATCTTGTTTCACTTTGCATTGTTGAGAAAATAACATACCCTAAGATACCTCCATGTACCCTCAAGGTATACTATTGAGCTTATAGTGAACATAATCTTGTAAACCAATATTATGATTTTGATTTTTCTCCTTGTATATGTTAAAATTTTGTAAAGTGTAAAATCCCAAAAATATTACCTTTCCTTACAAACACTTCCAATCACATCTAGCTTCATATCATTCACACTTGCGGATCATATTGGCTTCAAACACCCATTTTATAACTTCTTTTTGTCTTCTACATCACTCCCATAACTTGTTTTCTTCATAGATTTTCCTAGACATTGTCACATGTGTGAATGACATGTGATGTTTATCACTATTCCATGATTTTCTTATATCTATCACCTTCAAACCCATCCTTTTTATCCCCTATATTTTTTTGTGCACTGCATGCTCAACTTACCTCTGACCCAGTTGTCATTGTAACTCTCCTATGATTTTTTGTGTACATTTCTACCTCTTATTATCCTCAAAATTCCTCATTCTACTACTTTGTACATTTTATGTCCAATCCAATTTATAAGAATCAGTTGCCACTAAGATTTTCTTGTAATATCAAGTTTATTTTATTAGAATTACCATCCTATCAATTATGTAGTATTTATTTTTCCTATTTTATCCTAAAATCATTTGCTACTATGACTATTCTATGATTTATCCTACATCATTTCCAATTTCTATTATTAGACTCGTTATGTTATCAATTCTATGTTGAGTCTAGTTTATCCTTGTCAAAACTACCAAAGTGAATTTCCTATGATTTTTATGCAACGTCACCAACTCTACCTCATATTTACTATACACATCTCATATCACATACAAATTCACTCATGTGAATGTCTTGTGATTTTTCAGCACCATCACTAGTTTTTGTGTTCCCCATATATTCTACACATCTTATATCCCAAACCCAATCGCTACTACGATTGTTTCACAATTTTTTTATGACGTTCTTGGTTCTTTTCATCCTTATATATACCATTTTTTCTACCAATTCTACACTTGGGTCCACCCATCCAAGGTTAACCACTAATGCAGCTTATACATAATTTTTGGCATAGTTTTAGATTGCATTCTCATGGTTGTTATCTGGTCACAATGTTATGGTTCACCATATCCCCCTCACATTATGGACCATTATTTAAACTTAAATGAGGACACAAGGTTTGTTAGAGAAACCATTTTTTTAAACCAATACCAAAAATCCTCCTCATATTCCATCTCCTCATGAAAAAGAAGCATCTCGAAAATCCCTCCCTTCAATCTTAGGTTTGAAGACACATTCGACCATAACCTAGAAGCTCTTGCCAACTTCTTAGGTGACATTATTATAATTTATTCACCTAAAATCAAATTTACTCCACATAAAACAATCCTTTCACATCGCATACTGAGTTACCCAATACTTTTACCATTTTTTCTGACCCTTCACTATCTACAATCATTCACACAAACCCAATTCCGTAAAGGGATAAAAAGAAGATTGTTCCAAACCACGATCTCAGATGATAATAGCACACCACATTAGATTTGCAAAACAGAAGAGCTAAAATACCATATATGGAAATCCATCATAATCCATAATGCTCAATACATTACAATATAATGACTTGAATTAATCAATAAGAAAGATGTATATATAGGAGGAGGGAAGTGCAACTACTACCTAAATCGGTGGTGGAGAACTCCCATTAACTGATACTGGTAGTTAAGTTAACTCTAAAAGACTAGTAAGCTAACTCCACACAACTAGTACACCTAAACAATCTAACCCAACAAGTGTAGGGCTAACACAAGTGTAAGAATTATCCTAATAAATAAATAAAAGGATAAATAATAAGCTACAATAACACCCTCCTGTAAGCATAGCTTAGGCGGGCAAAAAAGAAGGTGGGTCCCAGAAAAAAGGCCTGATGAGGTACCCATGTACAATAGCTGGCAAAATTAGACACCGCAAGGTACCCAAAACGAGTAATAAAAAATTAGAGAGAGAAAAATCCCGCTACAAGATATCATAAGAAGCTCGGCTCCAAAAACTCATACAATGTTGAAGAATTTTAGTGTGCACTTTGGTTTGAATCCACTACTCAATCATAGAACTAAAAAAAATTGACATTGGGCTTTACTAGAATAGCTCCATGCAAAGAGACTGTCAATGGAGTGATGTCGAAAGTGAAAAAAACACCAAACATAATTTGACCAACTACTACAAATAGGTGTGCCACGATCCAAGAACAACCAAGGCAACAAGGCAAGGACATGATATCCAAATAAATAGGAGTGCCACGATCTAGGAACAACCAAGGCAACAAGGCAAGGACATGATATCCAAATAAATAGGAGTGCCATGATCTAAGAAAATCCAAGGTAACAAGACAAGGACACAAAATCTGAAGAAGAAAGATAAATTGTTACAAATAGGTGTGTCACGATCTAAGCACAATAACCAATGAAACAAGGTAAGAACATGAGATACAAATAAATAAGAGTGTCACGATCCAAGAAAATCTAAGGTAACAAGGAAATGACACGAAACCCGAAGAAGAAGTCAACACACAACAAGGCAAGGACACGAAACCCAAAGAATCAATATCAACACCACACCCTCCCATATTGTTGAATGGGTAGAGTGACACCACAGATCTATATGAGTTGCCAAAATCAACTACTCAAACACTGAAAAACTAACACTATGCTTCATCATAATAGCTCCCCCAAAAGAGAGACTGTGAACATGCCAAAAAAAAGTGTCGAAAATACAGATCTAAAATATCTCAACAAACAAGAGAGATATAAATGTATACACCCATAGATACAAGAATGCAACACCTAAAAGTTAAGGATGTCGGGCTCAACTGAAATTGCATCCACAAGTGATTACAACATCCTTCCAAATTTGGCACTTCATAATTGAGTGCATATAAATATTTCAATGAGTAAAAGTAACTTTTACATTTGAAATATGTATATAAAATTTTCACCAATGCGTAGATCTCAAAAAAATACATAATTTCAAAAAACTGATCACCTGAATCTGAGCTACGGATCAAAAATTATGAGCTCTAAGGTTTTGCTATTAAAATAATATTTTAATGCTGATGTTTTTTTAAAACGTACACATGACACCCAAATGTCCAAAGGTTAAAAGAGTGCATCCACATGGTACAGGGTTGCGACCAAAGGATAAAAGCTTGCACCCAAAACCTAAATGTCCAAAGGGTGAAACATTGCATCCAGAGGATACACGTCTATATCCAATGGATAAAAGAATACACCCAAAGGGAAAAAATCTACATCTAGTGGATAAAAGACTACATCCAAAACATAAATATCAAGAGGGTAAAAGAATGCATTTGGAAGGTACACGCTTATATCCAATGGATAAAAGAATGCATCAAGAGGGTACAGATCTGCGTCCAGTGGATAAAAGGATGCATCCAAAACATAAATATCTAGAGGGTAAAAGAATGCATCTAGAAGGTACATGTTTATATCCAATGGATAGAAAAATTCAACGAGAGGGTACAGATCTGCGTCAAGTGGATAAAAGATTGCATCCAAAACATAAATATCCAGAGGGTAAAAGAATGCATCCGGAAGGTACACACTTATATCTAATGGATAAAATAATGCACCCAGAGGGTATAGATATGCGTCCAGTGGATAAAATACTGCATCCAAAACAGATATATCTAGAGGGTAAAAGAATGCATCTAGAAGGTACACACTTATATCCAAGGGATAAAAGAATGCACCCAGAGGCTACAGATCTGCAACCAGATTTGAATGTCTCAAAACTGGTCAAGTTTACAGTTGATTCTTGGATTTTACAACCTTCCAAATCCAATGGCGCACTCCATTTTGCATAAAAATGCATGTTGCAGAAAAGTGCTAACACATTCCGAATACATGAAAATAATAAATCCTTGATTGCAAAGAAAAACTTACAGATGGATGTCTACATCATCTATCACTATGATACCATGAAAAGAACGAAAAGAATATTGTTCTAAGCCACAATCTTAGCTAATAATAGCACACCCCATTAGATTTGCAAAATAAGAGAGCTAAAATACCATATATGGAAATCCATCATAATCCATAATGCTCAATACACTACAATACAATGACTTGAATTATTCAATAAGAAATATGTACATATAGGAGGAGGGAAGTGCAACTACTACCTAAATCAGTAGTGAAGAAGTCCCATTAACTGATATTGGTAGTTAAGTTAACTCCAGAAGACTAGTAAGCTAAATCCACATAACTGATAAGCTAACTCAACACAACTAGTAAGCTAACTCCACACAACTAGTACACCTAAGAAAGCTAACCCAAAAAGTGTAGGGCTAACACAAGTGTAATAGTTATCCTAATAAATAAATAAAAGGATAAATAATAACCTACACTAATAATTCCTTTAATGAAAAACTTCCATACCATTGATTTTCATTCAAACCTAACAACATCACCTCCCATGCATCACACATTTATTGATTCCTCCAAATCTAATACTAATCCACATTCCTCATTATTTTTTATTCATCTCATCCAGTATTTAATACTTATACTCACATACAAATAAATCATTCAACAATTCCATTTACTGACCCCCTTCACTCTCATATTTTCGAACGAACACCTAGTTTTAATCAAGAATCACTAGATCAAATCTACAACCTCAAGTTGCAAAATTAGGGAATGTGAAACCCCAAGTTTATGTACAATTAAATTTATAATGAACCTATACATCTAGTGGTTCCCATAAAAAAATGTCTTCCCCACTTTGACATGCCAAAATTTGATAATTTTAAAGGCAAGGATGACCCTCAAAATCACCTTTGTATGGTCAAGTATGCATGATAAACGATTATTCTTGATGATGTGCTTATGTTATGTACTCTATCACTAATAAGTAAATCCTAGGATAGGTACATTAGCTTGCAGTAATATAACATCTCTTCATTTGAGAAACTAGTTGGTTTATTTCTTGATCACATTTTGGTCAACATTATCGAAAGAACCACGTTATCTAATTTGTTTAACTGAAGACAATTTGATGAGAAACCCATCATCGAATACGTGTCACATTGAAGATCAGTTTTTTGACAAAATTACCTTCCCCGTTGTTCAATTGGAATTGATATAATTATTTTTCAAAAGTTGTGCCAAACATATTTCCCACACATTACAAATCCAACAATTCTAGTCTTTTGAGGAAGACATACTAATGGCGAAATGTATTGGAAAAATTCACCTCAGAGGTGGTGAAGTAAATATATGAAAGAAAAATGATTTCTACAAGTTTCCAAAACAGACTCCCTAAGTAAATCAAGTGGTTCTTGAATCCTCCACAAATCATAATACCTCACAAAATTGTAATTTGGTACAATTTTTTGTAGAAAAAAATCACAAAAAATATTCATTAATATAATTTTGTAAACATCATAAAATTATATAGGGAATGCACCTAATATAATAGGAGAAAACATTATATCTCCTACAATTGCTCAAACAATATTGATGAGTTATTAGAACAACTCGTAACTCCCTAATACATAGAATATATATTGAGTTAT
The DNA here is from genome assembly GCA_019776745.2 of Taxus chinensis. Classification (NCBI taxonomy): domain Eukaryota; kingdom Viridiplantae; phylum Streptophyta; class Pinopsida; order Cupressales; family Taxaceae; genus Taxus; species Taxus chinensis. Next base: position 1,207,926 of record CM034150.1, on the reverse strand, counting down.
TATTATAATCATAACAAAATTATATAATCATATAATAGTAAGTTATATTTTACCTTACGGTAAATCACCCATTACTATGTAAACACTATTTTCCTAACATTCCCCCCTAAGTGTTTACATGGTAGAAAAACGATCACAATTCTTCTGCATCTTGCTCGTCTCTTATTGCTCATGATCTTGGTACACCACTCAAAATGAAGGTAGAAGAAGGAACATATCAACTTCTTATCAACCATACACTGCCAGGAACACCTCTGACCAAACTAGTGTGGGAAAACATACAAGAACTGTCTTCTTATAAACCAATCACTGTAGGGAACATATCTGACCTATTCAGTGTGGGAACTCAAGCAGGAACTATATGCATAACCTTAAATGGTTTTACAAAGGTTTACCACAAACCTAGGTATGAATAAGAACACATTTGACTGTTCAACCTATACAAGTATCATGATGTTGCTTTTCTTTTGTGCTTTCATTTCTCCACTATATGTTTACATTAGGGGACTGCATTAGGAATAGTCACATATCCAAGTGAACAAGAATGGACCTTTATTCTTGTTTTTCACGCCATTAGAAAAGAAATGCATCACACCACACAACTGAAAAACAAGTCACCATTCCAAAAGTGTGGCCTCGCCGTTGATGACTGACGAGAGGTCCTTGATTGAACTCCAACCTCATGTGTCTTTATCCTCTAATGTTATGCTCCTAACTCAACGAAATGTGATCATGTTGTTCAATAATTTCCATATTATTTATTTTTCCCGCCCCCACAATGTGAAAATATTTTATTTTTAAGACGTTGTGTAACACCGAGAATGTGTCTGTGAGGCAATTTTTTTTATAAATATTTTGATTTGACTATAGACGACACTCTTAGACACACTTTTGACAATAA